>OY728141.1:225274104-225667419 GCA_963277665.1 Viscum album
GACACATGAAAAATATTGTCATGAAAAATATACCTTTTAATTTTTATATTTTATTTCCTATTTTGGTCATCATATGATATTGGTATTATTCTTGTTATGGTAATAATTTTTGTTGATGTTTTTTATTTTATTTTTTGTTATACATTGATAAAGATGGTATAGTCTAGTCTTGATTCTATTGGCCCTTGCATCTAGTCGACATCCTCGTGCGTATAGGAAGGAACGACTGAGCTCTCATAGTGAATCATCTCGGGGCACCGGTGATTGGTACATGGGTCGAGATATTAAAAAGTGGTATCAAAGGATGTTTTATTTTCCTTTTATTTTTTACTATTTCGGAATGGTACATAATAGAATAGGATGATTCAAGCATTGGTTAGGAGCTCATGCATCGGAGTAGCTAACCCATGTATTAGGGTAAAATCCAAGTACCCAAGGTGGGATTGCTGTCATTGATAGGATGACATGGATGGAGATTCACCTCTAGTAGTTGAACATAGAGCACTGGTAGTGCCGGGTGAGGAAGTCATAGAGAAGATCTGAGAAAACTATTCTCAGTTTTTGAAATTCATGGTAAAAAACGAGGCTGTGTTTTAAAAATAATGTCCAATATCACATAAGAGTTCTAGTTTTAGTACCCTCTAATATTCACTGGAGAAGATAGAACTGAGGTAGCAGTTTTCTAGATAGATTCTATTTAGACCATACATGACCACTTAGAGATTATCAGTAAGAAGGGAGTCTAGATAGAATATTATATGTAATGAGATCACGTGAAGCGATGGTGGGACATCTAAACCTGTGATGAAAATCTAGAGAATATGGTGTTGATGTATGTTTAGGAGAAGTTGTTGGAGTACTTTTATCAAGAGATGTTGAGACATGAGAGATATGATGGGTTCATGAGATTGACTCCAGGGAGTATGTCTGTGATGCACTATATTGGACATTTTATGGACTTTTAGAGTGTTGTTCAAATGTTGGAAAGAGATGAGGCTAATTAAAAAAAACAGTTTTTGTATGGTATTAAATATGAAATTGTGTCATAGTTGAATATCTTTAAGATGAAGAAGTTTGCAGAGGTGGTGAATCAGTCTTTCATTTCAAAGGGGAACATAAAGAAGTATTCTAGTGGCGGGAAGGTGAGTTCTACTAGACGGTCCAGAGGAACATCTTCTGAGGGCAAGAATTGTTGTTATGATAGTGTTTAATAGATTAGTGGGAATAATAGTGTCTAGGGGAAGGGTCAATTACATTGAATATTATATGAGTTCTTTTCCACCAGTGCGGTCAGTCGGGCCAATATCATAGTCATTGTTCCAGACCACTAGTAGAGTGGTGATCTTATGGTATTATGGGAAATCTACAGAGGTTATGTCGGATCCTTTTATAGAAGGGTAGCAATAGAGCAGCTAGAAAGAGTTAGACTGTAGGAATGCGATCTCTTACACATCATCTGTCTGGTAGTTTGAGTTATACCAGTTTTAATGGTTGAGGTAGTGGGTGAGTAGATTCTATGAAAGAGCACATGTACAGTATATTGGTGAAACTTAGGGGACTCAAAATGCATCATAGGGAAGAGGGGAAGGACATTTTAATTTTATTAGGCCTACTCTTGTGGATAGTAAGCCTAAACTATCGATAGTAATCGGTACTATTTGTGTAGATTCTACACTCTATAGTGCCTCATTACACATTGGTGCCTCTCATTACATTTTTTTTGCAGAAAATTTTAAGGGCATTATCCTATTGGTGGGTTATTCAGTGTGGTTTTGATCATAGATACATTGTTGGTAGTATTATCTAGAGACATATTTTTTTGAAATCGGTGTTCTCTCAAGATTGGGGAGTATCGTTTTTGTGGGATCATTACATCGTTGACATGTAAGGCTTTGACTTAATTTTAGGGATGGTCTAGTTTGTATCATACTTTTCCAAAATTGAATATAAACATGAGTGGGAGATGTTTTTTTCACCTAAGGGTGACCAATACATACATTAAAAAAATGGGGTATCCAATAAGGGCGTGTAGGGACAATTCCTCAGCAACTAGGGGAGAATACTACTTAGGATTCTAGTCTATTGCTGGATATTAGGGGTGTTGAATAGGATTAATTTACAACCATAGTGGATAGGTTTCATAATTTTTTTTCATAAAGACATATAAAATCTTCCATCTAATAGAAATATAGAATTTACATTTGATCTCATTCCAGTGGTTGATCCAATTTCACTTCTATCAAACAGAATTGTACTGATAGAGATTCAAGAAAGCAAGACTCAATTGGAAGAGTTGATGGATAAGGCATTAATCCATCTGAGTATGTCATAATAGGGTTCTCTAGTATTGTTGGAAAATAAGGTGGACGAGACATTACTCTTGTGTGTTGATTTCCAAAATAAGAACCAAATAATAGTTAAGATCTAGTATCCTCTTCTACATATTGATGATCTCTTTGACCACTTGAGGGGAGATTGCACCTTCTCAAATATTGATATGAGATCAAGGTATCATCACTTGAGAATTCTAATTTCTTATGTACTTAGTACTACATTCATAAGAAGTTATGGACTTTATGAGTTTGTCATAATGCTATTTGGGTTAACAAAATCTCATACTATGTTTATGGCCTTAATGAACATAATCTTCCAGCTGTACCAAGATCAGATTGTTGTAGTGTTTTTTGATGACATCTTGGCGTACTCTAAGAATCTTGAAAATCATTCCCAACATCTTGACATCATCCTATGTACACTATGATATAATCTTATATATTCAAGGATTTCAAAGTGTCACTTTTGGATTGATTAGTTACACATCTTGGGTCATGTCATCTTTAATAAATGTTTGTCAATGGACCTATAAAAGGTTTGGGAAGTAGTTTCTTGAGAGTATCCAAATAATTTTTCCAATATCCATATTTTTCTAGGGTTAGTGGGTTGTTATTTGAAGTTAGTCCATGTCTTTGACCTATTAGAAGAAGCACATTGGGGCTTGACCAAAAAGGGGGTAATGCTTGAATGGTCCAGATAATGTGATAATACCTTCCAAGAGTTGAAGAAACACTTGACATCAACACTAATATTGATCCTACCTAATCTAGGTGAAGAGTTACAATGTTTTTTGATGCTTATGGGATTAGGCAAGGACAATTGTTGATGCACAGAGATTGATTTGTAGTGTATGGTTCTTGGATGCTGAGCAAACATGAATGGAACAACCCTATGTGTAAACTAGAATTAGTTACAGTGGTTTATTCATTGATTTTTCTAAAGCATTATTTGTTGGGTGATATGTTTACTGTGTGTACTGATCACATGGGAATAAAATTATATATTTTCACAATGAGATTTGAATCTCTAGAAGCAATGATGGGTTGAGTATATGTAGTCAATAAAAATTTATCTAACATATATTCCTTGGAAGGGGAATAGTGTCTCTAATGCTCTTTGCATGAAAAAAACCCATGCACTTAAAGTAATGAGTGGAATATGATGACCTTGAGGGATGAGATGTGTGTTGTAGTTTAGGAGAGTTAGGAGCTGATGACTCTCATATCAGTATCAGTGGAGTATACAATTTTGATGTAGATTAAGGACAATAATTATGAGGATCTGAAAGGTTTGTCCTTGAGGGAAATCCGTGAAGGTGGTGGTTCACCATAGGATTGGACCATATATGTGGATGAGATCACTGATTTTAGGAATCAGTTTGTTGTTATAATGAGTATGTGAGAGGACCTGATGTGGTAATTTCATACCTCTAAGTGGTAAGTGCATCCAGGTGTGAAAGAAATTTACATTGATGTACAACGACTATTATGGTGGTTGAGCATGAAAAATGGGATAGTATGGTTCGTGACACAATGCTACACCTTTCAACAAGTGTAGTATTATAATCAATGACTTTTAGGTTTACTACAGTGGTTTCATTTTATGGAATAGAAGTGGGATGACATTACCCTTGATTTGTGGTGGGTATTTCAAGGATTCCTCATAATAATTATGTTATTTGGGTGGTTGTGAAAAAATTAATGGAATTAGAACATTTATTACCTATACGGTAGACCTTATCAATGTAATACTAAGAATTATTATACATTCAAGAGATGGACCATTTACACGGGCTTCCACAAACTATATTTTCAATCTGTGACTCATGTTTTTCTCCATTCTTCTTGCAGGTCTTATATAAGGATTTAAGTAAGTATGATTTCTTGAGTATGAAATTCCATCCACATATAGATTGGAATTCGGAGTGTATGACATAGGTGCAAGGGGATATGATTCAGTTGTGTGTCATAGACTAAAGTGGGTATTAGTAGAAGCACCTAGCCATTGAGGAGTTCTTATATACCAATAGTAAACAAGAAACAAAAAAAATGGAATGATATGAGTCACTTTATGGTAACCCATGAAGATCACCACTATGATATATTGATGAGGTGATTCAATGTTTTTGGGACCGATTTTATTATAGGAGACTTCAGAGCTCGTTCAGTTGATTCAAAGTCGTTTGACTATGGATCAAAGCAGGTAGAGGTAGTATGATAATAGATGTAAATGATCCCTATAATTTATATAGGGTGATCATATATTCCTTTGGGTGTCACCTAGATTGGGTCATTTTTGGAAATGGATACAGGGAAAGATCGTACCCAGGTTTGTTGAACAGTTTGATGTTGTGGATAGAATCATGCTGGTGTCATAATAATTGGATCTTTTATATGGGTAAAATTCTATGAATGATGTTTTTCATATGTCAAAACTTCTGATGTATCATTCCAACCTTTCTAAAATGATTTATGTGGATGATGTTGAGTTTGAGGCTAATGTATCACTTGGGGAGAATCAGGTACGTGTGTTACATCATAGTGAAAAAAATTTTTTGGGGAAGATTGTGCCAATAGTGCTTGTATTTTCGAAACATGGCTGTGTGTGGGAGGAAAAATGAGAGAGATAAGAGGATATTTAGGCTTAGTGGTCTGATCTCTTTGACTCGAAATCTTAGAGATACTAGGGAGTAAAGCTCAAGAATGGGTTGTTATAAGGTGGGGAGACTGTAAGTTCCCGACCATTTCTAGAGAGGTATCAAGTTTTTTTCGTGTATTCATTTTTCATTGTGTTGAGTAATAATTTTTTGGGTGTTACCTCAGGGAGTTTTTGGTTGAAATTGGAGAAAATTTGAATGAGGGTAGATTTTGAACGGATGGCACACGATATTCCCAAACAATATGACCAACCCAGAAAACTGTGTGAATCGATATAGAGGGGATTCAAACGACTAGAACATAGTTTTTCAAACAATTTCCCTATTATGATAAACTTTGTGACACCCCTAGTAGAGGCACATGGTTATGGTTTAGGGTTTGTATAAACCATACACCCCGTATTGGAAACCTTGCATATAGAAATTAAATCCCCCAAATATTAGTTTTAGAATCTTGAACTCCCCAATATTAATCCCTAATCACCGATACATGAATTCATTCCTATGAATTTAAAAGGCTCTAAGTTGGAGTCTAAGCCCCCCTGACCTCCATTTTCAAATGATTCAAAGGCCAAATCATTAGATTTTTACCTCTCTATGTATTTATTTTTTTCCCATTTAGATCTCTCTATCTCTCTCCCAATCATTTTCCTTGATAAAAGAGGGATTTTTATCAACTATTGGTTCTAGATCTTAACATATGTTTTTTCGATCATGATTCATTTGATCTTATATATATTTTTATGATCTAGATCATTTTCGTCATCAAGGGTATTACCTATCAATTTCAAATTGGGGATTTCCATTGGGTGATCACTCGTCAATGAATTGTGGTAGGTGGTGTAGTTTCAATTCCCCATAGTCATGTCTTCAATTTTGTGTATGAATTCATCGAATTTGATTAGTACATTTGGAGTTTGAATCATGAATTGAATAAATTAATTGATTAATTAATTTATAGAATTATGAATTGGGACTAATAAATCATTGAATTAATTAGTAGATTGTGTGAATGAGGATTCTATTTGAAATTGGGATTTGTTGAATTAGGATAATAATCTATTGAATTAATAATTTAGGAATATTTATATTTTTTAATTGGAATTATTTATTGCTAAATTAATTATTTGGTTATTTATATTTTGGATATAGAATAATTAATTTTTAAATTAATTATTTTTAATGTTGGAATTGTTAAATTTGATTAATTAAGTGATGAATTAATTAATGATAATTGTAGTGAATATCCAATGGGATGAAATGGATTAATTAATGACTTAATTAATAAATAAAATTATTGATTGAGTAATGTGATAAGAAGTTTAAGGTTTATAAACTTTGAATGATGTTATATATGTGATATATGTTTTTGATTTAGAAATGGGGTTAGGTGGTTTTTTTTGTATCATTGATTTTGAATTTTGTATTTTGGTGGAGGTTTGGTTTGAACCCAGTTGGATGTTTAATGTGAGGTTGTCACTTATCCATAATGTGGTTTTTGAAAATACAAAAAATGTATTTGGAGTGGTGTGGTACAAGGATGGGAACTCCAAATACCCACAGGGGTCCAAGACATGGTGTTCTAGACCCAAATTCATGCATGTGAATATTTCTATGTGAAATGGACTAATTATCCAAATAGCCATGAGTTGTGGGATGTGGAATAATTCTTTAAGGCCGCCAGGGTGATAGACACGATGTTCTAAACCCAAAATATTGGCATTGGATTATGTTTCTGATTGACTATCTTACGAATTCAAATGAAATGGACAATGAAATCTGATGTGTTATAATTAATTTTTATTGAATATGTGATATAGTTTAGACTCCATCACCAGATAATGTGATATTTGGTGGGTTTGGGTGCCCTTAAATACCCTAGGGAGTTATGTGGTTAAATAATTAAAAATTGATTTAATGTAAACTATTTAATTTATTTCTTTTATTTATTACATATATATAACTTTAAACACATTTATTGACTATATTATGTTTTAAACATCCTTGTTGGTGGCCGAATGAGTTATACTCAGAACCTACATTGAATTTATAAATAGAACATAAATATATTTTATGTTAGTAGGATAGGATGTGGCCAAGGGACATATATTAGACGGTTGATTTGGGATCCAACACTAATGAGGGAACAAAACATGGTTCGGGACCCACATGGAATTTGTAGGTGTCTTCATTTATTTTGGGTTTTTCATATTGTCAGTTGGAAAATATTGAAATGTCATATCTACCATTTAGTTTTGGATACATTATTTTCTTTTTTGGTTATCATATGACATTGGCATTATTCTAGTTAGGGTTAATATTTTTGGTTTTTGTTTATTTCTTTTCTGTTATTGTTCCTATTTGAAAAGAAGGTATAGTTTCCTAATGATCTATATTGACCCTATATTCTAGTCGGAAGCTTGTGTCCTATGAGGAGGTGCACCTAAGGTAATGTAGAGAACCAGATCATGGAATCAGTGTGTGGCACTTGGGTCGTGATGTTACACAATGTGGTAAGGGTTTTATGTTACAATACCATCATTTGTCATTAATTTTTTATTATTCATACAATGATAGAATATTAAGAAATATCTCACTATAAAATCATAAATTTTCTTCTCATCCAGTTATGTCATTAGAGTACATGTTTTCACTTTATTTAACTCTCTCTATGTACTAAATAGTTCGAAAGAATAATCATAAGAAAAATTATTTTTATCTCTTTCTTTGGTCGAAAAATCATTTTTCTTACATAACCATGCTTTCAAGAATTTTTTTTAAAAAGGTATTTAACATTATTCAAATGATTTATTATATATATTTCTATAGATTTTTGACTTTTAACAAAAAAAAAGTTTAATGTAATCTCCATATCATTTTCCAAACAATTCAAATTTATATTTTAATGAAAATGTGAATGTGATCCTTGTTTTAACATGTATGACATGAACAGAATTTCTCTATTCCATTACTATTATTTTAACATAACCTAAAATTTATTGTTGTACAGTTTTTTTCCCATATAAATGAATATTAAAAATGTTTTTTGTTATAAAAAGTGTCTTAAGTGTAGAAATTATATTTTTTTTCTGGAAATGTTTTTAAATTATTTTTAAAGATTCCTTTGTATGTTTCAAAGATTATTTTCAACAAAAAGTATTTCCAAAAATGTTTATAAATTCTTAGTTATAGAAAAATTCAATGAAAAATTATTCCCCTAAATAATTGTTTTTAATGATCTTTAAAAATTATTTTTGATCTATTATTTCATCCTTTGATGTTACCTATTACATATGGGGGTACGGTCCAAGGTTATAATTCTTATTCCTCCTCTGAGCAGTTTTTTTTAAGGTGCAATGATTTTTATCAATCATGTTTCTCTTCAATGGGTTACACCATGAAGAAATCCATATGAAACCTTCTTCTTTTCAGGTGTTATACAATGATTAAAGGATGAAATTAGTATAAAAACTGTCCCTTTTCTATAGGTTATGATATGATGAAATGTTTGTGAAAGCCATTTCATTTCATGGGCTACAATATGAAGAATGTTTTATGATCTTATAGAACACATATGTATGATTCTCATTACAAAAAAGGTGGGTCCTATATCTCACTCAAATATATTAGGTAAAGATTTATATCCTATGAGAGAAATTGAAATGGAATGAGCAGTGAAACAGGTTTATTAAGCGACATTATCCACTATGACGGTCTTGGGATTGAACATCGACTTCTATGATAGTTTGAGTGAACCCATTCCACTATGATATCCTTGGAATAGGTCCTTGAATAATATGGGAAATATTTTATATTCTTATGTGTATGCCACAAATCTATGTTTTATTCCATTTTTTTCTCTCATAGCTCATGTTCATTGATTTATTTATGGTTCATGTCTTATAAACTGACGATATTTATGCCATGACTCAATATTATGATCGTTTATATGCATTTTATTGTTTTTAAATGTTATGATCTTGTTCTCATACCCTTATGTTCATGTTATTATTATACATCTCCTTTGTTTACCCTTACTTAGCATCTAAGATCATCATTTTTTATGTTTTATTTCCCCAAGTTGTAGAGAAATTTTTATGTAGTGTATGTATAATAATAGTACTATGCTGGTAGATATTTATTGGATATGTTGAGAATATTTCAAAAATGAAATGATTTTGGGTATAATCTCTAAAGAGACTCTACTTTTTCTACCCTCATGCATGTGTTATTGTAAATGTAACGAAAATTAATCTAAAAAGAAATAATATATATGTATGAATAGCCTAGTTCATTACAATTCCCCACTGAGAAATACAATATAGTTGGCATTGGAGCTGAGCTTATCATGAACATATAGTGGAAATTTATCCCGGTTATGTGTAATAAACTTTCAAAAGTGGAGAACCATTAAGTTCCATGACATGATACACCTAAATTGTGTAATTTCCTACAACATAAGGTTCTATATTTCAATATAACTACCAATATAGTGGTTGGTGAAAAATTTCTCAATTATTTTGAAAATATATTTATTTCTTTATGATAAAATGAATGGGAGAAGTTAATGTTGTACGTGTATTTACATAGAGATGATGTCGATCAATGGTGTTCATTGATTTAAAATACTAAGGATGAAGAAGATATAAAACTTATGGAGGGGGGATATTTTATAGTAATATTCTTCGATAAATATTTCTATCATTCTCAATTTCCTGAAATGAAGAGAAAGTTACTCATATTAAAGAATAAAGAGGAATAAAGTGCTACATAGTATGATGCTACTTTTACAATATTGTCTAGGTATGTTATATATTTTATAAATAATCTAGAGAATAATATAGATAATTTATTTAAAGAATGTAATCAAAACCTCTAATGATCAATGGTTTCTCAAGGTTTTTCATCAAATGATAAAATAGTATTATTTTCCATAAAAATATAGAAGTAATTCTCTAGATCGTTTATCATTAAGGGAAATAAAGGGAAAACATGGTTAGATAATAATCATGAAAATTTTAAAACAACAAAGAAGAATTGGAGATCATAAAAATTCCCACCATATGAAAACTGTTGGAAGAAGAATATTAGAAAAATCTTAAAGGTAATGATAGTTTGTTATAAGTGTGAAGATAAGGGTAATATTTCTAATGAATGAAAATGGAAGAAAAAAATCAACGATGTCCACTGCATCAACTATATATAAATGGGGTATTATTTTCACAAATGCCACAAGTGTCATGGGAACATACTATAGAAGAATATAAGGGAATATGGATAGGTTTATGTGATCACTACAGCTGAGGTTAAAGTTCCCATTGATGTTGTGGAAGGTAAATTAATCTTATCCTAAAATTTATAAAACTTTTTAATTTATTATTATAATTATCACTCATTTATATCATCATTATTTCCCAAGAAAATTAGATATTTTCGTAGAACTTTAAGAAGGGAGTTATTAGTCAAAACTCATAGTGTATATCACAATGCAATAAGAATGTATCAGTCAATTACCATTATGATCCCTAAACGGGACCTATTTGTAGATTGGATTATTATACCTATGGTTGATTTTGATATAATCCATAGTATGTATTACAATTAAAAAAATAATTAAAAAATATATTACAATGGTAATGAAGTTATGATTTGTGATGAGTATGTGGACTTACTTATCTATATAGGGGAGAATTCATCATGTAAATCATTTCGATACCTACCCCCAATAGCTCTTCTGAATGAGATTCTTGGAAAAGAAGAAGAGACAAAAATATAAAATGTATAACCTAATTTTCAAATAGTGGAGATACGAATTTTACATGAATATATTCATGTATTTCCAAAGGAATTGTTTGGACATCCACCAGAGAGTGATGTAGAGTTCTCTATTTATTTAATTTCTAATGAAAGAGCTATATCAATAACTACCTATGTAATGGACGCTATGGAATTAGTCAAGTTAATGAAACAAATAGAGGAGTTTTTTAGTATGGTATTTATATGTACCTCTGTTTCACCATGGAGAGACCCTATTATTTTCAATTAAAATAAATATGGGTCTGTGAGGTTGTGCATTGATTATAAATAAATCAATGTTGTTATGATAAATAACATGTATTATTTTCCTTACATTGATGAATTGTTTGATCAACATCATAGAGCTCATTATTTATCAAATTTTGACCATCATATTTTGTATCAGAAATTTTGATTAAAGAAGGAAGATATTCAAAAAACAAAATTTTGAACAATGTATAGACATTATGAGTTTAAAATAATGACATTTTGACTGACTAATTCACCCTCTATTTTCATATATATAATGAGAAGAGTAATCAAGGAATATGTGGATGGTTTTTTTTCTATTTATTTATGATATATTGGTGTAGTACAAAATCTATTAGGATCATTAAAATCACTTCTGGGTCATTCTTGAGACTCTTAGAAGAAAATAGTCATAGGAAATATTTTTCATGTGGGAATTTTGTCTTTATAATGTTTTTTTCCTAGCCACATTATTTACAATGATGGAATCTCAATTGATCCTTTGAATACAACGAAAGTCCAGTAATTTCCCGCACCAACGAACATAACCAAGGTGTATAGTTTCGTTGGTTTAGTATGTTACTATTGGGGATTTGTTCAAACAATCTCCCAATTGGATATACCATTAACCATGATTTCATGAAAAGGGATTAAGTTCATATAAACAATGGAATGTGAAGAGTTTTTAAATAATTTAATAAGATATTGGTGATTGATCTGATTTGGACTCTACCGTTAGGAAATGATGGATTTGTGATATATATTGATGTATATAAGAAGGGACATGGATTTTTCCTTATGAAAAATTATAAATTCATTGCCTATGTATCTAGGTAGTTGAAGACTATTGAACAAAACTTTCTAACCCATGATCTTGAATTAGTAGTTATAATCTTTACTCTGAAGATATGGATACACTATATCTATAGTTAAAGAAGTGAGATATGTAGGAATCATAATATTTTGAAATACATATTCTCATTGAAAGAACTAAACATGAGTAAAATATGATGTATTGAGCTACTTAATGATTATGATTTCAAAATACAGTACCATCAAAGAAAGGAAAATATTGCAGTGGATGCATTTAGAAAGAAATATCATAGAGTTTTGACCAAAATTATGATATATATAGATCCTATTGTAATATATTTAGTAAATTTTGATCTAGTAATTACTATGCAAGGGCAATAATCACATCTTTTACTATTGTTTTCTAAACCATAATTATTAGAAAAGATAAAAATTTCTCATCTTGATGATGAGAATTTTTAGAGGAAAAATAATGTTGTGAATGAGGGAAAATTGTTATATTTTATATAAGAAGATGGAACTCTAAAGTATGGAAAAAGGTTATATATTCCATTTATACTGAGTTAAAATGGAATTTTTAGACAATTTTCAAAACTCAAATTTCTTTTTATAACGTGGAATCACCAATATGTAAAGATATTTTATGGAACATTCTTTGTCGGAAAATATGATGTGAGAAACAACTGATTTTTTGTCAAGATGTTTGGTTTCTCAACAAGTGAAGGCTAAGAGACTGTATCTAAGGGGATTCATGCAACTTATGCCTATTTCGTTAGGGAAATCTTATGAAATTACTATGTACTTTATAACTAGATTACCAAATACTCCAAAAAAGAATGATGTGATATGGGTTATTGTTTATTTCCTTAACAAATATACACATGTTATATCTATAAGAGAATATTTTCCTATGGAAATAGATGAACAAAGCGATATTACTGAATTTTTTAGACTTCAAGGTGTAGCTATTTCAAAAAACTCATAATGTGATCCATGATTTACCTCAAAATTCTAGAAAATTAATCTTAACGATCTTAATGCAGAACCTTATTTGAGTGCCACATATCATCCTCAATGTCAATGGGTGTTTGAATAGATTATTTAAACATTAGAATATATTGTTAGTTCATGATCACTATACTTTCATGTTATGTGGGATTAGTATTTAGCATTGTTATATTTTTCCTGTAACAATAGCTTCCATTCATGTATTAAAATGGAACTTTATGATGCAATGTATGGAAAGAGATGTTTTACTCCCACTTATTGGTAAGAAGTTGGTGAAATATAACTTTTGGGTCCAAATATTATTGAAGAGTTAAGGGGAAATAAAATGGATATTCAGACTCATATTTAAGTTTCTCAATGAAGGAAAAAATATTTATACTGATAACAAAAAGAAATATTTTGAGTTCAAAGTCAAGGATCATGTTTTCTTGAAAGTATCTCTATAGAAATGATTTATAATATTATCTATAAAAGGAAAACAGAGCCCTAGATACATCATAACATCTTATATTCTACAAATAAATGGATTTTTGGATTACAATTTTTTGTAACACCCCAAGCATCCATGGTATGTTTCCCTTTGAATAATGCAATAGCTTGTGATGTATGCAACTTCGAGATTCTATCACACCACGACCAATCAAACTTTCCATTGTGAATACTAATACCCAATTTTTGAAATTTTATAATTTTTATTTTTCACAATGAACATTATTTTTGACTTTGTAATATTGAAATTAGCTTGGGGTGAATTTTTTGTATTTTTCTGAAAACATTCAAATTTTGAGGAATAGTGGAAAACACTATGTTATTGTTTAAAACTGAATTTTTATTTAAATAGTAATTGATTTTATTTAAATTTATTATAAGTCAATATAGATACATAATAACCATATAAGTTCAATTTAATTCATTTTAGTCATTTTATAATAAGTTTATACATATAAAATTTTTAATGAACATTTTACCATCTTTTACCCACCTCATATGACCATTTCTAAAGACAAGTTAAAAGTGTTAAACTCATGTTTTAATAACTAAGACATTTAAATATAGGGTTATACATAATATAAATTAAACTATAAATATTCCTTATAAAGATAAAAATATTTCCTATATAATATTTTTTTATTTATAATTTTTAGACATTATATAATTAAATTTATTTATGACACAATGACGATACAGTAATTACCTTATTAATGAAAGATTAAAATAACTGATATTATAAATATCCAGATAAATGTAATTTGAGACTTTTGACGAATTCAACTACTTTTGTAAGTTAATATGACTTATTAGGGTAGATTAATTTAATTTTTAGAAGTAACCATTCTGTTATGACTTTAACAAAAACAAAATACCAAATAGTGTCAAAATTGACATAAAAGAGTTTTTAAAACAAATATAATATTATAAATTGGCATAATATGCTTAAAAATACCAGGTTTGACCAAAAGACTTATATAATGATAGTTATATCATTAATGAACCACTTGAGGTTCTCATAGAATTTTATATTATGTTTATTAACCTATTATTTAATAATACAAGAATAAATGGTAAAAGTTAATCTATTTAACTAAGAGTTAAATCTAAAAGATAAGGTTAATATGGTGACCAATACAATTCTATAACCTATTGTTTGAAGGATTTATACCCATCCCAACTTTATCATCTAAATAAATCATTTTAGAGATATTAGAAACCGAAAATTATTTTATTATAAAATAATATTTCAATCGTTTCTTAAGGTGCCCCTCACCTCTCTTATAAAAGGGAACATCCCCTTCTCTCAAATTCAAACCTCCAAATCCATTTTTCTCAGGAAACCCCTGCCCCTATATCCTATCAACTATCCTCCCTTCATCCAAGAGTCTATCCTTTGGTCCGAAAGCCATCCTATGGGGCCCTTTTGACCAAATCAAAAACAAAGAACAAGAAGAAGTGGTAAATATTGTTTCACCAGTTTCAAGTTCATTTCTCCCTCCACTTCCTCTTTCTTTGTTGATTCCATTATAAAATAATAAATATAGTATCCTCTATATAATTTTATGTTATTAAAAAAATGGTACAACCATATTCATTATTCTATCCATCATATGAATGACAAAGTCACCATACGTGTGTACGTACGACTTACCATCTCCACGTCATGGTGTAGTTGTTATTAAATACATTATTATTTGGATGGGTATAATAATGATGTATACGTTTTGTAAATAATAAATATAACATGTTAATTATTCTGTATATATGATATATAATTCAATTATATTCTATTTTACCTTCAATTGGATGATATTGTTGCTCGTGCGTATGTACGGATTACCGTCTCCACAAACTCCATGAGATTCATTTCCCCATCATAACCATTGAAGAATAATTTTCATTTGATGATTAAAAATAAGGTTTAATGAACTTAATATCATTCAATAAATGAATCAAATATATACTATCCGTAAAAAACATGACTTACGTAACAAAACATATAAAGTAAAACGAACCAGTTAACACCCGAAACGATGATAATACTTAATTATTATTAACAATGCAATATTAGAATATCATAAATGTTTTTATATTTAGGTATATGGTTCTTTTATAATGTAATAAAAATTATTTAAATATTATATTGGAGGTTAACATACCCTCGACCAAGGAAAATTACAAGGTAAGGGTTAATTCTACAATCTCTTCATTATCTGTGGTTGTTTATACGTAATTTCTTACTGGGACCTCATTATCATTCACATCCATGTTTCTTAAATTGTATTTCAAAATAAATTTACTATTTCCTATACTATCGGTTAAAGAAATTTTTACCCTTGTATGATGTTTTATATGATGTTAATAATGGAATCTTTCCTTCATTTTCCAAATAAGGTACTCTACAACCTTTTCATCAAAATTAAGGAAGTAATGTTTTTTTATTATAAGGAAGCTCCGTCTATTTTCCACCATTATAACTCCTTATAGGTTTCCCTTACAAGATTATATGAATATTTACAAAATAAATTTTTTCATTTAAATGGTTTCAAAATAGAAAGATTTATTTATTTCAAATAGTTTTCATTTCATCTATGTCAACTTCCTTTGATGGATTTTAAACTTGTTTGAAGTTGATTTATTATGATAAAAATCATCCATATTATATTGAAAGATTTTTTATATGTTTTATTGTGGATGTTTTATATTTATACCATTCATGGTTTATGGATAATTTATTGACATTTTTTATGCTAGTTTTAATACTAATATTTATGTTATGTTTAAACATTTTCATATCAGGAATGCATTGGACTAAGTAATTGACAGGTGGAGCATGCTATAGCTTCTTGATGGATCGGTAGGTATCATGAGACTAATTAGTGTCTTGTAACAAGTCCTTGAAAAAAATCATATTTTTAGTCTTGGCCTAAAGCCTTGACTATGTGGTTATGAGGCCTGTCATAATGCATTCCATCATTATGAAATTGGCAGTTGATATTTCTTGTGATTATTTAACTACTTGAATATCCATGTGAATAAGTAAATGGAATTATTTTGATTTATATTTTCCATATTATGATTATTTTTATTTTTAAAATAATTTTTCAAGTCTTATACATTGCCTTAAATGTTTATGCTTATTTATTAATGTTTCTACTATATTGTTATCCTTACTAAGCATCTTAGATCTCCCCTTTCTATATTGTATTTTTTCCAGGATGTGAAGAATTATATTATGAATGACCTTTTGGGATATTATAAGGGCTATGAACGTGGTCAATGGAGACATTGTTGTTGTGTTTATTTTATAATTTAATGTAAAACTTATGAAATTTTGTACTACTTCCTAGGTTATTAAACTAATCATTATTCCGAGACTTGATCTTTTTTAATCAAGTTAATTTGATGTAATAATGCATTGACTCTAGATAACTAGGTCCAGGGTGTAACAATTGGTATCATAGGATGTTTAGTACAATCCTTGGAAAGTTGATTTTGATAAACACTGATTAGAGCACATTACCCTAAGATAGACTTTGGGGATTATTATAGAATAACTTCCTAGAATTCTTGTAATGTAGAGATTTTGTGTATTTTCCAAGCAATACATCCATATCTAGACACGAGAAGGTAGAGGCGGCTCTGGCATAGATGTACCTAGAAGTGAAAACTCCGACAATGAGTTTTGGGCTTGACCAGGGGTATCCTGGTACACGACAATGGGCCTTGTTTCACTCTTTGTTAGGACACTCTTTGGGGATATGCTTAGGATAATAAAAAATTTCATTAAAAAAATTATAAAGGATTTATGAGTATATAACTCTTCAATTAAAGAATTTTTATGATTATGGATTATATCCACAAACTCTTCAATTTATGTTATGTTTTTTACAAATTTGGAATTATGTTTTTCGATTCCTATACTAATATATTGTATGCCATTGATTAGAAATTCCGCATATTGTATGGAATGTAAAACATATCAATACACATAATCCATGTGTGTATTCCCCTCTGACTCAAGATAATTATATTGGAGCTGGTGATGCAATTGGTGTTGATTAGCTTATCACCATACTAAGACAACTCACTCATGTTATGAATAATAACCTTACCTGTACGGAGCACCCTGATCCACAACGTGGAGGATCAATGTTAGACAGATTCATGAGGGAAAAACCACCAACATTCAATGGGACTACAAATCCATTTGTAGCTGAGCAAAGGATAATTTCCATAGAGAAAATATTTCATGCTTTGGGGAGCATCGAAAGGGAAAATGTTTTCATGGAAGTTTATCGCCTCATAGGGGATGCAGATCAATGGTCATCATTGATTCAAAACACAATGGAAGATGATGAAGTATAAAATATGTAATTGAGGATGTTTAAAGAGATTTTATTAGAAAAATAATTTCCTTGTGACGATCGAGCAGATATGGAAAGGAAATTTTTGAGTCTGAGGTAAAAGCAGGATGAGAATATCACAAAATATGAGGCTAACATTGCTAGGCTAGAAAGGAATGAAACAGATTATATATGTAACCCAATTATTAAGAATGGATGATTATTTTATGGGTTAAAACCATTTCTATGATGCACATTATTCACACAATCCTTCTCGTCGTACGACAATATAGTCGTGTCTGCTCTCAAGATAGAAAAATAATCTCTAAGTATTACAACTTTAAATAAAAGTAGGAGAAGAAGATATTTAATGAACACTCTTGAAATGGAAATAAGTTGATGAAGGGAAATGTTTAATATCCAACATGTTTTAAATGTGAGATGAAAAACCATGGTTCTTTCCTGATGGGAATGGGAGTATGTAACAAGTGTGGTGAAAATGACCATCAAGATCATGATTGTAAAGGAAAGAAGGAGACTGTTAATGTTGAATGCTAAAATTGTAGAAAAAGGGGAATTATGAAAATTAATGTCCTAAGCCCTAAGGAAACATACCTCAGAAAAGGTCAAGCGATCAAGTCCAATCTTATGCAATCACTACTACTGAGGTTAAAGCTCCGAAAGAGATGGTGACAGGTGATTTAGTGGGTTCATCAAGATTATCCAATTCATTATTTGATTCTGGATCATCACATTCCTTCAATTATTTCTAGTTTTCTAAGAAAATTAGATATTTATAATTTGATTTAACAAGATAGTTGATAGTCAAAACTTCTAAGTGAAGTATATTTGTAAGAAATTTTTGTGAATCAGTTCTGATTAATGCAGATAAATGTTATTTATCTAATCATCTCATCGTCATACCCATGATTGAATTTGATATAATCCTCGTTATGGATTGGATTTCAGATTATGATGTGAAAATTTTTTATAAGAAGAAGGAGGTTACAATTTTTTATGATGATGATAAATAACACATTATCTTTAAAAAAGAAACATCACCATCTGATTCTTATTTTTATCCACCCCCAATAGCTCAACTAAATTCAATTATTGGGGAGGAATATAATAAAATAACTATGGGTGAGGAAAATAATGTTCAAATAGGGTATTTACCTATTGTGCAAAAATATGTTGATGTTTTTCCAGATGATTTTTGTAGATATCTTCCAGAATGATAATTTTTTTTTACATTGATTTAATTCCTGGTTCAAGGCCCATATCGAAGACCCCTTATAGAATTCCCATTGTGGAATTAGTGGAACTAAAGAAAAAAATGAGGCATTGAGTAATAATGGATTTATTATCCCTAGTGTTTCTCCATGAGGAGCCCCTATTATTTTTGTTATGAATAAAAAAGGATCTATGAGGTTGTGCATTGATTATAGGGAGATTAATTCTACAACAATAATGAACAATTATCCCCTACCTCGCATTGATGATTTATTTGACTAACTTCATGGAGATCAACATTTTTCAATGATTGAACATCAATCTAGATATCATCAGCTGTATGTGAAGAAGGAAGACATTCAGAAAATAGCCTTTCGAACCTCATACGAGCATTAAAAGTTTACAATATTTCCTTTTGGGTTGACTAATGCACCCTTTGTTTTCATGGATCTAAGGAACAGAGTTTTCAAGGAATATCTTGATGACATTGTAGTGGTATTTATTGATGATATCATGGTATATTCCAAAAGCTATGAAGATCATGAAAATCACTTGACATTATTCTATAGACTCTTAGAAGAAATTAATTATATGGGATTTTTAGCAAGTGTTAATTTTGGATTCAAAATATTTCTTTTCTTGGATATATTTTCTCTAAGGATGGAATCTATGGTGATCCTTCAAGGACTAAGGCAATCAATGAATGGCCAGCACCAACGAGTATAACTGAGGTACAAAATTTTATTGGTTTAACAGGTTATTATCGGCGTTTTGTCCATAATTTTCTGGATTGGCTAACCCATTATCCAAGATCACATGTAAAGGGGTTAATTTGGTTTGGAAATATGAGTGTGAAGTGTTTTTTGAAGAAATGAATAGAATATTATTCAATTCTCATCTATTGACTCTACCGTCGGGGAATGATGAGTTTGTTATTTATAGTGATTCTTCAAATAAAGGACTTAGTTGTGTCCTTATGTAGAATTATAGGGTTTTTTCCTATTTATCAAGGCAACTAAAATTTCAGGAACAAAACTATTCCACTCATGATCTTGAATTAGCAGTTTTAATATTTACATTGATGATTTGGAGACACTATATTTATTGGTGAAATGTGATATTTATAGTAATCACAAGAGTATGAAGTATATTTTATCACACAAAGAACACAACATGAGGAAAAGGTGATGGCTTGAACTACTCATGGTTTATGATTTCACTATAAACTAACACATGGGGAAGGAAAATAAGGTGGAAGATTCTTTGAGTAGAAAGCATCATGGAGTTTTGAACAATATGAGAGTTGAAATGATCCTATATACATGGATCTAGTAAAGATGGATATAGGAATAACCATGGAAGCTGAACCATCAATGATTTTTCAAATGGTTACCAAAACATATTTACTAGAAAGGATGAAATGTTCTCAGACAGATGATTATTAATTTCAAAAGATTATAAAAGCTATTAAGGACGGGAGATTGATTGACATCATATATGGAGATAAGATTTTTAAATTTGGGAAGAGAAATTGTGTTCCCGATATACCTGATTTGAAAAAGGGAATTTTTAGATGATTATCATAGCTCAAATTTCTCTATACACCCTAGCCGCACAAATATGTATAGAGATTTGAAAGAACATTTATGGTGGGACAACATGAAGAGATAGATTTCTGATTTTGTGTCGAGTGGTATGTAATTCCAACAAGTGAAAGCTGGAAGATAACATCGTAGAGGAGTCATGAATCCTCTACCCATACGTGAGTAGAAATGGGATGATATTATAATGTAAATTGTCATGGGTATACCAAAGACTACTGGAAGGAATGACGAAATATGGGTCATTGTTGATCTTCTTACCAAGTAATCACATTTTCTTTCTATAATAGAAGATTTGCCACTTGAACGTTTAGAAAAACTATATATTAATGATGTTGTAAGACATCATAGAGTACCCCTATCAATTGTTTCTGATCGTGATCCCCGTTTTACATCAAGATTCTGGAAAAGCATTCAGAATGCCTGGGATACTGAACTTCGTTTGAGAACTGCCTAACACCCACTAACTAATGGGAAATCAGAATGGGCTATTCAAAACATAGAAGACATGTTGAGATCTTTATCACATGACTTTCAAGGTATGTGGCATCAATATTTACCTCTAGTATAATTTTCCCAAAATAATAGATTCTACTCATGTATTCAGATGGCACCATATGAAGCATTATACAGAAAGTGATGTCGCACACCAACTTGGTGGGATGATGATGGTGAAAAAAAACTCATAGGGCCAGAACTAGTTGAGGAAACAATGGAAAAGGATAAGGTTATCCAAACCCATATAAAAGCATCTCAAAGTTGGAAAAAGAGATATGCCGATAACCGAAGGAAGGATTTGAAATTTAGGGTAGGAGATCATGTTTTCATGAAGTTATCTCCATGGAAGGGAGTTATAAGATTCGGTAAGAAGGGTAAATTATTTCCTCGGGACATCAGACCTTTCTAAATTCTAGAACGAATTGGTGATGCCGCTTACCGTTTGGAAATTCCCCTATGTCTCTCAAAATTTCATGATGTCTTCCACGTATCACTGTTTGGAAAATACATGCTTGACCCAGTGCATGTACACAGAAATGAAAAAATTGAACTAGAACCAGATCTGTCCTATTGTGAAAAGCCTATCATGATTCTTGATATAAGAGAACAAGTGTTGAGAAACCGAATGACCTATCTGGTAAAACGTATATAGAGAAATCAAAAGATAGAAGAGGCAATGTGGGAACCCGAGGAACTTATGAAGATAAACCACCCAAATATTTTTATGCAGTAATATTCTAGAAATTTTGATAAAGAAATTATTTGAAGGAGGGGAGAATGTGACACCCAAAGCTTCCATGATACGTTTCCCTTTGAATAATACAATAGCTTGCATTGTATGCAACTTTGAGATTCTAACACACCATGACCAATCAAACTAGCCCTTATAAATAGTAATACCCACTTTTTAAATTATTGTAGATTTTATTTTCCAAAATGGAAATCATTTTTTGAATTCAAAATATAGAAATTAGCTTAGGGTGAATTTCTGGTATTTTTCTGAAAACTTTTAATTTTTGATGAATACTGAAAAACACTCCATTATTGTTTAAAACCGACTTTTTATTTAGATAATTATTTATTTTATTTAAATAAATTTTAGGTCAAAATAGAAACATAATACTCATATAAGTTCAATGTGATTCATTGTAGTCATTTTATTATATGTTTAGATATATAAATATTTTATTGAACTTTATACCGTCTTTTACCCACCTCCTAGAAGCACTTTAAAATTTGCATAAAACATAATTTTACCACTTTGTGAATTGAATTTTAAAAATATGGGAGACATAGTTGATATCATTAAGTAAAATGTGGTTTAATAAGATGAAAATCATTTTTGGCGAATAGTAAGTTTTAACTTTTATTTACCATGGTTTAAAGTAAATAGAGTAATTAAAGGTAAAATTGATATTATTATTACCCTAAAACGTGTCCTAATTCTAATGGATATGTGTATATCTACCAAAAAACAACCTCAGAAATAAAATATTATCCTTTGGTTCCACTTGGATTATTTTTGGACATTTATTATTTTTTAATTTAAAGTAGAGTTAAAAGTGTTAAACTCAAGTTTTCATAAATAAAACATTTTTAATAAAGGGTTATACATAAGATAAATTCGACTATAAATATTCATTAGAAAGATAAAAATATTTCATAAATAATGGCATGCCATTTATAATTTGTATACATTAAATAATTAAATTTATTTATGAATCAATGATAATGCAGTAATTAGCTTATTAATGAAAGATTAAAATAATTGATATTTTAAATATCTAAATAAATGTAATTTGAGACGTTTGAGGAGTTAAAATAATTTTATAGGACACTATGACATTTTAGGGTTGATGAAATGAATTTTATTCGACGTAATCATGTTGTTCTGACTTTAACAAAATCAAAATACCAAATAGTGTCAAAATTGACAAAAAAAAATTGTTTTTTAGAAAAATATTATATTATTAATTGATATAATATCACTAAAATTCTATGTTTTGGCCAAAGGACTAATATAATCATTGGTATATCATTAATTAACAACTTTAGGTTCTCTTGTAATTTTATAGTATGTTTATTAACCAATTATTATAATAATACAAGAATACATGGTAAAAGTTAAACTATTTAACTAAGAGTTAAATCTAAAAGATAAGGTTAATATGGTGACCCCAACCAGTCTAAAACCTATTGGTTTAAAGGTTTTTGACTCATCGACACACTACCACAAAAACAATTTATCTCGGCGCCAACCTTTATTAGCACTAATGAAAAATCCCTGATAAAGGCGGTACCTTTATCTGCGCTAAAAAATGAGTTGATTAAGCTCCACATTTATCAGCGCTTTTTTAGCGCTGATAAAGGGACCCCCTTTATGAGATATTTTTTAGTAGCGCTGATAAAGGGTCGACTTAAAAAAATTGAAATAATAATATATTAAAGTATAAAGATATAAATTTAGTTTTATTGATATAAATATAATATATAATTTTTATATATATTTCAGATAAGTATAAATGTACATTTACACTTAATATAATTAATATATAAAATATTTAGTGAAAATGGATTATAAAAAAATTAAAAAAAATATTTTTAATTAATAATTTAATAATTATTAGGGAGTAATAGTCATTTAATAACAATTTGAATATTAAAAAAATTAAAAAAAATTATAAAAATATCCAAAATATGTTGAAAACACAACTCGAATTTGAAACGGCCATAACTTTTGATCAGGGTGTCTGTTTGAGCTCTACCACATATCAAATCAATTCATGCAATGACCTCTACACCCTTGTGACCTGAGGGGGCACCCCGGTCAAGGTGTTTTCAAGGCCAAAAGGCCCAGAAGGCCTCCAAAACTGAGTTTTTAGTATGGGTAACCCAATATTTTAACATTTTTTGGATTTTTAGACTCATTTAAGGTGGTATTATTGGATTTTTTTGGCGGGGACTGAATTTATTCCAAGTTATTACATTAATATTGATATTATGTTTTTGAAATTTTATTGTTTTTTATAATGCACTGCTATTTATAATCAAATATATAACTATATGAACTTATTGTTTTATATATTCACACATAAAAATTTAAATTATTAAATAATTAATTAAACATATTGACATATATAATTTATTATCTTTATCTAAATAATAAATAATATGCATTTTATTTAAAATACCAATATATGAATATTTGTATTACTATATATTAATATAAATATATTTATATTAATATAACTATATATATATATTAATATAACTATAAACATATATATTAATATAAATATATATATCTTAATATAAATATATATTAATATACGAATAAATCTAACTATATATATAAATAAATAAATAGATATATCATAAATAAGAGAACAAATCAATATAGGGGAGTGGAAAAGGCTTCAGGAACACATGAGGGAGGTCTCGAGATGAAATCCAGGTGGAGGCAGGGGCGTGTGCGTAAGGGTGATTTAGGGGGGATAGTGTTGATAAAGGTGGGGTATAGCACTGATAATGGGTGGAGGCGGTGCATGTGGGCGATGGAGGTGCAGGAAAGCGCTGATAGGGGGCTCAAGCGCTGTCAAATGCCCCCCCCCCCAAGATTGGAAACATTTTTTAATCTTTTTTTGTTTTTTCAGTGCTAAAAAAGTGCTGATTAAAGGGGTCTTTATAATCACTTTTTGGAGCGCTGATAAAGGGGACCCCCCTTTATCTTTTCAGACTTTAACAACACCTTTATAGCACAGTTAAAGGCCATTTTTAGTGCTGATAAAATGGGTATTTTTAGTATTTCCACCATATCCTCTAAATAAATCTCTTTGGAGCCATTTCAAACCATAAATAGGTTTATTATGAAATAATATTTCAATCTTTTCCAATGGTGCCCCCCACCTCTCTTATAAAAGAGAACTTCCCCTTCTCTCATCTTCACACCTCTAAAGCCATATAGCTCAGAAAAACCCTACCTAAATAGTATATCAACTTTCCTCCCTTCATCATAGAGCCCTTACTTTGGTCAGAAAGCCAACCTAAGGTGCCATTTTGACAAAATCAATAAGAAGAACCCGATGAAAAATGTAAATATTTTATCACCTATTTCATGTTCTTTACTTATTCCACTTCCTCTTTCTTTGTTTTTTCTAGTCTAAAATGATTTCTCCAGTATCTTCTACATACTGTGATGTTATTATAAAAATGGTACCACTATGTTCATTATTATATCCATCATATGAATGACAATGTCACAATACATGCGTATGTACGGATTACCGCTTCCACGTCATGGTGTAGTTGTTATTCAATACATTATTATTTGGATTGGTATAATAATGATGTATAACGGATGTTAATTATTAATATAACATGTTTGGTATTCTGTATTTATCATATAACATTCAATTATATACTATTTCACCTTCAATTGAATGATATTGTCGCCCGTGCATATGTAGGGATTACCGTCTCCATGAACGTGATGAGATTCATTTCCCCATCATAACCATTCAAGAATAATTTTAATTTGAAGATTAAAAATAATTTTTAAGGAACTAAATATCATTCCGAATATGAATCAAATCAATCCTATTCATAACAAACATGTCTTATGTAACAAAACATATAAAGGAAAACGTATCATTTAACACCTGAAATAACGATAATACTAATATATTATTAACAAATCAATAATAGAAGATCATATATGAAATAATATTTATGTATATGATTATTTTATAATTTAGTAAAAATTATTTAAATGATATACAGGAGGTTAACTTACCCTCGACCAAGGAGAAGTAGAAGGTAAGGGATTATTCTACAATCTTTTCATTATCTGAGGTTGTTTATACGTAATTATGTGTTGCGAACTCTTTATCATCCACATCCATGTTTCATAAAATGTATTTCAAAACATTTATAATATTTACTATACTATGGGATAATTTCATTTATACCCTTGTTTGACTTTTTATAAGATTTTAGTAAATGAATCTTTAAAGTGTTTTCCAAATAAGGTACTTTAAAACCTTTTCACCCAAATTTATGAAAGACTATTTTTTTATCTTATACGACGGGTGCGGCTATTTTCCGCCATTATAACACCTTTAATGATTACCTTACAAAATTATAAGAATATTTTCAAAATAATTTTTTTCTTTAAAATGGATTAAAAATATAAAGAGTTATTTCTTTCTAATAGTTTTCATTTCATATATTTCATCATACATTGATGGATTTTAAACTTGGTTCAAGTTGATATATTATGATAAAAATCCTTCATATTGTATTGAGTTTTTTTTGACATGTTTGACGGTGGATGTGTTATTTTTATACCATTCATGGTTCATGGATAAGGTATTGACATTTCTTATGCTAGTTTTAATACAAATATTCTTGTTATGTTTTATCCTTTTTATATTAGTAATGAATAGGACTTAGTAATTGATGTGTGGAGCCCGCTATAGCTCCTCGATGCATCGGTAGGTCACATAAGAAAAACTAGTGTCTTGGAATAAGGTCTTGACAAAATCTTATTCGTAATCTTGGCACAAGGGTTTGACTATGTGGTTATAAAGTCTGGTATTATGCATTCCATCATTATGAAATTGGCTATTGATATTTCATGTGATTATTTGACTAGTAGAATATCCATGTTAATAAGTAAACGGTATTATTTTGATTTATATTTGACATATTATGATGATGTTTAAGTTTAAAAGGCTTTGGTTTTAGTCGTATAAGTTTCCTTAAATGTTTGTGCTTATTTATGAATGTTTCCCATATATTTTTATCCTTACTAAGAATATGAGCTCACCCATTTCTATGTTTTATTTTTTCCAAGATGTGAATAAGTATATTATGATTGAACTACAGGGATAGTCTAAGAGATATGATTGTGGTCAATGGAGACAATTTTTTTGTGGTTTTAATTTTATAGTGTAATGTAAAACATATGAATGTACCTATTACTTAGAAGGCTACTAAACTAATTAGTCTTTAGAGACATGATATTTTTTGATCATGGAAATGTTTTGTAATAATTCACCGACTCTGGATAACTAGGGTCAGGGCGTTACAATTAACCAATATCACCTATCCATTCTAAAGTACAATACATGTTCGACATCTCTTTATTAAGGAAGTACAAGACAGACCCGATGCATGTGATTTTTTCTAAATAAATAGAATTGGAATGTGGTTTATATTATATTGAATATTCTATACATATTATATAAACTTGTGAAAAAGTGTTGAGGAATCAGACACCTTATATGGTAATGGTACATTTAAGAAATAATAAGAGAGAAGAGGCGATGTGGTAACCAAAATAAATTATGATGATGAACTGCCCATATATTTCAATGAGGATACATCCTCAAAATTTCTAGGATGAATTTTTTGAATTAGGGAATAATTTAACAACCCAATATTTTATGGTAGGTTTATTTAAAAATATATTTAATCACATTAATAGCTTGTGTCGCACACAACTTAGAGTTTAAATGACCCATGAACTTTTATTAAAATAGGATTTTGTGACTGTTATAACATATTCATTATAATAGGTTGGTATGAATGGGAATAAATAAATTATGATAATTATATGGTTTAAATATTTATAAAATAAATTCATTGGATATCAATAAAAATCATTTGAGTGTAATTAAAATGATTTTATGAAGAACAAATATTTTTTGGCATAATGTGTTTTTATTTTAATAAATTATATATATATATGAGATTATTATATTAATGAAATTAAATATTATATATTCAAGAAAATGTTTTAACATTCATTTGGGTTTTTTACTAAGAAAATGATAAAAATAAGTCTAATTTTATGCTTAAAGACTACATTTTCCTAAAAAATGATTTTCGTCATTTTATGCACACTTAAGTTAAAATTAATTTCACAAATTTAGAAAAAATTTATCTTGAAAAAATTATTCCATATTTGGAATTAGGAGATTTGAATTTGTTAAATAGTCCCAGTTTTTATCAATATGAACAGTAACTGTGGTAAAAATTATCACCTTTGTAAAGTTCTAATCTAGTTAATCTAGGTTAAAATTAAGTTATAAGGTGATACGATTTCATATTAATTATTATTTTATGAATGGAATTATTCCATTATCACATTATTCTAAAACATTATATATTTAATTGACACGTGTCTAGGAAAATGACCAATATAATATTTAAATAATTGAAAGTTACAAACAATTCCATTCTCTTAGTTATAAAAATCAAATATGTGTCCACATATGGAGAAAATAAATTTATAATTTAATAAAAATGTCAATTTTATTTATAAAAATATAATTTTTTGGATTATAATGTATAAATAATATTTATTGATTATCTAATTACCTTCAATACTTGTGCACTGCTGATATAGTATTTATTCAATTAATAGAAAAATAAAATAAATGATTATAAAAATATTAAAAGTGATATAATTTGACTTATTTATAGTGTTCAAGGTATATTTTAAATGAATAAAAAATACTAATGATGTCTAAATTAATTATATTCAATATCAATAATTTTCATGATATATTTGACGTCAAATTAAATGAATTGTTTCAAAATTGATATGATGGGTAATTTATCTAAGTAATATTTTATTAAATTATTTAATGATCATTAAAAAAATTTAGTTATGAGTCAACAGTTAAATTATGTATAAAATCATAACTCTTTAAGAGTGAAAAATATGTTACCGCAATTAATGTTAAATTTTTTTAACTATGTGGTCAAACCAAAATATACAGTTTAAAAAAGAAGAAAACCACTAAAATTTTATTTTTTTGATAATATTTTAGCCATATCATACCCTAGGTTCGAGTCCATTTCCATTTGTATTGAATATAGAATGACATTATTATAATTTAACCTTTTATGAAATTACCAATGTGCCCCTCATCTCAATTAAAAAATGGATCATCCTCCCTCACTTCTTAACACCACTTTGATCCCTCAAGAACAACCAAACCCTAACCATTTTTATTATAAAAAATATAGATAATTTCTATAGGTGTTACTAAGTTCAAAATACCTACCCTAATTCCCTTAAGAAGGGGTCTAAATGAAGTCCACTGAAGAAGAGGTAATCATCTTTATTGAGTCTTTCATGTCTAATTCTTTTTCTAATTCATATTAAAGACTTACAACCACCATAAGATAATAAATATAGTATAATAAATATACTAATATGTTATTATAATTATGGTACAACTATATTTCATATCTTTTCCATCATATTAAAAGCTAAAACATCTCTCGTTCCTACGAACGACTAATCTTCTCCAAGTAGAGATGTAATTCATTTTTCATCACCACTTTACTTTGATGGATATAAATAAGGAAAAAATGAGTATATATTATATTTATTACACAATAATTATTTTTAAACTTCAATATCATATATATATTCTTAACTTAAAATCCATTGTTAAATGATAACATCACTCGGGCATATGTGGGGACAACTACATTCATGACACGATGCATTCAATTTTTCATTTATGTTTTACAAGGAAGGTTATAATGACAGATTTGATGAATATATGTGACTAAATTATATAATCCTTTTTTTATAAATATTTACTAATATTCATCTTTCTTTCATTCCATCCTTCGTAAAGTGAAAACATTGTTCATGTGTACATACGGCCTACCGTCTCCATGAACGGTGTATTTATTTTTTTCTATCTATATATTTTATTGATGAATATATATATATATATCATATATATATATTATATTTATACTATTAATAAAACTCTTTAGATTATGTAGACATAATATATTTACAAGTACTGAAACTACCAAATCAAAACAAACATGAAAAACAATGCAGTTAACACTCGAAACAGTTATAATAATAAGATATTATTAACAAATATGTGATAAAATGATATAAAAAGATAATACAAGATATAATAGTTATATTTTTTTGTGTTAATGTTTTATATATGTATAATAAATCAAAATTTATCAAACTGTAGGTCAAAATCACATACAAGGAAAGTGAAACATGAGGTAAGGGATTTCATCTCAATTTATACTCTATTGACACATATTTGGTATTATACACCTATTTATTTTTATGGGTTTTATATACTTCCCCTTTGAGTTAATTAACATGAATTTATATTTTTTCTTGATGATTTATGTTCATTTAAATTTTACTCTCTTAACTAGTTTCCAAATTTCTTCCATCTTTTCATATCTTTGTAACATGAATCAAGAAATGAAATGAAGAAAAGAAAAATAATTCTTATTTATATTTTGATCAGATATATTTTTTTCCACATTAATATTTTCTCTAAAACGTTTTCAAAATGAATAAAACATCTATAATTATATGTCAAACGAAATTTTTATCTATGCTTGACATTTTTCAAAATTGATTCGAAGTAATATTTTTATCGTTTTACAAATGAGGTACTTTGTGACTTTTGCAACCAAAGTATAGAAGGAAGGTTTGTTAACTTATATAGCTTGATAATATTTCTTTTTTCCATTAGGAATTACCTTTTCAATTAACCATAATTTAAAATAATAAATGTTTATTTTCAAAATACTTTTAAAATTTTTTAGTTATTTTTTTTAATAATTAATTTGAAAAAAACGAATGGTTAATTTTTTTAAAAATGTATTAATTAACTTTTTAATGGAATTTCATGTAATTAATGAAAAAACCCATTTATTTTAATTATTTCACCACTAGGGATAGTTTTTGATGATATCATCCATTGAAACATCCACATACTTGTGATCATTAGATATTATATTTATTATAAATATATATATTCTCTATATCATGGATATGGTTATTATCTAAACAATATACCATTTCTAAAAATAATGTTATGTAATGAAAAAAATTTATTTATCTGGTAATTATTGATAAATATGTAGTAATTATTCAATATAGATATTTATTTATAAGGCATATTGTTCATGAATTAAATAGGTCATTTTATATATCAGGAATGCAAATTAAATATAGTTAATGATGGGGCATAAAATTGTATAGCCCTGTGATGTATCTACGAGTCTTATAAGACAAATTAAATGGCCAAATTAAATGTTTCTTTAACCATTATTTTAATAAATATTGGCACAATGTAATGACCCAAAATTTTATCAATGAAATTACCCTTCTTATAGTTATGTCATGTAGTATAAATCATAAAAATTCATATAGAGAACACAATGTAAAATTTATAAATGAATAATGAATGAAATAATATATACTTATAGAAATTAAAGAACCTATACCAATGGAATAGTAACATGACAGTTGGAATAGTATTATGACCATTAGAAATATAAAAATGGCCAATAGAATAGTAACCCCACCTATGAAAGTATAAATAAAGCATTTATATGTTATAAATGAAAATATGATATATTTATATCTTGTAATAAGTAAATATTTTTTCTTAAATGATAAATTAAGTGTTGGTATATTTGTGAAACCTAAATGTTTATTTAACATTGAATAATTAATATAATGATTTAATAGAAAATTTATTTTCATGAAATATGTTCACAAATTTATATTTTGATGTATTATGGTTATAAGATAATTTAAAAATACCTTAATTAATTTTACAAATTGTAATAAAATAGTTATAATTTTAAAATCAGTTTTTAGAGTTAATGATGATTTTATTTAGAAATTAAATTTCTCATATTTAAATAAACATAAAATGGAGTCTATTTTTGACATCTACACAATGAAAAATTGCCATGGTTTGTTTTTGGTATTTTTCTAAAATAGATTAATTTTTTGAGAATATTGAAATACGATAATTTACGTTATAAGTTAAAAACATGATTTATAGAGTCATGAATGACATATAGAGGATCTAAGAACCTATGTTTCGAAATCCCATGCACTAGTTATTGTATTTAGACATAATAATAAACACTATTCATATTATTGAACTAAGATAATAATAAAAATTAATAAAATAATCAAAAAAACACCCCTCTACTCCCATATAAACACCACACCTCAATACCTCGTCTCCTCACACATTATAAGCCTTTTATATTGATTATACTCTACTAAATTACTCTCAAAAACCTCTTCCCCTTTTTATGGTTATGTTGGTCACACTAAAAGTCCAATTCAACATTCCTTAAGGAGGTTCTGAAGGAGACTATCTTCAAGAGGTAAAATCCTCTTTCTTTCTCTTTAAATTTATTTTCTTTTCTTATCCATCCCTCAAATACCTTGTACAAAGTAGAATGATAAATCTAGTATTATATATATACTAAAATTTTATTATGTAAATTTTATATCAATCATCAATTCTCTTCTCTTCATCTTTTTTTCTAAAAATGGATACATCATCTGTGGGGTGTCGATTCACCACCTTCATGGATGATGATTTTTTATTTTCTAATACCACCATTAAGGATGGCCATAAAACCATTATAATGGTTAAAAAATATTATAATATATTTATTAAAACGCATTTAGTGTTTTGAATCTATTATATATACATAATATTAATTAATAAAACAAAACTAGTTTGTGAAGATAAATAAAACTCCAAATTAATTGAAACGACTATCATTAACATTTTATCTAAGGAATTTTCCTCATATCTAAAAATAAAATGATATATAAGAACATATTGTATTTTTAATGTTAATTATTGACATATTATTTAAATTCTGGATAACTAGTCCCATTTTACAGGATTTTTCAATCATTTATACTTGTGAACCAATAATGGATACCAAGTAAAAATACTACCGAGTGATAAAATTAAACATTATAACTCATAAAAAATTCCATAAATAAACTTAGTAACATTATAATAAATCAAATAATTTTTTAATAGGTCTTAAATTAAATTGTAAATGAATCTAATTTAAATATCTAGTACATTATGTGCAAGTGAAGAACACTTCCAAAACTAAGGTAAGGGATTCTCATGAAACCCCAAATTTTCATCAGGTTGCACTTTATCTCTATTTACACCAATTTAGTTATTAATTATTCTCATGTAATCCTAATAATTTCAGTTTTATGTCCCAAAGATATTAACCCCTCTCAATTCATCATTTTTTATGGGGAAATAAATTTTTTATATGGTTCCCGTTTCAATTCATCCCTTTAAGATAACCCAATTAAAGAGAACTTCCAAATTTCTTACTTATTTTCAAGAACATTCCATAATATTTTTTAATACAAAAATATTTTTCTAAAATCACTCTTTTTATCATGAAAAAACATCATTAATTAATTTCTAGTTTTATACATAACATTATTCCCTTGTCCCCTTTAACGATAATTTTATATTTTCCCTTAAATCGCACCAAAGTGTAATTACTAATGTTTCTTAAATAATATTTTTTCACATGTTCACTTCAATTAGACATAATTTGTCATGATATATGTCTATTTACCTTATTAATTTCAAATAATGATTTAAATCCATTACTTAATGGACACATTTATGATACACCCATTTATTATGCTCTATGAGATGATTAAGATACTCAATTATTCCCTTGGGAAATCCTTTTGATTATTCATTATGCTTGATTCTTAACTTGGAACACATATGCATGAACATGTTATTATGGTTGTGACCATATAACACTCCAATTAATTGAGTAATGTTTAGTCTCAGGAGAGCTCATGTAGGGATAGGGATTATACCTAATTCCTTTATGGGACTTTGTCCACCATGTGTATTGGTTATGAGTTCTAGCCTTGGTTAATGATTATATCATGTTACATGTGGTTTACATGTTCTTATATTTCCATAATTACATTAACCAATTTACTAAATGTTATGTTTCCTTATGTTTATTCATGTTCCATACCTTTTTATGTCATCATGTTTTTCCTTCTATCCTATGTGTCATGCTTTATTTCTATGTTTATTTCCTTAGTAGGATATTTAAGTCATACATTGGTTCATGTATTCCCTTGGTTATCAGATATAGATACAAGAGATAAAATAAAGTTAAGATCACTTTATTGAGATTAAATATGATATTTTTTTTATTTTGGTTTCATTCTTTCTAATTATTTATCTAATATTCCATGGACACTAGATAATATGATCCTTTTCTTGTAATTGTTGGTTAATTATGTTCAAAATCATGTAATCATATTCGTAAAATTCTAGTGGTGCTAAATTTGGTATCAAATAATGTTCTACTTATTTTTGGAGATTATGACTAGAAAACATTAGTTATAACCCTAGGGATAATTCTATCACCTTAGATAACCTTTATTTAAACCTAAGGAATCACAATTATGTATATAGTTTTCATTTAATATTTTATCCTTCACCTTTCATAGTTTTTCTTTTTATATTATTATTAGATATGTATAAAACTTCCTAATTTAAATTTATTTATATCAGTTAATGGATGGAAATTAGAGAACTTGTGCCAATAGTCAATATGATTGGAAATGTGGCGATTTACATAATGATTTTCCAAATTAAATGGGAAAGGGCACTAAATAATTATGAACTGTACTAGTACAACTATCTCAAGTTATGAATACTAAAATGAATCATGTGGAACGCCCTAAATCTCCTATGAAATATAATGTTGAGTTTGAATCCTTCAAAAGAAAAAGGCCTCCCATATTTAGTGGGTCTTCTGATCCCTTCATCAAGGAACAATGGATTAAATCCATTGAGAATATATTCACTAGCCACTATTTCTTAGAAGAAGAGAAAGTTGGGTTGGTGGTCTATAATTTCAATGGGTATTCTACTCAACGGGAGAAACTAACCAGGAAAATGAAGTCCATGGAGAAAAGTTATTCCATGTAATGGGAGGATTTTATGAAAATATTTTTCAATAAATAATTTCCAAAACTCCATTTTAATGATGGTGATGGAGTTCTTTAGTCTAAATTAAAAAGTAGACAAGTCTATTTGGGAGTATTAATAAAACATTACATTACTTTCAGGATACACCTCTAGATTTATCATGAACACCAAAATCCAGGTGGATTGATTATTTAGCAGTCTAGAGTCATGTCTATAAAAATTGTTGGTGATTTGAGATTTTGATAGAGATGGGGGGATTTTCCGTTGTTTCCATGAAGGTGAAATGGATATCAAAGAATCTCATTTTTCTCATGGTAAAAATGATAAAAAGTGAAAAATAGAGATTAATATGGGAGGATCAATAGATAAATCCCATGATAGAAAGAAAACCCAACATCCCATGTGGCAATGTTGTGGGAAGAATTATCCAAGGAATTGACTAAATAAAACTAGAATATGCTTCTAATGTGGAAGAGAAGGGAATTTGGATAATAATTTCCAAAGGGATGTTAAGAAGACCACAAATTTTGAAGAAGAATAAAAGTTTTAGATCAACACACATCTTATAGTGTAGTGTTTCAACTTAAAAGAACATGGTCATTATGCGATATACTGGACTAATTCAAGGTTGTCAGAGGCAATCAGCAATGACTACCTCAAAGGCAGTAAGGAAGGGAATATGCTATCACTACTGCTGAGGTGGATCCATACAATGATGTGGTGATAGGTATTCTCGTTATTAATTAAAGAATAGAAAATATAATATTTTATTCAATTTCTATGAATTCATTCAAATATTTCATGTTTATTATAACTATTAAAATCCAACCTCAAAATATAGAGGTTATGTTGTTTGTGAGAATAGAAAATGGGGTAATTCTTTCATCCAAAGTATATAAATCCTCCTTGATTAATGTTTGGGGAATGAACCACTAAAAATTATGTCTTACTTCCTCTAGTGGAGCTGGATTCTATATTTGGAGTGGATTGGAAATAATTTTACAAATCCAAAATCAATTGTTGGGGGAGGGAGATCACTCGTCACATCCTGATGAATCCTCCAATTATGTTCACATGTGAGGAGGATGATGAATCTCTATCAGAATAATCATTTAAATTAACGATATTATTTCGTTATGATAAATGATATCTTGATCATATGATGGAGATAATGGAGAGAATCATAGTAAAACACATTCCCACTCTGAGGGACTATACTGATGAGTTCCCTGAAGAATTGGTTGGTCATCCTCCTGACCAAGAGGTTGAGTACTCAATTGATCTTATACCTGGATCTCTATATATATTAAAGAAACCTTTAAGAATGAGAATCATATAATTGGGGGAACTAAATAGCAGTTATAGTCAAATCTAGACAAGGTTTTTCTATGACCAAGTGCTTAACCTTAGGGTGAACCAGTCCTCTTTTCAAAGAAGAAGGATGGATCAATACACCTCTTCATTGATTATCATGAGATCAATAAAATCATGATAAAACCAAGTATCTCCTTATACCGATCGATGACTTTGTTCAATTAACTACATAGGGGATGTATTTCTCTAAGGTGGACCTTCAGTTGGGATATAACCAATTAAAGGTATGGAAAGATGATATTTGCAAGAATACCATTAGAATAAGTTATAGACACTATGAGTTCATAGTGATTCCCTTATGACTCACTAATTCTCAGAAATTTATCTTCAACATAATTAATACATTTTATAGAGATTATCTATACAAATTTGAGGTAGTTTTTATCAATGATATTCTCATATAATCCAAGAGAATAGAGGAACATGAGGTGAATTGGAATACTGTGATAAAGATTTTTAAAAGGGAGAATATATATGAAAACTATATTAAATGTGATTTATTTATAGATTATGTATCATTATTGGGGCATATAATCCTAAAAAAAGGGATATCTTGGGCCCTTCTAAAATGAAGGTAATTGAGGAGTGTCCTTAACCAGAATGTGTAAAGGCGATCCATAGTTCCCTTGGACCATCTAGGTATTACTAATGATTTTTGAATAACATATCATGATTATCAAACCCACAAACCCTGCTAACTGGTAAGAGTGTAATGTTTATCTAGACAAATTAATGTGAAGGCTTGTACAAAGAATTGAAATAGAGTCTTATTACAGAATCAATACTCACACTTCTCACAAGTGGGGAGCTATGAGTGGTGTATAATGATGATTCAAAGAAGTTATTAGGATGTGAGCTAATAAAAAATTAAAAAGTAATTGAATAAACCTCAAGGAAGTTGAAAATTTATCAAAAAAACACTCCCAGGAATGATATGGAGTTGGCAGTTGTGATCTTTATGTTGAAATTATGGTGTCATTATCTCTAGGGGAGAATTTTGTGATATATATTGATCATAAGAGCCTCGAATATATATTCTCATATAATGATATTAATATAATCTAGGTATTTTTGTTATATCTCATAAGAAATTATGACCGATAAATCCACCACCATCTTTCAAATGAAAATAAGGTGGCCAATGCTCTAAGTACAAAGGATACTATAATATTATCAGTGATGATAATTTATATGGTTCTAATATTCTTGTACCTGAAAAGGATAGAAATTGGAATTATTATGGAATAGACTTCATCTATCCTTTCTCAAATTATTACTCAACCATCCATTATGGATAAAATAATGTATCCTCAAAAAATGATGAGGAAATTCAGAAAAATGTGGAAGCCATTAGAAATTGAAAATAATTAAAATTTAAAATTTATGTGGTAGTATTCATTAGATTTGGGTTATGATTATGTGTATCATCCAATACATTGATAAATAAAGAGCATAAAAATGATGCACGTAGATCAGCTTTCTCTATTCACCTAGGAATCACAAAGATGTATTGAGTTCTCTGAGAGAACTATTGGTGGGACAATAAGAATAAGGTGATCATTGAATATACATAATATTTCATGGAATTCCATCATGTGATGTTTGAAAGGAAAAAGTCTAAGGGGATGATAAAACTATTACACATACCAACATGGATGTGGGAAAACATCACCATGGACTTTTTCATCGGACTTCTAAAGACATCCATATGAAATAATGTTGTAGGGGTCATTTTAGATCATATTAAAAAGAAATCTCACCATTTAAATATTCAAGAAGAATTATAATTTGATCAACTTATGTGGATATCCATCAAATAAGTGATGAGTCTACATGGAATGCCGTTATAAATTATATCTGATCAAGATTCGAGATTTACCTCCATGTGTTGAAAAACACTCCAACATGATATAAAAACTTAGTTAAAAATTAGTATGTATTATCATGCTCAAACAAATGGCCAATCTGGGTAGACGATTCAAAAACTGGAATACGGATTTACAACTTTTTTATGGACTTCATGGGAATATGGGACCAATATCTACATTTGTTCGAGTTCTCATAGTAAAATAATTTCCACTTGAGTATCCAAATATATCCATATGAATCCCTTTATGTAAAAAGATGAATAACACTGGAATTATCGGATTAAGATAGTTAATGTAAGATTCAATGACCTAAGATGTTTGGAGAAATTGTAGAAATGGCTAAAACCATTCATCATCACATCATGGTAGCCCAAAGTCGATAGACGAGATTAGTATAAAATCTTCAATGGGAATTGGAGTGTAATATCCTAGACATTGTGGAGGTACGTCCCTACTTAAATTTGGGTTTCAACCTAAATATTTTGTTAATAAATTGGTTTTAGGGAATATGATGGGTCTTGGTGGAATTCTAACATTTTTGGACATCATAAAAGGGGAAATTGAGCCAATCTATACAAGTAGCACGATTGGATCATGGTTAAGTAAATCATATGGAATTACCATGTAATCATGAAACATTTGATAGAGTATTAACACATGTTCATTTCATGGTATATCAAATAGTGCATCCTTCATAGGTAATTGTGTGTCCTAGATTCCCTTGGGCAGTGGCTAGCGCACATTTTGTCACACCGTACGGGTAAACCATGCACCCTTGTAATGGTTGGAAATTTTTTAAAAATTACAATATTGGATTTTAATCCCTTAACTAATTTTCATCCCTAATTCCCTCCATTGAACCTCAATTCTGTAAATAATCCCCAAGGGCTTCCAAAGTTGATTCTCATTTATATCTAGCTTATTTGGAGTGTCTTCGGTTGCAGATTGATGCTCCTAGTATGTCTAATCTCTCTCTTGTTTCTCTTTTTGTTTTAGGGTTTTCATCCTTCTGTTATCTTCATCTGAATCACTAAATCTCAGCTTTTTTGGTGATACATAGGTTAAGGCTACAAAGATTTGTTGAATAGGGATCTATGGCCTCAATTAAGATTGTGTTCGTCAATGAATTATAGGTATGTGGTTAAGAAGATATATCCCATAGTTTCATTTTGGATTTTTCCATGATTTATTTTTTTCTTTTTCACTTTTTTATGATTTTGATCCCATTGGCGGGGTTTGGTATAAATTGTGTCTAAATGATGACTATTATCCCTCATGGTACCAATGGGATGCATATATGATTAATTCACTAATTTATGTCCACCCATGGGGTGTGTCGATCCTCCTAAACGTGGTTAGCAAGAAATGTGAAATGTGAAATTGACATGTTATTAGTTAAAAACCATGGAGAATGTGTAAATTGGATAATGTAATGATTAAGAAATTATTAGGAGTATTTGTGTCAATATGGGGATAATGGTTATGTGGCCATTTGTCTTAACGTGGGTAATGTGTGGAATTGGAGTATTGGGGATATACCAAATGAATTCTATTTTCAACATGAAATACATACGTGGGATAATACATGGAAATAGTTTAATATGCTAAGTGAGATAGGAAAGGGGAATTTTAATTAGGATTAGTGGTTATTTGATATAAAGGATAAATGTGTTAATGGATTGTGGCATAATATTGATTCTCATTTTTGTTGTTATTGTTATGATATTTCTAATGATATTGGCTATGCTTGGTTGTAATGTGGTTATGTTTATTGAATGAAAAAATAAGTATGTGAACAAGGATTAGTAGAGTTTTTTATTGGCATGAGCTTCTACACCCATGGGTCGAGTTACACCGAGTATCTAAGTTCCACCCCTCAATGCACGGGTTTGGGATGGGACAGAGTATTATTCCCCTAAAGGTTTCATTCAACCCAGACTAAGGCGTTGAGGTGAGGATAATATGGTTGTTGTGTTGTGATGCCTGGGTGAGATAAAAATTGATTTATTCCCATATTCCATGTGATTATTGAACATTCGTATTCCAGTAAACACATGAACATTGGGAATTAAGAACTAAGATGTTATAAGTATTGAATATGAATTTATTGGTTGGTAACATAGGGGATACTCCATTAATAATGGATTCAAAAATTTTCATATCTTTACTTTTCATTTTATAGTTATTACATACACTACCTATTATATTGGATAATTGGTACAAACCGTTGGTGGTGACCTACTGTGTTAAGCTGTCACCCTACTCTGTAAATCGTTGTGTACCCGAACATATTTCATGGCTACAGGTCTAGAAAATGGAAAGGGCCCCATTCTCGGGAGTTGAGTCATATTAGGGATGTGCATGGATGAGGATATGAAGTTGAATTTAGAATGGTCTGGTAAATTGTTTTGCCTATATTTTTGGTTTTTTCCACTTAGCATTGTATCCTGACATGAACTATTTACTATTGGTTGTGGTTGGTACCCAGTTTGGGTGATGTTTATCAATGCATGATCATTGATTAATATATGTGTTTTCAAGTATTTTATATGTTTTAAGGTTTATATTACTCGGTTAAAGTGGTTATATTCTCCACACATGGATTTTAGAACCACTCTATTTGTATGTAACCTATGGCATCTGAGGTGGCATGCCGACAGTTATTTAACAACCCAACTCAGGGTTCCCGTTTAGTGGCACCTGATACAGGGAAATTATAAGATGGTATCTTAGGAGGTTACTTCTATGAATTATAATTTTGCATTGCTATAAAAGCAGTTTGGAAGGTTTTTTTCCTTTGCAATGAGATCATTCTTGGGATTATCTAACCCAGGTACGAGGGATGACCCAAGTCACCCAAGGTAGAATTGTTGTTCTTAATGTGTGTTGTTACCTTTGATGTTATTTAACCATTAGTTTTTTCACATGTAGTGTGGTGTTATTGTTTTAGGGTATTTTTATCATGGTTTTAAGGACATGAGGATGTGAATTCAAGCATCATTCTGAAAACCAAATCACATAAGTGACAGGCATCAAGGTAGGAACCCACATGGGATGTGTTTGTGGTAAAAAATGGCATAATGCATTTGATTTCTGAAAAATGATGAAAATAGCGTGTAATGAAGTGTTACAAATGGGAAAAATGGGAGAAAATTTTAAATAATAATAAAGTTATTATGTATCACAATGGATGGTAAGTGAATTGAAATTTTATTGAGGAAAGTTGTGATATGAGAATGGTTTGAAGTTATGTAGAATCTAAGGCGTATAATTGGGTGAGTTAGTTACCCTGTGTTAACCATATTTCTGGTTAGAGATGGTTGATGGTAGTATTCAGAGTATGATAGGTCATTTATGGGTGGTGTATACGAAATGGTTTGGTTTATGTATAGTAATGATCCATCCATCATATTTTGATAAATCTTTATGGTTTGTGTTCTAAACCCCATGTTTTTTTGTAGATAAATGCCAACATGAACACATGTGATGGTTAGGAGATAGGAGGTTGTTTTCAAGAAGGCCCCTCATATAGCTGATCAATAGTACACAGTGATTTAGAAAAATTTAGTAGAGAAGTTTTGTGAGATATTTTCTTGATTTTTTAGATGATGTAATGGTACCCAGGATGGGTTTCACTGAGTATGTTTGAGCGGACTAGGGAATTTCATCTGCACCACCTTTCGACCTTCACCGGAGTGGGTGGGCCAGAGGTAGAAGAGTTCGGGATATATTATGTCTATAAAATTCTTGATCATATGGAGACTCATCTCAAGAATAGATTCATGTTAGAATCATATATGTTGAGAGGATAGGTAAATCATTTTTGGGACATCCTGGTTTAAATAGAACATATTGAAGGAATAATGAGGAAGGATTTCTAGGAAATATATCTTGAACACATCTATCCAGAAATATTGAGGTTGTAGAATGTTGTGTATTTTATGAGTTTGAACCAATGGAAAATGATGATGATGGATGATTCTAGAAATTTAATCGATTTCCAATCCTTCATTCTAACATTGGTAGGAGATGATACAGTTGTGGAAAAAAGATTCCACAATGGGATGAGACATGACATTAGTTCCCATGTGAAAGTATTCTATATGAATAGGTTTGTAGAGGTTTTGGACAAGGACATTATCTCATAAGGGAACCTAATGTATGCTTTAGGTTATGGGATTTGTGTTGTCATCCAAGTACAGAAGTGGTGAATCTTCTAAGGGTAGGAAGCTCCATTTTTGGAAATTTCTATCGAGGTGGAAGAGCACAAAGTATTCATAAAAATGGTACGGCCTCTTAGGGTTGGGATAGGTGTTCTATTATCTGTGTGGTAGGTCAGGAAACATGTGCATCTAGTATCCCCGACCAACAGTCAAGTGACGAGCATGTAGTAGACTGGGCCATGTGGAGAGGTTATGCAGGAACCCACAGTAGTTGGTAAATGTTGACTGTCATAGGCATATTCCGAGTATTGTCATGGGGTCTGTTACCCAATATAAGGTATGTAGTTGTATCTCCACGGGTCGTACTGGTAGGGGTAGAAATCATGGAACTTCGGAGAGAGACCATCCATAATAGCAAGTCAATGTAGTGCAGGGTACTCAGGGTAGAGGGGAGTTCATCTTCATGTAGTTAAGTATACACCTAGAGGGGGTGATGTAGGATCGTCTAACATAGGAGGTACGATTCTTGTTCCCTACATGAACTCTATTTCTTTTTTATATAGGTTCTACATATTCTTTTTTTTCGACACAGTCCGTAGTTGTGTTGGGGTTAAACAAGGAAAGATCATGTGGATTTATGTCCATTGATACTCCATTGGGGGTGTGAGTTAAGGATATCAGATAATGCAAGGGTTATTCTCTAGATGTTGGTGTATATTGATTTCTTTGGAGCCTGTTTGTCCCTAATATGTCAGATTTTTTCCCGATTTAGTGTATGGTTTGGCGGGCATTGAATCAAGACCATATCGACTAGTACCGATGTCGGGTGATGTTCACATCTATCAATGGATACACTTAAGTCATTCATGGAGTTTGGGATGCTTTTTCAGACCACATTGGGATAATTTACCAATAATTAAGAGAACTCATAGCCTAGGTAGCATGCCTTGTGATGGATAAAGGAGGAAGAGAACAATCAGTTTTCCCTCCCACTGTGGATCAATTATAATATGAGTTTCCATCGGACTTCTTGAAGTTTCCACCTAATAGGTATGTTGAGTTCACGATCGAGTTTCTACCTGGGGAAGAACCGACTTCCATTCTTCCATATCAAATGGTACCGACATAACTCTAGGAACATAATGATAAGATGAAATAATTCGATTAAAAGTCATTCATTATTCTAGAATGTCACCAATTGGATCACTTATATTTTTTTTTCAAGAACGATAATGCGTCATTGATATTATGCCTCGATTATAGGAAGATTAATGAGACGATAGTTATGAATAGGTACCTAATTCCCCAAATCAATGACCTATTTGATCAACTATGGGGTGACATCGTGTTCACAGAACTCTATTTAAGATTTGGATACCATCAGTTTAGGGTGACACCTTATGACATAGCGTAGGCATCATTCTGGAGTAGGTATGGGTTGTATGAATTTGTGGTGATGCCTTTTAATTTGACCAACACACCGGTTGTGTTCATGGATTTAATGAACATAATATTTCATGCATATCAATATTATATCATGGTTGTCTTTGTTGATGACCTCTTGGTGTACTCAATAACTCTTTTTGATCATTCCAAACATCATGAAATCATCTTATGAAAACTAAAGAATTATAGTCTTAACACCAAACTATCAAAATGTCATTTCAATATTGATAAATTATACTTCTTGGGTCACATCTTTTATGGATTAGGTGTGTTAGTGGATCTAGTGAAATTGCTGACTGCGGCGTCTTGGGAGTATTCTAAGAACATTTCTGATGTTCATATTTTTCTATGTTTGTCAAGTTATTACCGAAGGTTCATTAAGGATTTCTAACATTTTTTAGTGTCACTATTAGTTTTTTCTGAGAAGGTAGTTATGTTCTAGTGGTCATAGTTGAGTTATAATTCTTTTTAAGAGATTAACAAGTGGTTTATGATCGCACCATTATTGATCATACCCAAACCCAGTAAAAGGTACTCCTTTTTCTGTGATGCTTCTGGTTTTGGACATGGGGGATTATTAATTTAGGATGAATGAGTTCTATCCTATGAAACAAAAAAATTGAGGCCTTATGAAATAAGTTACCCTACTCATGAACTTGAGCAAGCTATTGTGGTTTATGCCTCAATGTGTTAGAGGCATTACATGTTGGGAGAATTCTTTATAGTGTTTACCAACCATAAAAGTCTTATGTACATATTCTCTCAATGAGATTTAAATCATCAACAATGAAGATGGGTAGATTACTTATAATCCTTATATTTTGACAAGGTTTAAAATACATGAAATGGGAATAGTGTTTTGGATGCACTAATCCCAAATAATGAGAGTCAGGTGGTTTAGGAATCCAATTCAGTGCGGAGAATGATGGACTTGTTTGTGGATATGGACCTGGAGGTATAGGATAGTCACGGGAAAGTGACCATTATATATATAGTAGTTTATTCCATGCATTTTAGGTGCCTCTGGGAGAGTCATCTGGAATATACAAAGTGTTTGACTATGAAGGAATGTCTTAAAGGTGGGGAGTCACCTTATGGTTGGGTTTTGGTGAGGATGGGATTATCAAGGTTTGTGATCATGTTCTTTTTCCAGTATGTATGAAGTATGATTTGATGTGTGAGTTCCAAAAATTGATGTGGTAAGTGCATCCCTACTTGACTAAGATGTACCATGAACTTCGTAGATAGTATTGGTGTCCAAGAATAAAGTAGGAATTCGTGGGTTTCATGGAACGGTGACTTAACTATCAACTCGTGAAGCCTGAGAATCAAGGCCCATGTGTGTTTTAATAATCATTTCTCATTCTGAAATATATGTGTAATGAAATAATGATGGACTTCATATTGATCCTTCCAAGGATTCCTCGGAATAATGATGTAGTTTGGGTATTCATGGACCGATTTAAAAAAGTTTCCTATTTCGTACCGAACAATGAGACATACACTGTTGATCAGTTGGGTGAGTTATATGTTAGAGATATATTATGGTTGCATGGTGTTTCATGGACTATTGTTTGAGATCATGATCCATGTTTAACATCATTATTTTGGAAGAGACTATTGAAGGTGTTTGGTACCCATGTGCTTTTGAGTTCAGCATATCACTCGTATATGGATGAGTATTCATTTCATATGATTCAATTATTATAATATATGTCGAGAGTGTGTGTTCTAGATTTTAGTGGTTCATGGGAAAATAACTTTCCTCTTTTTGAGTATTCGAACAAAAATAGTTTTTAGGGCTACCATTCAGATGGATCCTTTTGAATCATTCTATTGATGACCATTTAGATCTCCATTTTATTACTTAGAGGCTGTGGAATCTGAGTTATTGGAACTGAGTCTCGTACAAGAGACATCATAGAAGGTTCATTTGATTCAAAAGAATATGAAAATGGGTAAGAGTATGAAAAAATAATATCCAGATCATCATCAAAGAACCCTTGAGTTTGTGGTGGGTGAGAGTGTGTTTCTTTTGGTGTCTCCATGGTTGGGTCACAATTGAATTCTCAAGTAGGGGAACATGGCTCCTAGGTATGTGGGGTGGTTTGAGATCATGGGTAGGATCAGGCTTGTGGATTACAAATTGGATATCCCATAATGGTATAGTGTAATGCATAGAATTTTTCATGTCTTGAAAATCAAAAAGTATCACCTGGATCCATCTCAAATGATAAACAACGAGGATGTAGAGATAGAGGATGATGTATCCTTTGAGAAGCATCTAGTTTGTATTTTGGACCATAGTGAGAATGTATTTTGGGGAATGATTGTGCACTTAGATCAAGTTTTATGGTAGCATGGGAACATATAGAAAGAAACATGGTTGTGATATTTAGTTATATGGTCCCATTGTCCTGATTTGTTTTCTTCATAAACTCAATAACGCTCAGGAAGAGAATCTCGAGGACGAGACATCATAAGGTGGAAAGGTTATAAGATCACGAACTGCGTGGAGGTATGTACTTTTTTAAAATTTTGGTTTCAACCTATTTTTTTGTTAATGAAGTGGTTCTAGGGAGTATTTAGGGTCTTGGGTTGTTCTAAAGGATTGGGGTATGATAAAAGGGGGAACTAGGCCAATCTTTTCAAGGCACCCTATTGGAGCATGATTAAGAAAACTGTGCAGAATTCCCAAGTAACCATACAACATTTAGAAGATGCTTAACACATGGTATTTCAAACTATGTGGCATGCCTCGGTAACTGTGCGACCAAGTTTTCTTTATATAGTGTCAAGTTTATAGTTTTCACATTGTTTTTCAAATTGTACGGGTAAAACATATGCCCCTGTATAGTTTGGAAAAATTAAAAAAAATGCCAAATGGGATTTTAAACCCTCACCGGGTTTTCATCCCTAGTTTCCTTCTTTGAACCCTTTTAACAAATAAGAACATCCAAGTTCATACAAGGGTGATTCTCTTTCATTTATATGTTGTTTGAGTGTCTCCGGTTTCATATCAAAGCTCCAGGTAAGTCTAATCCCTCTCTTGATTCTCTTTGTGGTTTAGGGTTTTAATCCTTCCATTATCTCTATTTAAAGATCTAAAAACACTCTTTTTCAGTGATATCATGGTTTGGGAATCAAATGGTTGTAGAATTTGGATCAAAGACTTTGATTAGGAGTGTGTTCATCATTGGATTTGAGGTAGGTGGTCTACAAGTTAAATCTTGTAGTTTCATTTTATATTTTTGCATGCTTGGTTTTCTTATATTGTATTCTTATTGTGATTTTAATACTTTTAATAACTATTGGTATAAAGGGTGTCTAAATGATGAGTATAAACACTCATGTTACCTCTGGGGTGTATTGAGGATGACTTCACCGATTTAGGGCCACCCCTGGGGTGTGATGACCCTCCAAAACATGGTTAATGGAAATGAAGAATGACATGTGATTAAGAAGATCCTGTAAGAAATGTGTAAATTGGTTAATATAATGATTATGAAAGGATTATGATTAGTTGTGTCTAGATGTGGATAATGGTTAAGAGGTCATTTGTCTTAACATGGGAAATATGAGAAATGGGAGTAATGGAGAAATACCAAATGAATTGTGTTTTTCAATTAAAATTCATAAGTGGAATAATACATGTAAATGGTTGAATATTCTTAGTGAGATAGTAAAGGGTGATGGGAATAGTAATAAATTGATATGTAATATAGAGAATAAACGTGTTAATGGATTTTGGAATAATGATGATTCCAATTTTAGTAGTTATTATTCTAAAATTGCTAATTATATTGTCTATTCATGGTTATAATTTTGTCATTTTTTGTGAAAGAAAAAATAAAAATGTGCAAATGGCTTGGTAGAGTGGGTTATTTACATGAGGCTCTACACCCATGGCTTGAGATGGACCAATTTTCTAAGCTTCACCCCTCAATGAATATGTTATGGAAGGGGACAAAGTTTGATTCCCCTAATGGTTTCATTCCACCCAGACTCAGGATTCTAGGTGAGGATAATGTGGTCATTGTGATGTAATGCCTTGGTGAGATATGACATGATTTATTCCCATATGAATTGTGATTTTTAAACATGCCTAATCCACTAAACACAAGGAAATGGAGAATTAATCACTATGATTTTATAAGTATTGAATCTGAATTTAATAGTATGTAACCTTGGGTAAACTCTATTACTAATAGATACAGGAACTGTATTTTATTTAGATTTCAATTTATAGTTCTTATATGCACTATATATTAGACTAGATATTTTGTAGATATTTTTGGTGTTGGCCTACTATGTTTCACTCACACCATTCTTGGGCCGTCGTTGGGTACCGGAGAAGATTTCATGGCCACAGGTCAGGAAATGGGAAAGGGACCTATGCTCAAGAGTTGAGTCAAATTTGGGATGTGAATGGATGAGGTTTCAAACATGGACTCAAGACTATCTTGGGGATTTCACTATTTTTATTTATTTTAGGTTTTTTTTCACTTCGCATTGTATCTTGACCTAGAATATTTACTATTGGTTGTGGTTTGTACCCAGTTTGGGAGGGGGTTATTTATGGATTCTCGTTGATTATTCTATGTTTTATATGCTATTTTATTTTTTTGAACTATGTATTTCTCTATTAACTAGGTTATAGTCTCCCCGTGTGTCTTTTAGACCCTCTTTTCTAGTTAACAACATCTAACATATGGGGAGGCGTTCCTGAGGTCATGTGAAGACCTGGCTCGGGGCACCAGTTTAGTGTATCTAGGTTCGGGGATGTTACATGGAGTTTAAGGTTGAAGAAATGGTATTCCTCTGTATATCTCCTTGTAATAATATCATGAGATTTGTGAATAAAGGAATGATATGTCCCAAGTGAATCAACCCCTTCGATATTCCTTATCATGTTGGAGTTGTGGCCTATCGACTTTCACTTCAACAAACCATGTCTCAAATTCAGGATTTATTCAATTTATCCATCTAGAGAAATTGTATACTGGATCCCAAACTTGTACTTAGTTTAGAAGTTGTATAATTGGAAAATGATCTCTCTTATGAGTAGTAGCCGGTGATTTTCTTTAATCATGGAGATAATTTTAAATGAAAGAAGACCACTCACCTGGTCAATTTACTATAGAAGAAACATAAGCACGAATAGGCGACATGGGAACCAAAGGATGCAATGAAGGAGAAGTAACCTCCCCTATTTTCAACTTATAATTTAAAATGAAATTTCAAGGGAGAAATTTCATAATGGGTGTAGAATATAATGACCAAAAATGTAATCAATGAAATTTACCTTATTATAATTATTTTATATAGTAAAAATCACATAGATTCACATATAAAACATAATATGATCTTTATAAATGAATAATTAATGAAATAAGAGGTATTTATAGAAATAAAGGAACTTATACCAATGGAATAGTTAATTTACCGTTGGAATAGTTTTATGACCATTAGGAATAGTAAATAGGTCAATAGGATAGGAACCATAGCTATAAAAGTATAAATCAAATTTGGGTATCTTATAAATGAAAATTTAAAATATTTATCTCCTGTAATAAGTAAATAAATGTTTTAAAATGATAAATTAAGTGTTTTTATGTGATATCTAAATATTTATTTATAATTTTATAATTTATGAAATTATATAAATTGAAATTTATTTTCCATATTCATAAATTAATATGTTGTCGTCTTATTGTTAGAAGTTAATTTTCTGTGATGTCAATTAATTTTTCAATGTGTTATAAAATTAGTTATCAATTTAAAAACGTTATTTTTCACGAAAATTATTATTTTATTTTTCAATTAAATATCTCAAATTCAGAAAATTATTTTCACAAAATTGAGTCCATTTTTGTAATATACACATTGAAAAATTATTGGGGTGAATTTTTTGAATTTGTATAAAATAGTTTAATTGTTTTGAATAGTGAAATACCGTAATTTATGGTATAAGTTAAATAAATGATTTATTGAGTAATGGATGATGTATGGAAAATGTTGAAACCTTGGGTTTGAAATCACAAGTACTAGTTACTATACTTTGTCACAATAATCAACACTATTCATAGTATTGATCCGAAATCATAATCTGATGAGTAAAATAATTAAAAAACACTCATCTCCTCCCCTATAAATAGCACCCCTAACCACCACTTCCCCTCACACATTTTATGATTTGAAAATTACTCATATTATTCCAAAATAATATCCCAAACCTCTTCTTTTAATTTATTTCTTCTTGGTCTCCCCAAAATTTCAATTCAAAGTGTCTTAAACAGGTTCTCAAGCAGACAAACATCAAGAGGTATAGCCCTCCTTCTTTCCATTTCAATTTCTTTTATATTTTTATAATTCCTTCATATTTCCTATATAAAGTAACATGATAGCTCTATTATTATTTATATACTATAATTTTATTATTTTAATTGTATATCCACCACTAATTCTCTTCTCTTCCCCTATTTTTTCTAAAAATGAAAACATTGACCATGAGGTTTTGATTCACCACCTTCGTGGGTAATGACTTTTCATTTTTACATTCCACCTTCAACGATAGTCATAAAAAAATTATATTGTTAATAAGATACTATAATATATGTATTGAAAATTATATATTGGTCTAAAAGAATATATATAATATTAATTAATTAAAAAACTAGTTTTTGATGATTGAAAAAGGCCCAAAATAATCAAAACAGTTATCATTAACATTTTATCCAATTAATCATTTTCATATCTTGAAAAAAGGATATATATAAAAAAATAAAATTTTATAAGTTAATTAATAACATATTATTTCAATTATGGATAATTATTCCCATTATACATGATCTTTAATTCATGTATAGTTGTGAACCAATAATGAAATCAACGAAATAGAATACTTTCGAACGACAAAATTGAAACTTATAACTCATCAAAATGCCATAATTGAACTTAATAAAATTATAATAAATCACATAAAAGTATAATATTTTCTTAATTAAATTATTAAGGAATAAAACTTCATTATCCATGATATTAAGTGCAATTGAAGAACACTTTTATACATAAGGTCAGGGATTCTCACTGAACCTCTATTTTTTCCATCGAGTTATTATTTCTCTATCTTTACCCAAATATTATTCTTAATTATTTATAAGTAATAATCCTTAATTATATGTTTATGTTCCAATATTATGTTCCTGTTTCAATAATTCATTACTTTATGGGGAAATACATGTTTTATAATTTTCCTTATTCGATTCCTCCTGATAAGAAAGCCCGATTAAAGGGAATTTCTGAATTTCATACCCAAGAGTCTTCCATAATAAGTTTTATGCCACAAATGTTTTTTTAAAATCAATATTTTTATCATGAAAAACATTCATAATGCATTTATGGTTTTATATAAAAATTCATGACTTTTTCCTCTTTAAAGACAATTTTGTATTATCCCTTAAACCGCACCAAAGTGGCTCATTTCTAGTGTTTTGTAAACACTTTTTTTACATGTTTTCACTTACATTGAACATAATTTATCATGATATGTGCATATTCTACATTAATAATGACCATTTATTATTTAAATACATTCTTTTATGGAAACTTTTTTGATGATCCCATTTGTTATGCTCTAGGAATGATTATGATACCCATTTCATTCTACGGGTTACCCTTATTTTTATTTCTTATGTTTGATTCTTCATAAGGAAAACGTATTCATGAACATGTTATTATTGATAATTCCATATTTTCATCCAAAGCAATGGATAATCTTTATTCTCATGATACATCATGTTAGGAAAAGGAATAAATTTGAATCCTTTATGGGTCTTTTTCTGCCATATGCAATGGTCTTGGAAGAGACTCTTCACTCATACATATTTTATGAGGGATGTTATACCCAAAAAACTGTGTTTATATTATTACATGACCCCATGTACTATATATCATTCTTCCTTATGATTTTTCATGTTTCATGTCTTTTTATATCATCATTTTATTCCTTCAAAACCTTGTGGTATGAATTATTCTAAGGTTTATCCACTTACTGGGTTTTTTGTCTCATCCCATTATTCATGTATTCCCCTCGTTAACCAATGTGGATGTAAGAGCTAAAGGAAATTTAAGATATATTTATTGAGATCAAATAAAAATATGGTTTTATTTTGGTTTCATGCTTTCTAATTATGAATTTAATATTCCAAATCCACTAGAACTAATGATCTTTAGATTGTAATTGTTGATTAATTATGCTTAAAATCATGTGACAATATGTGTAAAATCTTTGGGTCACTATACGTAATGTCTTGATAGTTGAGATATCATGATGTATGAGATCGTGAGGCCTAATAGGGTTCATTTTCTTCATTGAAAATTTCGTTTTTATTATCCTTGATATTAATGAATTGATAATATCTATTGATTCATTTTGTGATCAAAATTGTGATTAAATGAAACATTTTTATCTTATAAACCTTACTATACTGATTATAGATCATTTACTCATAATAGTTTCCACTATAAAATACTCTTACTGGTTATTTGAGCATGCCCATATTTTATTTCCTTTCCCCATTTGGTGAAGAAGAAAACTTTAAATGATTTTAAAGATGTAGAACTATTACTTTTTCGATGCTTATAGTTTATAATTCCAATGTAATATGGGAATCATGTATATATTTAGTTTATCAAGAATGATAAATTGGTTGATCCTGTGTGGTAAGATCTCTTGTATATATGTCAATGTGATAAAATATCTATGGGTTACTGGATTTTTGGATCATACTAAATCAAAATGATAGAATAAAATATTAAATTTTTGAATAACTAACCATTGATTTAAAAAAATACACTTTTATAAAAAAACATTATATGACATGTAATTGAATTTATATAAAAATGATATTTCAAAAAAATAATCCTAATTCATAAAATATATGTATAATAGTGCTTTTAATTGATTTTGAAATCTATCCAAAAAAAATAGATACAAATACCTCATCGACATAAACAATTATATAGTCATTATTTCAAAGTCCAATGAGTGATTTGTTTGGATACATTAACCATCTAAATAAATTGAATTTTATCTATGGTGATGAGTTGAGGAGATCCAGGTTTCAAACCTATATGTCTGCATTTTTCCATCCTTTATACCCAACCCCTGAACCTACCATGTAATTGAATTTTAGAAATTTATATGAAAACATTACTAAATAATGTCTTTTTTTTATTTATAAATATTATTTTATGGATTACTCATTTTCATATGTATTAAAAATATAAAAGTTTTATGAAAATGATACAATTTATTAATGAATTTGTTAAGTTTGTGGTTGACTTGGAAAATGAGAACCTTTGTAAATAATTTAATATGTACAACATAAATGGAGTAATAAACTATTCATTGGATTTTTTTTTAAACGAATTTAAATGTTGTTTATGGTTTAAATATCAAAGTGTTTTTTGGAGGGTAATGATGATGTTATGATTACTTATTTATCATAAAATATTTAAAAAATAGAAAATTATTTTTAAATAAATCTTATATTGGGACTATTTGGCCAATGATCGGGTTTTAAATTAATAAGAGAAGTCCCACACTGATTTACTAACAAAAAAGAAAACTCTATCAACAAAAAATATGTTTTGATTGGTGAATAGTGATAACAATTCCTTTTACACTTATCTCTGAATACATAAATTTTATATCATAAATCTATAGTTACAAATCAAATGAGGCTTCTCTGACATAGGGATTAAAGTGTTCAATGTAGATCACTGTTTAATGAAAGGGAATTTGAGTTCTTTGTAATTCGTGGTGACTACCCCTCCATAGAGAGGAGATATTTTTGGTTGGTTCGGTTCATGTTATTTCTTATCATAGACCTTATTCTTTTGGTGACTTTGGGACATCCAACATTGACTCTTCCACCAGATCATGCAACCGAGATGCTATCAGATCATTGAAGTGGGTGGATTTTTCAGGGATGAAGAGGGATTTGAGGATCATGATGTAGTTGTGAAAGTTGAACCGTCAACAGTCCATCCTCATAGAAGCCACCATATAATGGCATAAAATTGGGATTATGTTCACGTTAAAATTGCTTACCACGGTTCGATAGAACACTCCTCTATTTAGTACCCATATATTTCATTCATAATCTACTCTCAATCACTTTTGTAATCTACCTTGCAAGACCGACTGTATCAATTTTCTACGATCGATTCAAAAAAAATTTACTTTTTTTTTGCATTTTTGTTCTATGTTTTATGAAACATTAATACTTTAATTATATGTTATTTTCAAAAAGTTCCAAGCATTTTATAGTAAAAACCCAATAGAACATTCTAAGTGCTAACCAATTACAAATCCAAGAACATTTATGTATAATTATCGAAGTCATTGAAATCATAAAACATAGTCACAACCTCCATTTGCTTCACCCACCATGGTTATTTAAGACATATAGTAATTTATAAGTTTTAGAATATGTTCAGACGTAATCTCAAACCAGATATAACTCACCTGATATCAAGGCTCATGTAAAAACTCATGCTAAAATTATATACCCAAGGCTATGCCCTTAGTCATTGGGGAATTCAATTATATAGATGTGTGTCATGTGTCGTTGGATAAACAGGTATAATGAAGGGATTTCATAGCCCAATCATAGTGGATTACGCAATGTCGAGCCTAACATTGTGAAATGGAATGGAAGAAACTATCGCAGAAAAAATATCATCAATGGTTTCATGATCACTATTATCTCCAAGGAGAAAATATTCCATCATGTTTTCTCCAATGATCATTCAACATTCAACATGAAGATTTAGTACCCACATGTCATGCTCTAATTGCAAGCATAATCAAGGCCTTGGCATTGGAATTATAAGATATGAGTCCATTTCCATGTCAAACCTCACTATAAGAACACTACCTTCTATTAGTAGTGAATAATAAAAAATCAATATTAAATAGACATGTAAAATAAAATCATCGATCATAAGTGGTCACTAATGTCCTTTCCCTCATAAACCACCATCATCACCAACTGAAGTTAATCTATACTCACACAAATCCATATCCAAAATATAATTTTAGTTAGAATAAAATTTTAGAGTCTCAAAAACCCCCAAAGTAAGATATCATTTAGTTTTATTTGATTATATAAAAATTGGTAATTTTTAAAATTTTAATAGGTCGAGTTATCACCAATTTGAAGCATAAATTTCTAAAAAGTCCAAAAAAACCAATTTAAATGCTCTAAAATATCATGAATACTTTAACCATAATTCTCTATGTGGAAAAATTATTAATATTAACTATATATGGTATTAAAATAAATATTAACATGGTGGGGTGGTTCCACATAGTAGATGTAAGAACCTGGATCTTTTTTTCAGGCATGTTTTTCCTTTTCTGGTCATTTTCAAGGAAATGAGGTTTTTCTAGAAATTTTTTAAGTACACGTCGTGTACTGCGATGCCACAGGAGACTGGGTGCTGGCCGTGTAGGTGCCACACACATGGCTATGTGGGGGTGTTTAGAGGCCGCCTAAAGCAGAGTACAAAAAAGGCAAGTACACACTATGTACTTCAAAAGTACACAACATGTACTTTATTTTTTATCATTAAACACACCAGGGTCGCATTTAATCACCATAAACATCTTCTTTTAGGTCCCGTTCAAATGAGAGCATCGTACGACCGTGAATATTCGATGACCACCTGAGCATGCTTCCATCCTCTGAATCAATCAACATCGGTTTTGTTGGAATCACATTAGTGAGTTCTGCCTTCTCCTAGTGCATCGTTTTCAAATTTTACATCTTTTACAAGTTATCGTGGGATGAAAATTTTATATGTTTTTGTATATCTATGGTTTTCTAAGCTGATTCAAGCCTCAAGTTTTACATATATATATCTCCTAACACCAAGGTAGGTGGTTTGTGATTTGCTGTTCAAAGTCTTTGGGTAATATGTAAAAATTCCACCAATAACCTTGAATGGGTTATTGAGTGTTTAACGTTTTACCCTTGTTTTTTTTCCTGTAATTATTGTATGATTTTGTATAAGTAATTTTGATATGAATAGGGTTTACTGCTATTCATTGAATGTATTTTCCCTTGCATGATCTGTTTATGACCGTTTGGTCTTTTTTAGCCAGTTTAGCTACCTTTCTTGTTTTCCATGCCTATTGTTGTAGGATGAAGAGTTTGTATTCTGACATGATTGTTATGCTATAGACTGTTTATCCAAATAGTATTGTAGTTTTATTTTGTCCATATTACACTGCAATGCATGTTGACCTACACATGGCTGTGAGAACCTAGTCTAGTAGAAAATAAGGGTAATTAACCGAATGATCTTCCTCAGAGAGACTTTTAGCACATACGCTCTAAGGGAGTTTGACCGAGTGATAATACTCAAGGAGCCTAGAACCACATGGGGTTATAAGGTGAATGGGCGAGTGGGATTCCTCAATGATTTTTGGTCTGCTTTAGACTATAAGGGGAATTGACCAAGTGAGCTTACTCAGAGAGTCTTTGAGTATATTCCTGAACTATTTAGACTATAAGGGGAATTAACGATGAGGGCTTCCTCGGAGATTCTATGAACGACATGAGCTATAAGGGGAGTTTACTGAGTGAGATTCCTCAGAGATTCCTTGACCTTCGGGATATTAGAGGAATTGATCGTGTGAGCTTTCGTAGAGATTTCTTGACTACCTTAGACTATAAAGGGAATTGACTGTGAGTGCTTCCTTAGAGAGACTTTATATACTGAACTAGATGGGTTAGGTCGATTGCACTTATCGAAGGGTTTTATGTACTTTGTAGGTAGGACCAGAGGGGATGGATGTGATTACTTACTAGAGGGTTACCTGATTGTGTTTAGCTTCTTGTTTAACTGTTGCTTGATATTGAAACTGTGGATTGGTTACTGCTGAGTACCATCCTATTTACTGCTTTCTGTACATTTACCTTCCATTTATTCACTGACTATTAGGAACATATCTTATGGTCATTTCCTACCGGGATATAGAATCACACCCTCTTTGGGTCATTCATTTTGGCCCAAACAGATTATATTAATGCAGGTATATATAAGGGAAAGTTCCCTTCTACTTCAGGTACATGACTTGCTATAGAGTTGGAGAGCATGGGACCATGTAATGGCTTGAGATGCGGACAAGTTTATCTATTTTATTTTGCACTTTGGATTAGTAATATTAGATTTTCCCACACTATGACTTGTTTGGATGCATTACTAGACATATGTATCATGAATCATTTTATATATATATGCTCCAGCTGTTTATTATTCCAGTCTTTTGCTGTTTACTATTGCTGGATATTTACAGCTTCCGCTATTGTATGTATTTGTTTACTTTAGCTGTGTAGTCTGCCAATTAGGGTATTGTTTCCCCACTATCAATCCCAAGGACCTTTTTTTAGTCAGTAGCCTCTGGAGTTTGGGGAAATGCACTTGAGGCCATGTGACCAACTGGGTACGGGGTGCCTCTGGGTGACATCCAGAAGTGGGACGTTACAAAGTGGAATCATAGGAATTATTTTCTCTTGATTTACTATTTGGAGACATTAGAAAGAGATATGAAGGAATATGTACTTGGTAATAAGTTTTTCCCATGAGTATCTAGCCTGTTTACATGGAAAATTCTATCTACCTCATTAATTACAATCTTCTGCTTTTACAATTATTACAGTTGATTTTATTTCACCGTGAGTGATTCACATGATTTGTGCTATTATTGTTGATGTTATTGCGGTGTTATTTCTATTGAAACCATATGAGAGGAGGGTATGAAATCTCATGCATCATATAGGCACTTCCTAGATATCACATGTCATGCATTATTGCCTTATCATCTATGATGCATAAGCGAGATCATGTTGTAGTGATATACGTTGTGTAGAATATGCATGCTATTTTGATAGATTCCTTGATAAGAATACTAATTGTTTGATAGGGTATTGATTTGTGTATGGTTTTTCTTGAATGGGTGCCAAACATTGGTTCATGAGATGTTATGGACCCTCATAGACCAGAATTTGGCGAATCATTGTTATTTTTACCTTGTTATAACATTTATAAGATGCCAGACTTTGATTTGTGTGGAGTATGAGCCCTCACGGATCAGAATTTGGCACTTTTAGAGTGTGTTTCAATGTTTTCTGGGATCCAGAGTGGTTTCTAAGGCTTACTGTATGGAAAACCCAGAATACACGTTGTGTAGTGTTAAGTATAGGACATGTGTTCTTCTATTCAGGAAGAAACTGTTTTTCTTTAGTACATGCCGTGTACTTTATGTATATGTCGTGTAGTCTCTAACCGTGTCATAGGTCATGTGGGAAGAGACATGAGATGAGGATGGTCTGGTGGGAAAACATCATGTACCTGACGAACACGTCGTGTAGTGTCGACCCTGTGTCCGCCCGTGTAACAAAAAACATGGACGGATAAGACCTTAAGTTATACACGCCATGTCCTCGTTGAACATGCTGTGTATTCTGACCCAGGTACCCGGCCATTTCATGACAAACACGGGTCGGTGTTATCCCTTCACAAACATGACATTTCCATCCAGAGCACTTTGTGTGTGAGCCGTGTGTCAGGTCGTGTCACTAACAACACAAGACATGTGATGCTTTAGTAGTACACGACGTGTCTACCGTGAACATGTTCTGTAGTCCATTCTTAAGGGATCCGTGTGGCTTAACCATGTAGAAGGACTCGGGCAGGGGAAGGGAATTCAATTACGCGCTGTTTGTTAAGACAACACGCCATGTGTTTGGGGTGTTACATGACCAATTTAGGTAGGAGTATAGGCCCATGTAAATGAATTAAGGGAACACTCCATATAGGAAATGTACACTCCTTGTATTCATGTTTTATAAAACATGAATTATTTCTTTCTTCTAATCCATTCTTACACTCCTTGTTTTCAGTACATGATAACCTTGATCCAAGGTGTGAGCTTGACATTGAAGAGTCATGCCACTGAGACATCCTACGGTCGTGCATCAGTTGCGAGATGGTGATCAGACACCAGACATAGCTGAACAACGACTACCTGTAGATCCTCCAGTTGTGCCAGACTTGGTACCCTCCGTTGTACCTGACATAGGTGTTGATGCAGAGTTCAGGGAGGGATTTCTGAGGATGATGCAGACATTTCATGATGCACTGCCTCCTGCCCCATCGATGGTTGATTTGACGCGGGTCATCCAGCAACAACATCCTCTTACTTTCTCAGGGGATGGAGGACCTCGGGCTGTAGAGTCATGGATAGAAGACACACTGACGATTTTCAAGCATATAGAGATACCTCCGGATAAGAGGGTAAAGCTTGCTACCTATTTTCACTAAGACTCCACCAAGAGGTGGTGGTATGTGATCTCATAGGCGGGCCACCAGAAGAATATGGCTTGAGAAGAGTTTCAATGCATCTTCTATGATTACTTCTATCCGGAGACATTGAGGGCTGATCGAGCTCGAGAGTTCATGTGTTTGGAGAAGGGTACTCTTACTATTATGGTGTATACGGCTTGCTTCATAGATCTATAGTTTTTCACGCCTATTCCGGGAGGTGTTGAGTTATCCCTTGCGTGATAGTTTGATGATGGTCTCAGGCATGACATCTGATCCCAGGTTAAAATCTTCAAGTTGATTTAGATATTTTCTAATTTAAACTAGAACTAGATCACAGAGCACAATATGAGGAATTGTAGAGCTGTGAGCCAGGGAAGTTTGGCATCCAGAGTTAGTGATCTACCAGCTGATAGCAGGAAGCATTTTAGGGAGGCTGCACGAGGAGATCAGAGTAGGCAGGATGAATCTTCCAGTAGTCAGGTGGTGTGCTACTAGTGTGGGTGAAGTGGGCATACAAGGCCACGTTTCCAGAGAGACCCAGTGGAGTGCTGATCATGTGGAAATATGGGACATCATTAGCGCTTTTGTCAATTATTCTCACTAGAAGCTGGTGACATGGGTTCTTCTATGACACAACATTCAGGAGAAGCACCCCCATTTTCTCACCAGTCTGGGAACTGGAGTTCTTCCGGCCATTCTGGCCATGGTGGAGGTCGTGGACGTGCTAGTCAGTCGCTGGTTCTTCAATGACATCAGGTTGGATTAGCTCAGAGCGGTCAGGCAGGGTCACAGGGCCACGACATCGGTCAGACTTTTGTGCTGGATCAGACCCAACAGGATTAGGATTTCGGACCCTACAAAGTTCAAGATATGATCTTATTATCCGCAGTTTTATCTTCAAATCTTTTTGACACAGGGTCTTCCAATAGTTTTATATATGTTTCTGTTGTGGAGAGCCTTGGGCTCTCTATATTTTCTTATTCCAATATATTGATGCTAGAAACACTATTGGGGACTAGAACGGCTAGTGTAGGTCAGTGCAAGGAGTGAAAACTAGAGGTTGGTGGATGTAACGTTCTATGGGACCTCTATGTCTTAGATATGACAAGGTATGATATCATTCTCATAATAGACTGGCTAGTTCCATTCTAGAAATTCGTCGATTGTTATCACCGTAGGGTGAGTTTAATATCACTTGGGGTGGATCCTTTCTTCGTAAGGGTGAATGGGATGTCTAGGTGAGCAGAGCGGGTCCAGAGCATCATGGGTTGGGAGGAGTTACAAGAAAAATTGCTAGTATGTATCTAGATTACAGAGGGACTTCAAAATTTGAATTTCTTCTAGTGGTGGATTATTTTAGTGACATATTTCCAGAGGACTTTTCAGGTTTTCATCTAGAGCGTGAGGTAGACTTTTCAATTGACCTTCTGCCAGGAGTGGGACCGATGTCCATTCCTCCTTGCAGGATGGATACACCAGAGTTGCAGGAGCTCAAGAAACAGTTGTAGGAGTTGCATGCCAAGGGTTTCATCCGACCTGGTACTTCTCCTTGGGGTTCGCCTGTCCTGTTTGTGAAGAAGGAAGACGGTACCCTCAGGCTTTTTGTGGGATATCATAAGTTGAACCAGTTGACGGTCAAGAACTGATATCCCTTTCCTATGATTTATGAACTCCTTGATCATCTTAGAGGATCCCTAGTGTTATCAAATATTGACTTGTGATATTTTTATCCTCAGTTGTGCGTTAGACCATCTGATATAACTCTTACAGTAGTCCAAAGCAGGTATGGTCTATAAAAGTATATGGTTATGCCATTCGGTCTCACAAATGCGCCTGCAGTTTTCATGGCACAAATGAACTGAGTGTTCCATCCTTACTTGGATTCTTTCCTGGTGGTCTTAATGGATGATATCTTGGTGTACTCTCACACTCTATATGACCATGATACCCATCATGAGATCATTTTGAGTACACTAATGGAGAATCATTTATATAAAAATATCTCAAAGTGCCACTTTTGGATGGATAATTTTCACTTCGTGGGTCATTTTATCTTAGAGACAAGAGTATCAGTAGACCCATTGAAAGTGAGACTAGTAGTTTCCTAGGAGCAACTGAAGAATATCATTGACGTGCAGAGTTTTCTAGGGCTGTTCGGATACTATAGGCATTTAATTCAACAATTTTCAAGCATAGAAGCACCGCTAACAGGTCTGACTAAGAAGGGTGTGAAATTCTTATGCTCAAGATTATTTTGAGTCAGCCTTTTAGGAGCTGAAAGGGAGGTTGACTTTAGCCCCGATACTAGTATTTCCAGGGACGGGAAATAGAAATACTATTTACTACGATGAATTAGGTATCAGGCTGGGAGATGTTATTTTGTATGGAGATGGAGTCGTTGTGTATGGGTCTCGGAAATTGAGGAAAACTTTATAGGAACTACCTAATGCATGATCTGGATTTGGCAGAAACATTCCATGCATTAGGCTATTGGATACATTACCTTCTCGAAGATCATTTTGTGTTTTTCACTGACCAAAAGAGTCTCATGTACATTTTCACTCAGTGTGATCTGAATTTGAGATAGTGCAGGTTGGTTGAGTACCTACAATCCATTGACATTGATCTTTCCTACATGCCTGGGAAGGGCAATGGGGTGGCTGATGCATTGAGTAGGAGGACTCAAGTATAAGTAGATCCGGAGTCTAGTAGAGAGTGGCAGATTATGTCTATGTTCTCTGAGATTTATTTGGAGGTTCACGATAGATAGGGGCATAATTTTCTATCATCTTTATCTATTAACACTACTTTTCTTGATCAATTTAAAATGAGGAAGCTATCATATTTTGAAGGACTAGTCTTAAGGGAGAGTGTGTCAGGAGAGGACCCAATTCCTGGATAGACCATAGGCGAGGATTATATCTTTCATTTCTAGGGGTGCGTATGGGTGCCAGCAGACCTACACGAGGAGATGATGTGAGAATTTCATTCCTCATTTTGGCCAGTTCATCCAAGTGTCACCAAGATGTATCGTGATCTACACCATTAGTATTGGTGGCCATGTATGAAGAAGGATGCTGTTGGTTTTTTCATGAGGTGTTCAACTTGTCATCAGGTGAAAGCAAAGCATCAACAGCCAGCAGGGCTTCTACTGCAGTTGCCCATTCCCGAGTGGAAGTGGAATGACGTCGCGATGGAATTAGTGACTGGTTTTCCAAGGTTTCCTCGAGGGAATGACACAGTGTGGGTTTTCAATGATAGGATTACGAAGGTTGTTCACTTCTTGCGGATTAAGTAAACCTTCACTATTGATGGGTTGGGACATTTTTACATTCGAGAGATCGTACATATTCATGTAGTTCAACACTCCATTTTTTTAGACATGGATTCACGTTTTACTTCTCGGATTTAGTAGGGGCTTTAGAAGGCTTTGGGTACACAGGTGCTTTTGAGTACAGCTTACCACCACCAGACATATTTCCCTTCCGAGGGTACGATTCATGTGCATGAGCATATTCTTTGTGCATGAATTCTAGACTTTGGAGGTTCATGATAGAAGCATATAACTCTTGTGGAGTTTGCCTACACCACTAGTTTTCAAAAAAAAAACTATTCATATGGAACCTTATGAGGATTTTTATAGTAGGATATGCTGATCACCCTTATGTTGGATCCAGTCAAGAGAGGAAGTTTTGCTGGTACATCGTCTTGTTTAGGAGACCGTGGAGTAGATAGAGTTGATTCAGAAGAGGATTGATACTGCACAGTCTCGATAGAAGTCTTATGCTGATAAGAGGAGATGACCTCGGGAGTTTGAGATTGGGGATCATGTTTTTCTACGTGTCACACCGAGGTTGTGGCACAAGAGGATCAGGAGATAGGGTAAGCTTTCACCGAGAAGCATCAGGCCATTTGAGGATTTGGAGAGAGTTGGTCAGGTTTCCTATTGGTTGAAGTTACCTCAGAGGAATCGGGTTGTGCACGATGTCTTCCACGTTTCTCAGCTTCAACGTTACTTTTTAGACCCATCACATGTTTCCCAACCCGAGAATGTTGAGTTGGAAGTAGATCTATCCTTTGAGGATCATCCTATCTAGATTGTTGATTGTAGTACAATGGTTCTCCATGGCCATTCTATTCCACTAGTATGGGTGCTATGGTAGCACGAGCGAGTACAGGATGAGTCTTAGGAGAGGGAGGCTGATGTACGAGCTTAGTGGGCGGAACTATTCGGGGTTTCTTCTTCTACGCCATTCTAGGGATATTCGGGGACAAATTTCTTTAAGGTGGGAAGCTTGTAAGAACACATATCTTCTTTTCAGGTATGTTTTTTTTATTTTCTGGTCATTTTCGAGGAAAAGATGTTTTTCTAGAAATTTTCAAAGAACACGCCCTGTACAATATTAGTACACGCTGTGTACTGTGATGTCGTAGGAGGCCGTTTGATGGATGTGTAGGGGCCACACACACGGCCGTGTGGGGGTGTTTGGAGGCCGCCTAAAGTGGTGTACGGAAAAGTTGAGTTCACGTTGTGTACTTAAAATGTACACATCTTGTACTTCTTTTTTTCATTATACGCACAAGGGTCGTGTCTCATCACTAGAACCATCATCTTTTATGTCTCATTTGACTGAGAGAAATGTACGGCTTCTAATCTTTGATGAACCCCCAAGCATGTGTTCTTCCTCCGAATCAAACACCATTGGTTGCGTTACAATCACATCAGTGTGTTCTTCCTTCTCCTGGAGAAAAGTTTTACAATTTTTCTTCATTTCCAAGTTATCATGGGCTGAAAATTTTATACATTTTTGTAGATGTATGGAATTATAAGGTGATTCAAGCCTCGAGGTTCCCATATAGAGATCTCCTAACACAAAGGTAGTTGGTTTGTGCCTTTACATTCAATGTCTTTGAGTATTATGTGAAAATTCCCCCAATACCATTGAACAGGGTATTGCATGTTTACCGTTTTACCCATGTTGTTTTCCTGCCATGCTTGTATACATGTGTAAAGGTAATTTGGATATGAATTGCTTTGATTTATATGTTGTGGTTGTATTTTCCCTTGCATTTTCTGTTTACGACCATCTGGTCATATTTATACAGTTTTGCAGCCTTGCCTATTTTCCATGCCTGTTGTTGTAGGATGGAGAGTTTTTTATTTTGACATGCTTGTTATGCTGTAGAATGTTTATCCAAGTAGTTCTGTAGGATTACATTGACCATATTACACTACTATGAATGTTGACTTACACGTGGCAGTGAAAATCTGGTGTAGTAGACTATAAGGGGAATTGACCGAGTGAGCATCCTCAGAGAATCTTTGGGCACTTAGGCAATAAGGGGGATTGACCGAGTGAGCATCCTCAGAGAACCTACAACCACTTAGGGATATAAGGGGAATGACCGAGTGAGCTTCCTTAGAGAGTCCAGGCCTGCTTTACACTATAAGGGGAATTGACATGGTGAGCTTCCTTAGAGATTCTTTGATTTTATTCATTAACTATTTAGACTATAATGGGAATTTATGGTGAGTGCTTCCTCAGAGAGTCTATGAACGATGTAGGATATAAGGGGAGTTGACCAAGTGAGATTCCTTAGAGAGTCCATGAACTTGGGGATATAAGAGGAATGACCGTATGAGCCTCATCAGAGAGTTCATGACTACCTTAGACTATAAGGGGAATTGAATATTAGTTCTTCTTCATAGATACTTTATATAATGTGACAGAGGGGTTAGGCTGAGTTCACTACCCAAAGGGTTCCTTGTACTTATTAGGTAGGACCAGATGGGATGGCTGAGAGTACTTCCTATAGGGTTACCTGATTCTGTTCTGCTATTGTTAAGATATTCCTTTATATTTAAACAGTGGATTTGTTACTGCTGAGTACCTTCCTGTTTACTGCTTTCTATACTTTTTGATGCCATATATTCACTGGCTATTAGGAACCGATCTTGGGGTGTTTGTCTATTGGGATTTAGTCTCACACCTTTTTTAGATCATGCTTTTCGGCCCAAACAGATTATATTGCTGCAGGTATTGATTAGGGCCAGAGCCCTTCTGCATCAGGTACATGACTTGATGTGGAGTTGGAAAGCATGGGACCAAGCTATGGCTTGAGATGCTGAAGAGTTTTTAGATTTTATTTTGCAGTTTGGTTTAGTAGTATTTGTATTTCTATCATTGTGAATTTTTTTCTTGCTTTTCTAGACATATGTATCATGTATAATTATATATATATATATATATGCTCCAATTGTTTATTGTTCCAGTCTTCAGTAGTTTATTATTTTTGGATATTTATTTCTTCCATAATTGAATGTATTTGTTTACTTCAACTGTGTACTCTGCCAATGAGGGAATAGTTTCCCCACTATCACACCCAAGTCTATCACTTTTAGTCAGCAGCCACTGGCATCTGGTAAAATGCGCTTGAGTCCATGTGACCAACTGGGTACGGAGCGCCTCTAGGTGGCTTCTAGAACTGTGATGTTACAGTAGAGGGGATGTTGATCACCACATGAGGGAGTTTGCTATAATAACATGGATAGGGATCAGACTATTGGTCAGATCTTGAGTGACATGTTTCCTTAGTCATTCCCCCTATACACTAGAGGAATCTGACTAGCGGAGAGATTCTATAACAATCATGGAAAAACTATACTCTAAGTATCACAACATATAATAAAGGATAAATAATAGAATCATCATAAAACATCAGAGAAAGTGCATGGAATTGTTGTAAAACTGTGTTCTCCCTAACCCAACTTGAACAGTATCATTCAATTATCATTTCATATATAATATAGTGACCCAAGACTTTTTCACAAAATTTACTATCAAAATAAAAGACATGGGACATAAAATCTAGTGTCTTTGGAATACTAGGAAGGTATATCTGAAAACATGGGACTAAATAAAACATTTATTTAGTTATATTCTATTATGAGCTTCTAACTTATTTTTATCCCTTTAATCTTCATAGGATAACCTGCAGATAACATGAAAAAAAGGATGACCTAAAAATCCTAGTAAGGGAATAAACATAAGAATAAAGCATAGAACTTGGGTTAGTAGGTATAATAAGATGACATAAAAGGAAAAAACATACATAAAGAAGAATAAGAAACGTATCATGGAGTCATAAGAGATGTGGAAACAATAAACAACATGACATAATAATGAGTCAAGTCTCATTGCACATGAAGGATCACCATTCAAAGTTAACCACTAAGACCATTGCACGTGGAGCACGAGTCAAGGATAACAACCAATATCATTCCACATGACGTCCCATGATCCTAATTAAAAACCAATGCATTAGAGTTCTATCTGGAAGCAACCATCATAACATGATTTTGAATAAGTGTTCCACATGAAGAATTCAAAAATAGGAATCAAACATAAGCTTAAGGGTTACCCATGGTGAGAATTGGGTATTATAATCTTGTTAAAAAGACATTACAGAAGAAAATATCACAATAGTTTCCATAAAATAAATAATTTAAATCATACAATGACATTTTATAATGGAAGACATCCATAGTGCATAAAAGTTTATGTCATCGGACTGATGTTAATATATGTAAAAATTGATTTTAAGAATCTTTAGGAAAAGAAATTTAGTGTTGTTTAAGTTAAATATTATATGGAATTTAAAGAAGACAATGGAATAATATTTTATATAAAACCGTAAGTGAACCAATAAATATTTGATAATAAAATGAATTATTTTTTAAAAATAACATTGGCTTAAAATAGAATATGAAGCACACTTGAAAATGGGGAAGAATTTAGGATGTTCCTTTTAATTGGGCTTGATTAACAAGAATAACATAGTAGGGAACCTTTTAATAACATGTATAATCCGAAAAAATAAGGATTAATTTATATTGATAAATAATTTTGTAACATATAAAAAAATTTAGAAAATATAAATATGAAAAAAGAGAATTCCATTTGGGTAAAAATATAATATAAATAACCTAAAGGAATAATGGAGGTTCAGGTTGAATATCTTACCTTAAGTCTGAAGGTGTACTTCACTTGCACTTAATTTCATGGATAATCAAATTATATTCAGTAATTAATAATTAAATATCAATTTCTACATTTATTTTATTTATTATTACTTTTTTAATTTCATTTATGGGCTTTTTGATGGGTTAAGAGATTAAATTTCATCTTATGGGAACATTGGTTTCCTTAGTTTTCATGATCAGTCTACTTGTATACATGTACGAAAGGTCATATAAAGTGGGGTAAATTTTTCAGAATTGAACTTATTTGTTATTAATGATCTTTAATATTTTATATTTTTCATATATATCATTTTTTACAGCATGAGGTTGAATCATTAGATAAATAGTTATTAATAATTGTTTGGGTTTATTTTTTGCATTTTTCGATCACAACAAACACATTTTGTTTATAATGTAATATCATGTCCATAAAATTATTATAGAACATTAAATAAGATCCAATAAATATATTATAATATGTTCAACCATAAAAATGGCTTCATAACCATAAATTAAGATGCTAATGGAAATTGAAAACTTTGTCGTCCTTGAATACGATAAATTAACACATCACAGATGATGTTTTCATTTTTTGTAAAAAAGGTGGTGGAAAGAGATATGATGATGAATTTTTCCAATATCCTAATGAAATTAATTAATATTTAAGATAATGTAGCTAACATACCATTTGTATATGGCGATGTGATAAGATAAAAATAAATGAAAAGAACTAGAAAAGAAAATAAAAGAATAGCAAGAGGGTTTTACCTCATGATTCCTTCTTCTTGAGAACCACCTTAAGGGCTTGGTTTTGTTATATTGTTAAGAAAACAATTCTCCTGGACATGGGGAGGCTATAAAGAGGATATTTGATCTTAATTTTGATATATATCATGGCTTTAGCATTGTGAGATGACGAGGTGGTGATGGGTGGTATTATAGTGTAGGAAAGAGGTGTTTCTTCAATATTTTAATCACTAGTGTATTATTTTTGATCAAGACTATGAATAGTTTGAGAAATATCTAGATAATTATAAAAATATTTATGGTTAGTTCGATATTATTATTCTTAAATAATCTATGAGTCATGTAATAGTTTATTTAACTTATAATGTATAAATACTGTAAATTATCGTATTTCACTATTCACAAAAAATACTTGTATTTTAGAAAAATCCAAAAAATTAACCCAAACCATTTTTCAATATGTATAAATCAAAAATTAACTCCATTTTAGGAAAATTATTTTCTAAATATGATAAATTTAATTTTTAATTAAAATCAAAATTTACTCAAAAATATAGATTCTATAATTATAACTAATTTTATAAAACAATAAAAAATTATCTAAGGTCTCATAAAATATTCTTATTATAATAAGATATACAATTATTAATTTTTGAATAAATTTTATAAAAATAAATTATCATTTAAGTTATTATATTAATCATAAAAATTTAATTAAATATTAATGTCTAATAAAAATACCAACACTTAAAAAATAATTTTTAAAATATTTATTTACTTATATTATGATATAATTATATCATACAGTCATTTATATGATGGATAAATTTTAATTATACTTTCATTGGTGAGTTTATTCGTCAATTTTCTACTTTACTATTTAGAAGGGTTGCGTTACAATTTTAAAGGTCATGTTACTATTTCATCGGAATAGGTTCCGTAACTTCTAGAAATACATTTTATTTTATTCATTCACCATTTATAAAGTTTTATTGTGTTATAAATGTGATAATATTTGGTTTATACTATATGAAAAAATTATTACAAGGGAATTTTTTTTAATGAATTTAGGTTTTTTGCATTCTTTCCCGCTTATGAAATTTTACCCTTGAAATTTTGTTTTACATTCTAAGTTGAAAACAGGTGTGGGTACTCTTCCTTCTTTACTTCCTCCAATTCCCATGTTGCCTCTTCATAATAATGGTTCCTCCATAGTTCTTTGATCATGTGAGTAGTCTTGTTGTGTAGAGCTTTATCTCTATGATCTAAGATCTTCACTCACTGCTCCATGTATGAGAGATAATTTTCTAACTATACCACCTCTGAATTAAGTACATGTGAGGGATTAGTTATGTACTTATTTAAAAGGGAATCATGGAACACATCTTGTACTTGAGACATTGTTGGTGGAAGTTCTAGTCGATACATAATAGATCTAAAACGATCAAGAATCATTATGGGCCTAATGTACATTGGAATATCCTTTCCTTTCTTCCCAAATCTCATGATCCTCTTCCACAGAGATATACAACGGAATATCATGTATAAAACATTAAACCCAAGGTTTCATATATGATTATTTACATAACTCTTTTGTAAACTTTAGGCTACCCTCATGTTCTACTAAATGGTTTCAGCATTCCCACAATTTCTTCAACCATTTTTAGTCCAAGAAGTATACACTAACTGACATCATCCCAATATGTCGGCGTTTTGTAACTTTTCCCATAATGGACTTCATATGAATCAATTTTTATGCTCAATTGGAAACTTTTTTTGTAAGAGAACTTGACCATAGGCAGATGTTGGTACCAACCATCATTGAAGTCTGTAGAAAATGATCTCAACATGTCTTCCAATTTCGGAATAGTTTAATCATATTGGACCTCAGTTTGAGGATGATAGTCCATAATGAAGTTCAAATCAGTGTTCAGAGCATGTTGGAGTCCTCTCTATAAATTGGAGTTGAATTTTTTTATCTCTATCAGAAACAATCGATAGTGGTACTCCATACAGGTTTACCACTTCTTTGATGTATATTAGTGAAATTTTATCCAATAAGATTTCCTCTCTGATTGCAATAAATTGAGCTGTATTTGTATGATGATCCTCAATAACCCATATATCATTGTTCCCTCTAGATGTATTTGGAATCTCAAGGATAAAGACCATTGTGATGTATTCCCATTTCCATGTTGGTATGGGTAATTCTAGCATCAACCCATTAAATTTTTTCCATTCAACCTTCACTTTCTGACATCTCAGACACTTTGATGTAGATTCAGCAATGTCCTTCTTCCTATTGCCTCACCAATAGTTCTATCAGAAATCATTATACATCTTTGTGCTCCTTAGGTGAATAGTGAATGTTGAGCTATATGTGTCATTCATAAACTCCTTATTTATCTCTATATTAGGTTATACAAACAATAATTACCCAAATATCTCAATTGATTCCTCCATTTGGAACTACGCGGATTTCTCATTTCTGATAGATTCCACCCTTTTTTGAATTTCTACATCATTTCTTTGGGCATCCTTTATTTTCTCCATGAGTGATGGTTGGTAAATAATTTGACAATAGATTGATGATGTTCCTCTCTTAATTATTTTCATGTACATCCTTTTTATGTTTAAAAATATTGTATCCTTCTTAATTCCAATGATTTATAAATTTTCATGATCCTTTCTACATAGAGAATCCGCCACCTTATTTGATTTACTGGGATGGTAGAGAATTGAGATATCATAATATTTGATAAATCCAACCATATTATCTAGTGCATATTAGGTTACTTAAATTTGAATATATATATATATTTGAGTATCCTGTGATTAGTATATATCTCACACTTCTCCGCATAAGATAATGATTCCAGATCTTCAATTTGAATATCACAACTGCCAACTCCAGATCATGCATGGTATAGTTTTTCTCTTGAATTTTCAACTCCCTTGAGGCATAGACTGTCACTTTATCATTTTATATTATTACATATCCAAACCCTGTTTTTAATAATTTTTTTACACCATAAATAGTTCTCCACTTATTGGGAGTGTGAGTACTGGCGTAGCGATAAGCCTCTTTTTGAGCTCCTTAAAGAATTACTCAAATTCATTAGTCCAGAATAACTTCACTCCCCTCAATGTTAGATATATTATTTAGTTTTATAATCTTGACAAGTTCTTCACAAATCATCTTAAATACCAAGCTAGTGAAAAAACTTTTTATACCCATTACATATATTGGTATGGGCCACTCTTCGATTGCCTTTGTCTTAGAAGAGACCATATATATGACTTGTTTTGACATTACATGCCCCATGAAAGATATTTTCTTCATCCAGAACTCACATTTATTGTAATTTTCTATATTTTCTCCCTTCTCAAGGTCTTCATCACAATATTCAAATTCTCCTCTTCTTCCTCCTTTCTCTATGAGAATATCAGAATATCATTGATAAAGGCTACCACGAATTTGTCAAGGTAATATCTAAATACTCTATTCATTAAATCCATGAAAATGTATAGAAAATATTGAGTCTTAAGGGAATCAATATGAACTAAATGTGTCCATACCTTGTTTGAAATTTTATCTTGGGAATATCATCCTTCATCACCATCAATTGATGATATACCAATCAATGGTCCTCCTTATTCAAATAAATGGTTCCATGCAGTTGATCGAAAAAGCCATGTATCCGAGATAGGAGATACTTATTCTTTATCATGATATTTTTATATCATGATTATGAATGTAGAGGAGAATTATCCATCCTTATTCTTAATGAAGAGGATTGGTGCACCCCATGGTTAAGCACTCGGGCGTATAAAACCCTTTGTCCAGATTATCCTATAAATGTTTCTTAAGCTCTTATAGCTCAATGGTGTCCATTATATATGGTGTAATTGGTATAGGGATGGATCCAAGAATATGATCAATTCATAACTCAACTTTTTGATCAAGTGGAAGACCATACAACTCTTTGGGGAATAAATCAGTGTAGTCCCTTATAATGTGAATTTCTTCGAGCATGATTCTATCCTTTATCTTAATCATTTGAGCTAGATATTATTGTTCATAAGGTAGTAATATCCACACCTTATATAATTATTGTAAAGTATATTGATCCCCCTACATAAAATTTCATAGAATTGGAGGATTCTTCCTGATGTGAAGTGTGATCTCTCTTTCCCAACAGTTGATGTAGGATTTGTATTAAGATATCCAATCCAAGAAAAATATGGAATATAACTCCACCAAAATAAGTAATATGATATTTTCTATGAGGTTCAATCAATAAAAATTAATCAAGGAGGAGTTATATACATTGGATGAAATAATTTCCCCATTTTTTTTCTCATAGATAATCGAACCATCATATTTTGATGAGGTGTTTGAATAGTTATACTAAACAAATAATATATAGAAGAATGCGTAGAACTATATTCAAATAGTATGTTCACTATTATTGAATGAATAACTAGTGTGCATGTCACCACATCGTTTGTTGGCTCCACATAAGAAGTAGTGATAGCTTATTCCATTCCATTTTTCATTAGATGTTGTTATATATTTTCTACGATAATCCTCGACATAGGGAATACATTTTCAAAATTCCCATGTTCCATGTAGTTGACACACTTCACTATAGGCTGAGTGTTGATCTGATCCTTCATTTCTTTATCCCCATTTCTGTGATTCTTCATATCCATTCAGATATTCTTATCCAGATGCCCCATTCATCCACGTTCAAAGCATTTCCTGGTTCCTTTTAGACAATTCCCAAGATACTTCATACCATAATTTTGACACATGGGATGTTTGGCCTTCATTAATTCATTAAATTTATTTTCTAATTAAATCATATTAGGCTCCAGTTTACAATTTTTGACATTGGTCCCATGAGACTGCTGAGAGTCTCTGATCAATATTTCATCCTTGAGGGTGAAAAATTCAATGTTCTCATATCTATAAGTGTCTCAAATCGCCATCACTTTGTTATATAATCCACTTTATTCCACTAAATAAGTGTTCCACCTTTCATTCGGTGTTCATGACAATGCAAGAGGAAAATCTGGAAAGCCTTATAATTTTTGTTTCATATGTCGTGATAGACTCATCTTCCTTCTTCTTATGTATAAGGAACTATCATTCTATATTTAGATGGAGGGTTTGGGGAAAATATTTATTGAAAAACATTTTGGTAAATTCATCCGAATATATTGAATCCATTTCACTCCTTGGATGTTTTATTTTTGATTAGCGTCGAACAACGGTTATCTTCCCCTTAAAAATGATAGACCGCAAACACAACTTTCTCTTCTTCAGATGACTGGAGGATAGATAATATATTTTCAATGGAGCTAATCCACTATTACATGATGAGGGGATCTTAAGATCCGCTAAACATGGGAGGAATTTTCTTCCTGATGTATTTGATGTAAACTTTTTCTTTATTTGTAGAGGGTAGGTGTTCTATGAAATTCATGTTATTATTAAAAACATGATATAGCTGTGTAAGTTTTGTCTGGATGTTTTTAGCACTCATTTCCATCATATTTGGCTTATAATTATTGAAATAATCATATTTCCAATAACATTGTTTGTTGTAACATGTTCTTCTATTTCAATCCATTAACTATGAAAAATAAACTACAATTATGGGTCCTGAATACTTTTCTAGTAAGCATATACAAATAAAATTTGAACATAAAAATGATATACTTCTAAAGGAAAAGGATATCTTAACTTGTGATTTCTAGGTTTAAATCAATGTTATCAAAGGTTTATTTCCTAAAATATACTCTTATAAGATTTTATGTTCCCTTAGTAATGGCTCATAATGAGATTATTAATTTACCAAAGCATATCATTTGGGAGTGATAAACCAGGTGTGAAATAAGGCGCATTTTCATGTATTAGGTTATACTGAGTCAGGCCCAGGCCACCTTTTCAGAGTTTTTGCTTCTATGTACATCTATTCCAGAACCAGATCCACTTGTATTATCTAGATATGGATGTATTTTCATGGTAAACCACATACTCTATACTTACCAAAATTTATGTATGTTTATTTAGACTTTGTTATATCCCTAATGTTCGTACTAAAGATCTCTATTCATAATCAAAAAAATAACTAGACCATGCTCTGATAACATCTAACAAGACCCTATCCTTTTTCACATATTATTACATTATTTCAAACATAATTAACTATAACATTACAAACCAAGTATCCCAATGTCTAGCGTCTATGGAAGACTAGGTACATAAAACAGAAAACATGGGAATAAATAAAACATTTATTAATTTATAAAACATTATGAGATCCTAACTCCCTTTTATACCTTACATAGTCATTGGATAACCTAGGGATAACATGAAAAAAGTGATGAGCTAAAAATATTAGTATGGGAATAATCATATGAATAAAGTGTAGCACATAGAATATTAGGCATAATAAGATGACATAAAAGGAATGTATATACATAAGTTATCATAACATATGTAATCATGGTATCATAGGAGATGTTAAAACATCATTAAACATTAAATAATAATGATTCAAGGCTAATTTGAAATTAAGGGGCATGAGTAAAGGTTAACCCCCAAGACCGTTTCACATGGATCACGAGTCAAGGCTAACCACCAAGATCGTTTCACATGACATCTCATGAGACTAAACATTATCCAATGAATTGAATCACAATATAGTCCTCGCCATCATAAAATGTTCATTAATATGTTTCCTAGATAAATAATCATACATAGTTAACAAAACATAAACATAAGGGTTACCCATGGTAAGAATTATGTATCATAATCTTGTCCAAAAGGCATAATATAAGGAAATATCAAAATGGTGTCCATGAAAGAGAGTATTTAAATCATATATGAAGATTAATGATGTAAAATAGTCATATAACCTCATAATTTATGTCAATGTTAAGTGAATACTTATAAAAATGGATTTTAAGAAACATTAAAAAAATTGGTGTGGTTTAAGGAAAATATTATGGATAATTTAAAGTAGAAAAGGGAATAATATTTTATATAATACCAGAAGTGAACCGAAAATTTCTTATAATATAATGAGTTATTTTATAAAAATAATTGTGTATCAAAATAGATTCTAGAGTATACATTTAAATTGGAATGAATTCAGGATGTTCCCTTAAATCGAGCATGCTTATCGAGATGAATTGAGTTGGGAACCTTTTAATAACATGTATATCCCCAAAAAAGAAGGATTAATGGATATTTATACACGCGTTTTAAACATATAAAAAAAATTATAATATGTACATAATATATAAGATAATTTCATTTGGGTAAAAATAGTAAAGTAGTCAGTAGAAGGAATAATGGAGGTTCGGGTAGAATCCCATACCTTCAGTCTGAAGGTGTTCTTCACTTGATTATACTATCCTAGATAATCAAATTACATTAATTAATTATCAATTAGTTAACCATTTATACACATATTTAATATATTATAACCTTATTAAGTTCATATATGGTCTTTTTGATATGTTATGTTATCATATTTCATCTTTTGGAAGCATTGGATTCATTAGTCTCACTACAAAATATTTCACTTTTTCCAACGGGGGAATATGTTTTGGAAAAAGTGAATTTTTTGTTGGTAAAATGTTTTACCAACATATATGTCTCGGTCACTAAAATGTTGGTAAGAACCCTGTCACTAAATGGTTTTGCAACAGATAAATTAGTTTTTTTGCAATTATAATATTACCATCATATAATATATATGTTGGTTAAAGTGAGTAGCAACAGGTTCTAATGACAAATTCATCTGTTGGTAATAATATTACCAATATATAATATATTTTTTATAAATCACATTTAAATAAAAATTATAAAATTTAATTGTCTATAAAATTTCATATTATTTTTATTAATTTATCATATATAATTAAGATGTATTAATAATTAAACTAAAGACAATTTTAACACACGTTTGAACTTAGAAAAGAATTAATTTTATTAATAATAAAATTCATTACAAAACCAATTCATACAAAGGTGATGGACAACCCCGCCCCCACCACGCTGGATCCCACCCCCAAACAGGATCCACCAGCCCTGAAACACCAACCCATCATTGCCAGCGACTCCAGCACCACCAGCTCTAGACCATCCATGCCAACACCAGCCCCATCACCTCTACTCATCCATGTCAGCTCCAACTCCAGCCCCAATGCTAGCTTTAGCCCCCATGCTAGCTCCAACCTATCCATGTAAGCTTCAACTCCAACCTATCCATGTCAACTCCAACTCTAGTCTATGTCACACCTTTCAGCTCCAATATCTACATCGCAATCAACCAAAAAACATAGTCACTGATTAGTGAAATATATCTACATGAATTGAAACCAAAATAGAAATAATTGTACGTATAGAAAATTAATTTTCATATTGAGCATTTTTCATTAACATCACACAAGGTGATTTTTTATAATACTTTGTAATGTCCTTATTTTCCTGAGTGAGGTTTTTGTAATTATTTTCAATTCCCTCGATCTAGTGTGAGGTTTTATCATACTATTTAATCATGGATAAAATATTCCTTTTGGAATTATAATAAATCCACATGCCATATATTGCTGATGATAGTTTCTCTTCCTTATAAATTCCATTTTTTGGTGAAGAAAATAGTCCCTTATAAGGTATTTTATTCATTAGAATAAAAAGATACAATAGTAGAGTTTGTGAGGGTCTGTTAACAATTTTAAAGAGGGTGAGAGAGAATTTGTTACACAATTATCCAGGTGGCAGCAAGAGAATGATCATCATTCAACTGGGATTTAATTTCATGGTGTTGGGATATGTTTATCATGCTGAAATGGGCCTGGTTTGGCTTAGTATTTATAGAGTATGAGGTTTCAAGAAGGGAGGTGTAAGGCTAGTTTCAATGGATTCATGATATACCAAATTTGGAAGCACAGAGAAATGAACTGGGATAAGTAGGGGAGATTTTTTAAGTGCATTTGCAGTATTTCAATTTGAAAAATTAATACAAAGTATTAAAAAAAGAATACAGAACATAAAATTTGAAATTGTACATGCTAAAAATTTTATTGAATAAAAGTGTAATTGAGCATGAAATGATCAGTGTATTAAGGTCATAGATAATTGAACAGCTACTCAGAAAACCAATTAGATGGTGAATACGTGTCAACAATTAAATCACCAGATTATTTTTTGGTTAATGTACTCATTTTATTCACCCCCATATTTGATCAAAAGCATAAATAAGTGAAATAAAAATTACCAAATCATTCTACAAAATAACTAAAAGTATTGATGAGTGAAATGAAAATGTATTAACTCAATATATAAAAGGTATAAATATCTTTAATATAGATAATCCTTTCACAGAAGACCAAAAAACTAAAAACTGGTTGGGTATGGGGAGGAAACAACTGATATCTCACTTACAAGATTCTCAAATGCTGCATCAAGAACCATGTATTCAACAAAAAAGTGGTTTTTATTACTCCACATCCTGCTTGGGAGAATTCACCCCAAATGTCAGATCCAAAGATAAGATTTTCAATCCATGAGGTTAAAATGTACTAATGGAAAGATGTATATTGGGCCATAAGCATTAAATAGTAAACATAAACACATTAAATCCAGGAAATAAAAAATTAACGGTCTCATATACTATCTCCATATTCACTCTCTCTAAATCAACTTCATTGGTTGAAGAAATAATAAGTCTTGCACCTCGGCTTGTATTTTTTTTGTAAAGTATTAAATAAACCTCATACATCAAAGAGAATAAATGAGTTTATGGAAAGAGTTATGAATTCAAATGATAAGTGTTATATGTGGTTATCAGTTAGTACTACCAATAGGATCCTTAGTGATGCATGATAAAATCAATAGTTTTCCAATGAATTAATCTTAAATAAACTACGTACATTAATGAGAAAAGGATTAAATATATTTAAATGTAAAATACATATATATATATATTAAATATAGTTATAATTCAGAAAAAATAGATATTCCAGAATGTAAATATAATCTATAGAATTATAAATTCTATGATTCTTATATAAACTACAGAATGTATACGTATCATAAAAATGTGTAAGTGTACATGTTTGTGTTTGCGAGTATATATGATTGCAGAATATATCAATATTAATAAATAATTACATAAAGTAATTATAAACATGAAAAAATAATTATAAATATATAATTGTAGAATTTATATATAGAAATTACAGACTGCATATATGTAAATTGTAAAATGTTTATACAAATACTTTGATACTCACCCAAAAGGATAGCGAAGAATACACCATGCCTGAAAATTCAATATACCTACATAAGTCGATCTGTTAGAGATTAAAAATATAATCAAAGTACATACCCCTTACATGAGTTTCTGAATCATAGTTTCTACTGTAGAAACACTTGCAAGTGATTTATATGTTTATTCAAGGGTATCTGTTGCAATAGAAATGACCATGTAAACTGATTAAAAATTCTAATTATTATCCAGTCCAACTCATCAAATGACATTAAAAACTCCCATTGAAAGCATTGGTATTGTCTTGCAAGTTTAATGAAGGCATAGTCTAGGTGATCAACTAATGGGACAAATTCATCAAAATTGATACCTTCCAATCCCTAAACATTGCAATCACCCATCCAAAATCTGAATTATTTTCATTTAAAAATATATGGGATGAACTTTGAATTATTGGACAATGAATCTTATCATTTGAGAAGAAATTAAGGGGGGGAATTAGTTTGAAAAAAGGCTGATTGTGAGATAAATAAACAAAAAATGATATAAACCGAGCCTATTTATTATGAAATACATTTCCCAAATTCCATGTTTATAAGTTATAAATATATATATCCAACGTATAGTTTATTATAAACCACAATGTAAAATATTTTCCAAATTACATTTTTAAATGTTGGTAATATTGGTAAACAAGGTATAGTTTGTCATAAACTATAATGAAAATAAATAATCATTAAATGTTTTTAATTTTACAAAATATGGAAAAACTGCATTCATATAGTTTTAGCACCATCAAACATTCTAAGGTTTCATAGAAGAAAAATGGAATTAATATACAGATGAAAAATCATATCAATGAAGTCAAATAATTCTATATTTCACTAGGAAATGGTAAATATAAAAGTGCAGCCTTCTATGAAATGCAGTTAGGTTTATTATAATCAGTACTATAAATTCTAATCTAAACCAGGACATCAACTTTGATATGATTTAAAATCTCAAATATAGGACTCAATGATAATTTATAAATAAAAATAAATCTAGAGTTACTTTATAATCGAATGGGAAAAAACACCACTAGAAAATAAAACACAAAAAATGGGGCAGAGATCATTTAAAAATCAATGTTTTGAAGGACATTAACAAAATACATGTCATTTCACTCTAACATTTTGCTCCAGTCTTACAGTTCTAGGATAGGATTTTAATATGGGATGGAATCAGTACTCCGGACACATAAAATTGGAATAGCAAGGATATGGATTTCCTAGAGAAAATAAATTCTGAAATCGATGTTAATTTAATAATATAATAAATGTGAGAAATCATACCATTGAATAGTTATGTCAAAGGCGCTCACCTCACCATGCCTTTGCGTGAGGCGAGGTAAGGCACACCTGGTGCGCCTCAACATTGGTGAGGCAGTGCGACCTCGCCAAGGCGCACCAAAGGCGCATGCCTCTCACGCCAAACCATGAGGCGCTTAAATCTCAAGGCGTCGTAAGGAACACGAGTGGCCGCTGGGATCGAGGGCGATGATATTATAGCAGACAGGAGGCAGCGGAGACTGGGGGCGAGCGAAAATATCGAGGGTGGCAGTGGAGATCGTGGTAGGTATGATGGAAACAAATCTGGGGTCACTGGTAGTGAGGGAGATCAGCCGAGATCGAGGGTATAAACGGGGTGGGTGGGTGAGAGCAATCGACAGACATCGTGGAAATTGAGCATGGTGGGGAAGGATGCTGGAATCGAGGGTGGCTGGGCAGGACATTTGATATCAGGGGTGGGGGTGGCTGGGAAGGACGCTAGAAATCAGTGAAGAAGGAATTACGCTGGAAATCGATAACTGACTTAATTATATTAAATAGAACATTTAATATATTAATAAAAAAATATAACATACACTATAAAAATTTACAATATGTATTTTCACTATAAAAAATTAATTTACTAAACCATGATTTTGATGATTAGGTTCGATGGATTGATTATTTGATTATGATTTTGGTTAAAAAATTTAAGTATGTATTTTTTATTAACATTAATTTTTTTTAAATTTAAAATACTGTTAAAAACTATATATATTTAATTATGTGTGTGCACGCCTTAAATGCGCCTTGCGCCACATCCCCAAGAGGCATTTTCGCCTTATTGCGCCGCGTGCCTTTGATAGCACTGCGATTGAAAAATTATATGAAGGATCAGTGAAAATGTAACACCCCGAGATTTTATGAAAAGTATTTTTTTTAATTTCATTAATGTCCTGTGTTGTACACTACAACAAAAGGAGCTTTCACAACATGTATCCTTGACATGACCTGTATTATACGCAATCATGGCCTTCCTCAATAGCGTGTGTAGTACGCAATACCGAGTTTCACTAAACAACAATATGCTATTAAAATATTATTAAAACTGGCCTTTATGAATAGTAATAACCACTTTTGGAAATTTTGTAAATTTTATTTTTCAAAATAGACTTCATTTTTGGATTCTGAATATCGAAATTAGCTTAGGGTGAAATTTTGGTAATTTTCGGATAACTTTCATATTTTGATGAATAGTGAAAATTACTAAATTTTAATTAAAAACAACTTTTTCAATCGAAATAATTAATAGTGATAAATTATTAATTTGAGTGGTTTTAAAGTATATTTACAATATATTTTTACAATTTAATACAATTTTGGTCATTGGATGTAATTTCACATTTAAACCAGACATAAACAAGTATCAATCTTTTGATAGTTATTATCTCTTAAGAACACGCTATTTGTTTTGACGACAGGAATTAATTTTTAAATTAATTAATTCAACTGATATGTTTTGAATTTGGTAAAATAGACATCATTTTTGAGTTCATAATATCAAATATAGCTTAGTCCCAATTTCTGGTATTTTTCTGGAAACTTTCATTTTTTTGATGAATAGTGAACCCACTAAGTGGTAGTTAAAAAAATGAATTTTTCATAAAACTTAATTTTACCACTTCTGTGAGTGGAATTTCAAAAATCCTATGGACACGGTTGATATCAGTATTTAAAATGTGGTTCAATGAGATGAAAATATTTTTTGGTGAATAGTAACTTTTTACTTTTATTTACCACAGTTAAAAGTAAATAGGGTAATTAAGGGTAAAAATGATATTATTATTACCCTATCACATGTCCTAATTCTATTGGATAAGTGTAATTCGACTAAAAACAAACTTAGGAATAAAATATTACCATTTAGGCCCACTTGGATAAGATTAGGACATTTATTATTAATTTATTTAAAGAAGGGTTAAAATAGATAAAATCATATTTTAATAAGTAAATAATTTTTAATATATGGTTATATATAATATAAATTCTACTATAAATATTAATTATAAAGATAATAAGATTTCCTACATAATGGAATTTTATTTGTAATTTTTAGACATTAAATAATTTAATTTATTTATGACACAAAGATGATGCAGTAATTATCTTATTAAATAAACATTGACATAATTGATGTTATAAATACCCAAATAAATGTAATTTGAGACTTTTTATGAATTCCACTGATTTTATAGGTTAATATTACATGTTATTATTTATTTAATTAACTTTTTTCGAACTAATCATTCTGTTATGAGTTTCACAAAAATCAATTACTAAATAGTGTCAAAATTGACATAAAATAGTTTTTAAAACAAATATTATATTATTAATTGTTATTTTATTCCTAAAAATATGAGGATTCGGCCAAATTACTTATACAAGGTTATATATATTAATAATAAACAACTTGGGGGTCGTTTGGATTGTTATAGTATGTTTATTAACCTTATAGTGTAAGAACACTAGAAGACGCGGTAAAAGTAAAATTATTTAACTTAATGTTAAATCTAAATGATAAGGGCCAAAATAAGAAACTAAACTTGTCTAAATTCTATTGGATGAGAGGATTTAGACCCATACCCACCTTATATTCGAAATAAATCAATTTGGAGCTATTTAAAAGCGAATTTTTCTTTATAATAAAATAGTATTTTTAGTTTTCAAAAGGTGCCCCTCTCCTCCCTTATAAAAGAGCACTTCCTCCCTCTCTTCCTCACACCACTTTGAGCCTTCAAGCTCGGCCAACCCCTGAAAAATCTCTTCTACACTTCCCTAGAAACATCCTAGAGGTTCTGGTCTTCCTCAAAGAACAATTTTAGTGCCCTAAAAGGAGATCTTAAAGAGGCGCTTCAAAGAAGAGGTAATGTCCGTTACCGATTCTGTCAACTTTATTTCTTCTTCCACTTATTATTCTTAGGTTGTTTCATTATGAGGTAATAACATCAGTATCCCTCATATATTTATATGTTATTATAAATATTAAACAACCCTATTTCACCTCTTATCCATCCTATGGAAAAATAAATCACCGCTCGTGTGTATGTACAGAATACAGTCTCCACTCCATGGTGTAATCTATTTTCCACCACCACCTTACATGGATGGATATAATGGTGTACATAATAACTATATATGATTATTGTAAAGTGATATTGCTTCTTAAATAGTATACATACACTCCAATACAATTCCATGATCAAGAGAACGATATCATCGCTCGTGCGTACGTAAGGACTACTGTCTCCACGACGCGATGATATTCATTCTCCACATTAACCATTCATGAATGATTATAAAGTATATATAATAAGTAATCATGAAATATATGACATAATAATGATACTTTATTTATTTTTATATATATGTATGTCGTCTACTTAATTCCTTTCAACTCAATAAGGAAATGAAAACAACATTCATACGTACGTACGGCCTACCGTCTCCATGAACGGTGTATTTCTTTCCATTTACTAATCTATTATATATATGTATATTATGAATATATTTTTATATAAATCATGTTTTATATTCTGGAATTAATTAATCATGATCTATGTAATCATATTAATAATTACAATTCAAAACACGGACGACAAATGAAACGATTTTACCCAAAACTCTCTTTAACAAGGAATTTACAAAAAAAAAACGGGTAATATAAAGTCAAAATTGAACCATATATGATATCATAACAATGAGTATGATTATGGAATAAGTAAATGACATTATTTAAATCATTATACTGGAGGTTTGGACACTTAAGAATCAAATCGGACCTAAGTTAAGGGATAAAATTTCAATCTCATTTTTATCCGAGATTGCTTATACGTAAGTATTTACTGGGGTTACGTTTAACATCAATGACCATGTTTTCTAAAAATGTTTTTATAAAATTTTTACCATTCTTCCATTAATTATTAAAGTCATTTTTACCCTTTATTGACTTTTTACCACATTTTATGAATGGAATCTTTCCTTTGGTTACCATATAAGGTACTTTTTGACTTTTCCGAAAAAAGTACGAGGAGAATGTTATTTTTAACTTATATGGCGTGAATGGATTTTTACAGTTTCATAACGCCTCATTTTCAATAATCTTCCTCTACAATATTGCATGATTATTTTCAAAAAAACCCTTATCTTTTAAAATTTCATCGAATTTTGTGAAAAGAAAATGATTTTAAAGAAGAAAGGATATTTTCCTCAAGAATTCATTTCAAGTGTTTTATCAAAATTATTTTCCATCTATGATAATAAAGGGTCCTGTTTCTATCCCTATTATTACATTGATTTTATTATATTGTAATAGAATTATTTTTATGAATTACTCTATCTTATATGAATTGTTTTATGTTGTCACGATGATTAAGATTCCCATTTTTATTACATGGGTTATGCTATGATGTATGGTTTATGATTTTGTGTCACACATAAGAATGGTATCATTATGAGATGGGTGGGACCTATATCTCCCTCCAATGAATTGGGTAAAGATTTTATATCTCATGAGATAGACATGGATGGAACGGAAGGTTAAACCTGTTCAGTGAAACAGGACTGAAACGAGGAGTGAACTCGGTTCATAAATGGACTTTGTCCACTAAGATAGTCTTGGCAATGAGTCTTGAATAATATGAAATGATTCTCTATGATTATGTGTGTATGCCATAAAGTTCCATGTTTTTTTTTATGATTATTAGGATTACATTTCACTACTATGATTTATCCCATGTTATGATATTATGATCTCTTTTGTAGGTTATGATTTCCAAAATGTTATGTTCTTATGAATATGATGTGATTGTTATTCCTTTTGTTTACCCTTACTGAGCATTTGAGCTCACCCTTTTATGTTTTCATTTCCCCAGGATATAAAGAATGGTTTTAGGTAAAAAAAGGAAGATATTTATGGGAGATGTTGAAGATCTTTCACCACGATTAGAAGATTATATTCCGAGTTTCCAAAGACACTAAACTATTACGGTCCTTGTGTGTGTGTTTTTGTTATGTATTAAGTATTCCGCTAAAGTAATGTAATGTCCATGTACGTCAAGCTTCGGGTCTCTATAGTTGGTATTAGAGTAAAGGTTTAGTCAACCTTTGGAAACATGGATGCGAGAACTTTATTGAGATCCCTAGAGATATTTCTAAGGTATATCTAAGGATGTCCCTAAGGTTAAGTATACGTATAGGTTATGGTCCTAGAATTGCGCTAGGAATATTAGAATTTAACCTAAGATGTTAGATATTGAGGGTACTCCCCCTTTACTATGTTTTTTTCCCTAGCATGATTTTTGCCTCTCACACTATAATTTTTGGGTTTTAGAAAATGGATGGAAACATGAATTTCACGATAATGGAGGATATGACGGACAATGGAATGATATTCTTCATGAGAAACCAAATGAAACGTGATTTGGAAGTCTGTAGACGCCGGAAAAGTCCGTTGTTCCCAAACGAAGCTCCGGATGCGGAAAGCGAGGTCATATTTGGAGTCGGAAGAATGTTTCGGAGGGCCCGGAGGCCTTGCGCGGAATTTCAGAGGTCTGCGCGCAAAGATGATGATCCGCGCGCAAAACCCCCGGGATGCGCGCAACTCCCTTGCGCGCCGTGCCCGATTCCGCGCCCGCGAGGAGAATTCCGCGCTCGCGCCTTGGATTCCGCGCCCGGGGTTGCCTATAAATACTAGGCGACCCCCAACGTTTCAAAGGTTGCTGGAAGTCGAACGGTCTCCCGCGCGCACAATTCAACCCCTTCCGCGCGCAATGCCGATCTTCAGGTAACCTCCTTTCTTTCGCGCAATAGAGCCTTGGGGTCCGCCTTCGCGCGCAATCACCTTGGCTCATTTCCTTTGAGTAAATTTCAACCCGAAGGCCTTTGCGCGCAAAAGAAGCCTCTTGCGCGCAATTGCCCCCGGGTGCGCGCAATCCAACCCGATTGCGCGCACCCCCCATCTTCAAAGTGGCCATTCGTTAGAGAATGAGCCGTTGCCCCCGCGCGCTACCCGAAGCCCGGTGCGTGCAATCCCAATCATCCGCGCGCGAAGCGCTGGCCTAATTGCGCGCCAGCCCGCCATTTTGCGCGCCGACCCGCGGTTTTGCGCGCAAAGCTCCTCTTTTGCGCGCAACCCGCCAGGGTCGCCTCCCTTGACCCCCTGAGGGTACCCGCCTGCGTGGCGCCCGATGGTCTTCATCGCAGGTTCCCGCACTGTGCGTCGTCTTTCCGTGCGGCCCCCCCCTAGGCTCGCGCGAAGTGACACGGACCTACCGGCGGCTTTATCGTCCAGCATGATGCTAAACTGCACTACGTCCGAGCTACAAGACGTTAAACTGTTCAGCATTCGTCCTGCATGACGCTAAACTGCACCACGTCCTGCACGACGTTAAACTGTATACGTCCAGGCTGCACGACGTTAAACTGCCTAGCCCCCATCGTCCGCGCTGCAAGACGTTAAACTGCCAAGTGCTTCGTCCTCAACACACGACGTTAAACTGTACTTCGTCCGGCAAGACGTTAAACCGTCCGCTTCGTCCTCAACACACGACGTTAAACTGTACTTCGTCCGGCAAGATGTTAAACCGTCCGCTTCGTCCTCAACACACGACGTTAAACTGTACTTCGTCTGGCAAGACGCTAAACCGTCCGCTTCGTCCGATCCCGTGCTCTGCACGCAGGGTCTCCCCCGGTTTGGACGTGGCCCCCACCCGCTCGTCTCTGCAGGGATGTCGGGATTGTCCCCCTTTTGGGACGATTTAATGGGAGTGGCTTTTCCCTACGGGGGCAGGGTATTACAAATCCCTAGTTTCTCGTGGGAGGCTGCACATGTGTATCTCCATTGCGCCTCCCCACTGCCGAAGCCAGTAGAGGGTGTGACTGGGATCGAGGTGTCTTCTGCTTTCGGTCCAAGTCCCTTCCAACTGAGTTTTGCCGCATCCGGGCTGCCTCAAGTGCGTAAGTCCTGACAGAATGAACTACGTGGACTTTGATCCTTGTCTTCTATACAGGGTACGTAGGAAGCCTCCCTGAGGTCCAAGCCCGCCACCTGGTCGTCCCGGTCGTATTTACGTCGGTTCGTCCATCAGTGGACCCCTCCAGGGTTCACGCTTGCGTCGATTCACCTATGAATCCGCCCCTGTGGGAGACTGCCCGTGTGTATCTCCATTGTGCCTCCCCACAGCCCCTTTTTCCATTTCTCCTTTTATCGTCCAGCATGACGTGAAACTGTGATTCACCCGGCCGTTCCATCCCCCCCTGTGCGAGGTGGTTCGGTTCGATCCTTCTCCAGGCAGCCTCGACCTCCTTGTGAGTCGGCTTGCCAACGTCCATCATGACGTGAAACTGTGATCCACCCGGCCGTTCCATCCCCCTCTGTGCGAGGTGGTTCGGTTCAATCCTCCGCCCGGCGGCCTAGACCTCTTCGTGAGTCGGCTTGCCGACGTCCAGCATGACGTTAAACTGTATACCCGAACTACGTTGACTTTGATCCGTGCGAACGCGCGGTACGTAGGAAGCCCCTACGGGGTCCAAGCTCTTCACTCCATCATCCATCCTGATCCTTACCCGGGCCGCCACATCCCGGTGGGGTCATGCCACTTCACTCCACTCCACGTTACTTGGGAAGCCGCCCATGTGCTGGCCCCAGCGTCGGAGGTTCCCCGCAAGGGGTTCTGTCATCCGATCCACTTTTCGTGTTGATCGGTCCGATGCCGTCCCCGCTGGACGTTAACCTCGCGGCATACCCCGTGTTAAACATGGGAAGCTGAGGAAAACCTCAGGTGACACAGTTCCCCGCACCTAGTACGGGATGCCTCAGGCCATCATGCCTTCGAGAAGCCCTATTAGGGACGGAAGACAGACGTGCAGAGCCGCAGTGCTACGACACGCCCCCAGCACCCAGAGCCACCCGGCCTTCTCACCGCAGGTTGCTGCCCCGACCAGACTCCTTGGAGCGTCCGGGCGGTAGTAGCGTAATTAACCGGTGTCCATGAAGATATGGCGCCGGGAACGAGATTCACGAACATTCTTAAGTCTATGAGGGAGACCCGGAATAGGCGACGAGTTCCGAGGAGACGTCCAAGGAAGGAGGAGCCGACATCCCATCATCCCGGTTTCGATCAAGGAGCAGACGCCCCTGAATAAGGGACGGATGCCGCCCGCCCTTGGAAAGCGGGACTGCGGGACCACAAGCCGCGCGCCCATCCCCTCGGGTTGACGGGTGCACGCGCGAACGCGTCCTGGCGGAACAACGTAACCCGACGCACATCCGCACCGAAACAGAAAAATGGTGAACCCGACGTGAATCTCTTCTCCTCGATACAAAGACTGATGGCTCTCAGAGGTGTTGGAAGACCGGCGTGTTACCCGGCCAAGCATTCAGTCTTACCCGCCAGGGGCTGGGGAAGGGACATCGGGCACTCCGTCTCGCAACATCGAGGGCCTGGGTTCCCCCCACGGAAGGCGTCGTGGCACTAATGGTTGGTTGTCGATTCCTTTTTCCTGTCAGTGTTAATGGGTCATTCTCCCTGCTTTCAGAAATCAGGTCGCCCGATCCAGTGCCCGATCGCCACCCGCCCACTGGCGCAGGGGCAGGGGAAACACCGACGCGGCTACTCCGCGCGGTCCCGCCCGTTCCACAGCCGTCCCAGCAGCCGCAATTGCGGGACGACCACGCCCTCTCTCCCCCTCGGAGGTCATCCAGAGAAGGGTGATCCACACCCTGGTGCGGAGATACGAGGAAGAGGGAGTCATCCCCACTAGGGAAATGGCTCGCCTAGACCTTGAGGAGGCAGCGCCTCGCCACCACCCGCCTCCCCCGAGGGCCGCGCAGGGAGGCACCGCTGCCTACCTCAACGTCCAATCGCTTCGGGAGTTTATCCCCGGAGCGCTCTGACAGTTCCATTCCCTATGCGGATGAGGTGGATGATGCCCGGGATCACCCTATCCGGGATTCGCTCCAGGGATCTACGGTAAGGACTCCCGCCAGGCCACGGCGATACCGCCGCCAGGCCTCTCCAGTCGAAGAGCGGGCTCTCCACCTGCCCGCGCCGCTCATCCCGACTCGTCTGTCTCGACGCCAACGTCGGGCACGAGCGGAAGAGGATGCCCACCTTGGGGCTCTAGCAACAGCGGCCGCATTGGCCCAAGCCACTGCTGGCTCCAGTCGCCAGGCCTCTGCGCATCCTGAGCAGGGGAACTCCTATGCCCGACCTGGATCGAGGCCCCGACCGCCCCAAAGGCAGGTTGGGTCGACTCTCCCGGTTGCTGGCACTGGCAGTAGCCACCGCGGACCACCTCGCGGTGGCGCTATTCACCGGCAGGATCTACTCTGTGTGGCCGATCCAGGAGGCATGGGTCATCCCACCTTCCGATCCCGGCCCGGAGTCCTGCCCGGAATCATCTCTCCCCGCGTCCCCTTTGATATCTGTCCCGGCGCCCCTCGCGCCTTGGTTCCCAGTCCTCTTGGCCCCAGCACCAGTGCGGCCGGAGGACGCCAGGACAGAGATCAGCCCTGCCCCGAAGAACCACCCAGGGGCAGGAAGACAAGGCGTCGACGCCGAGGGAAGAATGTTACGGAATTCCGGACGGAGATCCGACCGGTTTGCTTCTCTGACTCAGAGGCAGAGTACGATTCGGTGACAGAGCCCCTTCCCCAATCTCGCCAGTCAAGGGCAGGGGTAGGAATGCGGCACGTCAGCCTCGTGCTCCCCGAGAGCGAGATCGATGTGATCCCCGCTTCTCTCCGAAGGTATATCCGGAGTAACGAGGGCCTGGTAGACCCCCAAGGATCAAGCTTGCGGTTGGTACCGGCCCCTCCGGAAGTGCCTTCCGTCTCGATCAGAGAAGCCGGAGACTTTTTCTGGGGATCGACGGTCGAACCACGATCTGGTGCACCCTCGGCGAGCACCGATGCTACGGCAGGATGTTCGCTCGCCGGCCCGTCCTATCGTGATGTGGTAGCCAGGGCACCGCCACCCTCAGAGGGCGGCCCGGGATATGGAGGCCAATCGGCCTGTTCGCCGTATTCACCGTCGGCCAGCCCGTCGGCCCGGCGGCCCGCCTCGGCACCACTACCAGTTCCCCGTCCATTCCCAGCCATTGAAGAGGACCAAGGAGATCTGGGTCCCGAGTTTGAGTCGTGGAGCTTCTGGACCGTCCTTGCAGAGGTCCACTTCCCTGAGAAGTTTTGGCCAGTCGCAGGACCAGGCTTTGAGGCACCCGAATCACTCACACCGGATGAGTTCGAATGCTTCCGCCGAACTCTCCGGGAGACTCGCTCCTGTCTTCACCACCTACAAATGCCATACCCCGGGAGTCAAGCGCACCTGGAGGATATTGGTGAGCAGTGCCGTCAAATTGACCTGGCCATGCTCCCCGCGGTTCGGCACCCCGGGTCATTTGAGCGCCACGAGGCCCTCCAACAACGATGCGTTGAGTGCTTTCAAGTACTCCGCAAAGTTATCGAGGAAGCCACTCCCCACGTGTATATCCGTGGATGGGGGCAGTACGCTGCCCTACGCTTCAGTGTGATTCGCCGACAGCCCGATTCGCTGGGTGGCCCTGAGGGTATATCCCCAGGGACAGAAACAGTCAATATGGCTGACCTGTCGGGAGAGGGGAACGACTTGGAACTTCTCGACGGGGGCTTCCCCCCCGAAGACAAGTCGTCGTCAGATCCATCAGTGAGAGTTACTCGTCATCAGAGAAACCTCCTGGGGATCCCCGCACCCACTGAAGCACTGACGTTGAGCCGAAACGTCAGCAAAGGAAAAGAGCACAGCGAGGCTATAAAGCCCGCCGACCCATCTGCCTCCATGCAGAGGGCAGAGGAGGATCCCGAGAAGGCTACGCTACGTCAGCAGCTCGCCGAACAGAAGAAGCTGGTTGACCAGCTCCTCGCCGAGCGTGCTGCAGAACGGCGGCCTGACTACGGTGATCCCAGGCCAGGACAGCAGGGACCGGAACAACTGCTCCTCGATGAGACTCTCCCGGGCAACCGTGATTACGCCGTGTTCGCCGACAGGAGAGAGGCCATTGCCTATGGCAAGAGGGCGCGTTATGTTTCGCCACACCATCCCGAGCGGCGTGACTACCTGAGAGATCCCGCTCGGATTCCTCCCGCTGCCCCAAGGGCCGCTCCGCCCGCCATCCCACGAGCTGCCGAGTTCGACGACCCGGTCGACGACCCGATTGAAGGGCCATGTAATGCGCTCGTGGTTAGAGATCCTCGCCAGGACTGGAACCCATGTCCGGACGATCCGATGGCGGCACTCATTGCCCGCTTGGAATCCTTGGAGACTCGGCAGGTGGCGATCCCACCGGACGGCAAGCCCTACCCAGCATGGGTGGATGACATGCCGGCGCCTCCGGGATTCGGGAATCCCACTTTTGCCCCCTTCAACGGGACTGGAGATCCGCCACAGCATTTAGCCCACTTCAACTCGAGGTGCGGGCCTATGTTGGGGACTCCGGCGCAGCAAGAGGCCGCTAAGCTTCGCTGCTTTGTTCAGACACTGGAAGGGCCAGCATTTGTCTGGTACAGCCAGCTCCCCGTCGGGTCGGTAACCAGCTGGGAGGACCTCCGTAGACAGTTCCTCTACCAGTTCAGTTCCACGACCCGGAAGACAAGTATCGCAGACCTCTTCAAGTGAAAGCAGAGGCCTGATGAGCGAGTCGCGGACTTCGTCGCCCGATGGAAGGGTCTCACGTATTCCCTTGACATGCCATTGACTCAGGAGCAGTTGCTGACAATGTGCGTCGGGAACGTCAAGACCGAGCTGGTCCCTTCCCTGATCACTCAAAATTACCCCGGAGGGTTCAGAAACTTCTCAGACAAAGCTCAACGTCTTGAGGAAGCCCTGCAACAGGCCAGCCAGGCACACCCGCTGCCTCCTATGATTCCTGCAAGGAGAGTCAGCAGGGCTGAGCCCGCTACTGTTACCCAGATAGAGGCCCCCAGGCCGTTGGAGCTGCTGCCGGTGAGGCCAGCTCCACAGCCTCACAGGAATCCGCCTCCACGGGCTCAGTTCCCGGCCCAGCAGCGGCAGCCTCAGAACCGGCCGGCCCCTCCGCGTAATGTACCGCCGCAACCCAGGTGAGATAATCAGGGTCCACCTCCTCGGCAGGCCCCTCCAGCCCCTCGTCAAGACCACGCTCCCAGGGGCCCGCGCCACCTGACTTACTCATTCCATGAGGATCAGGTCCCCGGTTATTTCTGGAGCGCCCTGGAGCAGAGGATTGTACGACTGCCTGAGTGTTGGAAGCCAGAGGAGGCACATCTTACGAATAACCCCCGCTACTGCCCCTACCATCGGGCCCTGGGGCACACCATCCAGCGGTGCTATGTGTTTAAGGATTGGCTCCAAGACCAGATTAACAACAATGTAATCAGGTTGGTCCCAGCTCCAGCACAAGTGGCGGGCGTGTTCGTGGGATCAGATGACGATAGTGGCAACGAGAACGAATGGCAGCTGGTCTCCGACCGCGGATCCCAGAAGTATAATAACTGGATGGCCCGCAAGACGACCATTCGCGCCCATGGAATCATCCGTGCGCGCTTGAATCAGCCTGAGCCCCCAGAACCTGCGGGTGCTGCTTCGGCATCGTCGTCCCAGCCTGCCTCTTCCAAGAGGAGCAAACGGCGGCAGCGCAAGAAGGAAGAGTGCGCCCCGCCGGTTCCGCCACTATCCCGCACTCTCGGCGATTTCATGCCCCCGGAGATGGGGGTCCCTCCTCGGATCCGCCCGGTGATGGATGATTCGTCCGATGACGGTATTAGGTACGCTTCGGTTAACACCGCCGAGCTGGTAAATCCCTTTTCGGTTCCCGACGTTGAAGAACACCAGGTGGACCTCCCTAGTGTCCCCGGTCGTCGCTACCGTCGGAAGAACCGCAGCAATAGGAGTCGCCGGGGCACAGCCGTTGGTACCTCCAGCCAGGCCGTGCACGCCACCGAGACTAGGCAGCAGGCTCAAAACCGAGCTCAGCGCGCGCAGCCCCCCCATCCGGGGATGACGGATTCGCCTCCGCCACTGTTTGTGGTGTGGGACCAGGCAGAACCGCCTCAGCCGCGTCGCGACCAGCTCCGCCCTGCCACAAGTCCATCCCGGCCTCCTGACTCCAGTACGGTGACCATTTCCCGGACTGTGACTAGTGAACAGCGAGATGCGCCAAGTACCAGTCGGCCGCCGATCCAACCGGCAAGGCCCGTCATGCCACCAACCGCAGAGCAACCTCCTGCAACCAGGGGCTCGCGCTTGGCCAAAAAGTATGATGTCCTGAAGCACTTGGCCGACATCCCAGCAAGGCTCTCCATCCTAGAGGCTCTGCGCATGTCATCTGAGATGCGCGAGGCACTCGCTGAAGCCCTGAAAAGCCCCCTCCAGTTTGAGACAGAGGTTGCGGCTGCAGAGGCCTTTCACGCCGAAACGATCGAGGACGCCGAATGTCAGGCAGTTATCTCGTTCTCTGGTAAGGATGAAGACCCTCCTATACAGGGACACATTCGTCCGCTGTATGTCACTGGCCAGTTCAATGGCCTTGAAGTCCGGCGCTGTCTTGTCGACACGGGGTCCGGGATTAACCTGATTCCAACTCGGACGCTCCGGAGATTGGGGTTGTCTGAGGATGACTTGATTCCCTCCGACCTCAGGATCCAGGGGTACGATCGTACCGAGCAAACCCCGGTCGGCAAGATACGTTTGAAGACCCAGTTCGGTGACTTGGTTTCCAACACCGAATTCATGGTAGTCTCTCAGGACACTGCGTATAACGCATTGATGGGCAGGCCATGGCTTCACCTTCACGCGGCGGTTCCCTCGTCATACCACCAGTGCCTCAAATACTCCCTTAATGGTCGAGTAGGTGTGCTTCAAGGAGATGCCTCTCCTTTTGCCTCGTGTGAAGCCCGCTATCTGGACGCGGACTATTACAAGAGCAAGGATAAGCAGATCCTGGCAGGTGAGGTTGAGCCTGTCGCTGTTGCAAGTGATCCCTGGGCAAGTCTGGATGACGCTTACGTCCTCCCGATTCACCGGTTGGACGTGGCCATGGTCTCGACGGTCCGCGAGTCTCCTGATGAGATGGCCGCAGCCGCCCGTGCCAGCACCAGTGGCCCAGCAGGATCTGGTAGCCCCGATGCAGTTTCCAACGCAGTCTCTCCCGTGGACGATCCCTCCCCGAGTGGAGAGGATATGGAAGACGCACCCCCAGCCTTTGAGGAGGGCATCCCCGCCACGATCGATGAGTTAATACAGGTGAACCTTGGAACCGAGGCCGATCCAAGACCCACATTGGTTAGTGCCGCCATGCCCTCTGAGGAGCGGCAGCAGTACGTGGACATTCTCAGGCAGCACCGTGATGTGTTCGCTTGGGGCTATGACGAGATGCCGGGGTTAGATCCTCAGGTAGCCATCCACCGCCTTGGTCTCCCGGCGAACCATCGCGGGTTCAAGCAGCCTCCCAGGAAGATGCACCCATCCCACGGTGCCATGGTTGAGGCCGAAGTTGACAAGCTTATCAAAGCCAACTTCGTGAGGGAAGTTCAGTACCCCAAATGGCTGGCCAACATTGTGCCGGTCAGGAAGAAGAACGGGCAGATCAGAGTCTGCATCGACTTCCGCGATCTCAACCGCCACTGCCCGAAGGATGATTTTCCCCTTCCAGTGACAGAGCTGTTGATTGATGCCACGGCAGGGTTCCAAGCCCTCTCCTTCATGGATGGATACTCCGGATACAACCAAATTCGGATGGCCCCTGAGGATGAGGAGTTCACTGCCTTCAGGGCCCCCCAAGGTACCTTTTGCTACCGGGTCATGCCCTTCGGCCTGAAGAATGCAGGTGCCACCTATCAACGGGCGATGCACCGCATATTCAAGCCAATCCTCGGCACACTGGTGGAATGCTACGTCGACGACTTGGTTGTCAAATCGCGCCAGCGTCAGGACCATCTCAAAGATCTTGAGAAAGTGTTCGGCTTCCTCCGGTCTCGCTGCCTGAAGATGAACCCGTTGAAGTGTGCCTTTGGGGTCACCTCCGGAAAGTTCCTTGGATTTGTGGTAAGATACCGGGGTATTGAGATCGACCCAGAGAAAATCAGGGCGATTAGTCAGATGCCTCCCCCAGGTACCGTCCGGGAACTGCAAGGGTTCCAAGGCCACTTAGCCTATATACGCCGATTCATCGCGAATCTGGCCGGCAAGTGTAAGCCCTTTTCTCGGCTCATGAAGAAAGGTGCCACCTATGTATTGGATAAAGAGTGTCAGACCGCTTTCGAGGAGATCAAGCAGTACCTGCTTCAACCTCCGGTTCTGATGCCGCCTGTATCCGGGAAGCCGCTGGTCCTCTATGTGACCGCCCTGGAACGGTCCCTGGGTGCCCTTCTCACCCAGAAGAACAACGAGGGAACGGAGAATAGCCTCTATTACCTCAGTCGCATGCTCCTCGATGCGGAAGTTAGGTATTCCCCCATCGAGAAGAGCTGCCTGGCGCTCGTATTTGCCGTACAGAAATTACGGCACTACTTGCAGCACCATGAGGTACAGTTGGTTTCTCGGGTAGACCCGTTGAAATATATCCTGAGCCGACCTATGTTGACTGGCCGTCTAGCGCGGTGGGCTGTGATTCTCCAGCAGTTCGACATCAGGTATGTGTCTCAAAAGGCCATCAAAGGGCAAGCATTGGCAGACTTTCTGGCAGCTCACCCGACCTCCGCGGATCAGCCGCTGGATCTAGGCTTTCCTGATGAGACCATTCTCTCGGTTGATCGAGCCGATCCATGCTGGCAGATGCACTTTGACGGTGCCTCCCGGAGCCCCACCGGTAGAAGACTCGATAATCCTAAGCTCAACAGAGTAGGCTTGGGTATCGTCTTCATTACCCCGGAGCGAGCCGTGCTGCCATACTCTTTCCTGTTGTCAGAGGGCTGTACCAACAATGAGGCGGAATACCATGCCCTCATCACCGGCCTCGAGTTGGCTCTCGAGATCGATGTGCCCCGTCTGTGCGTGAAAGGGGACTCCGAGCTGGTCGTTAAGCAGATCAATGGCGACTACGTTGTCAGGAAGCCGGAACTTGTGCCATTGTTGGAGTGCACCCTCCTTCTGATGGCCCGGTTCCCTTCTCGGCCGGAAATTGTCCATTTTCCCCGGTCGCAGAACGGTCGAGCAGATGCTTTGGCCAGCCTCAAAGTGTCATTTGCAGAGCTTGAACAGGACAACCTGATCGTCCGCGTGACGCGCCGCAGGCTCATCGCTCCCGTTATCCCGGAAGAAGATCGCAGCCCGTTGGTAAGTAACCTCACCACGGTTGCTCCTATGCCCGGAGCCCCGAGTACCCCAGATATGACAGTCGGATCAGCCCCTGATTGGAGGACGCCTTTGGTTGAGTACCTCCAACATGGCATTCTTCCATCGGAGCGGGCCGAGCGCGAGCGAGTTCGACGCCGCGCATCGCAGTTCGTCCTCCAGAGCAGTCCCGGCCTGGAGCAGATCCTCTACAAACGCGGATTTGATGGTGTTATCCTCCGTTGCCTTCAGGGAGTTGAGATCCCACGAGTCATGCAAGAGGTTCATGCTGGTTCATGTGGCGCCCACCAGACTGGGCCGAAGCTGTCCCACCAGATTCGGAGGTTGGGATACTTCTGGCCCTCTATGATTCATGACTGCATCGAGTATGCCAGGAGGTGCCATGCGTGCCAGGTTCATGCGAACTTTGTGCATCGGCCGCCGGAGCCTCTCCATACCACAAGGTATTCCTGGCCCTTTGCAGTCTGGGGACTAGACGTTGTGGGACCTTACCCGCCGGCGACAGCTCGCCAGTGCCGGTTCATTCTGACCGCCACGGACTTCTTCTCCAAATGGGCAGAAGCGATTCCGCTCAGAGAGGTCAAATCCTGTTCGATCGCTAACTTCGTGACCTCCAACATCATCTATCGATTTGGAGTGCCTCACGCTATCCTCACGGATAACGGAACCAATTTCCGAGTAGCCGAGTTGAAGAATTTGTACGCCAAGTATAACATTCGCTCGAACCATACATCTCGCTATCATGCGCAGGCGAATGGACAGATCGAGGCGTTCAACAAAACACTCTCTAACATTCTACAAAAGATGGTTGGTCAGAACAAGAAGAGTTGTCCGGACAAGCTCCCCAACGCCCTCTGGGCTTATCGGACGACGACTCGCAATTCCACCCAGATGACCCCTTATTCCCTGGTGTATGGAGCTGAGGCCGTCCTGCCCATCGAGATCCAGTTACCGTCCTTGCGCACTGCGGTCTACGACCAGCAAGCGCCGGACAGAGTTGCTGAAGCCCGTCTAGTCGAGTTGGAAGCACTGGATGAGAATAGACTTCGCGCTTTGCACAACTTGGAGAGGCATCAAAGCAGAATGGCTCGAGCTTTCAATAAGAAGGTTCGCCTCCGCTCCTTCCTGCAGGGTGATCTAGTGCTAGCCCTAAGAGCGCCGATGATCCCCGGCAGGAAGCCGCCCAAGTTGGAGCCCAAGTGGGAGGGACCGTTTGTTGTCCACAAGGTCTATCCCAATGGCGCGTACTCCCTAGCGACTATGGATGGTGAGCGTGTCACTCCTCCCACCAACGCTAGGTTCCTCAAGCAATACTTTTCCTGAGTGTTCATACGTCCAGCATGACGTTAAACTGCACATTTGTCCAAGCTACAAGACGTTAAACTGTTCAGCATTCGTCCAACATGACGTTAAACTGTACTTCGTCCAGGCTACAAGACGTTAAACTGTTCAGCATTCGTCCGCGCTGCAAGACGTTAAACTGCCAAGTGCTTCGTCCTGCATGACGCTAAACTGCACTACGTCCGAGCTACAAGACGTTAAACTGTTCAGCATTCGTCCTGCATGACGTAAAACTGCCCCTCAAGAACAACGTATGGCTTGATTCCAATCCTTATGGGATACGTAGGACCGCCTGAACCTTCATGTTTCAGGCCCAGCCCCATCCTTCGGGAATTTCCATCCCATCTCGGGGCCTTGGCCCAGTTGCCCCCGGGTGTGCGGCGTATGGTGTGAGCACGGGGCTATGCCCTCATTCACGTCGGTTTGCTCGTCACGCTGTACGCCCCCCCACGTTTGGGGATGCCTTCTGCTCCCCCCTTCCTTTTTTCTCTCTTTTCGTCCGGCATGACGTTAAACTGCACTTCAAGAACTACGTATGGCTTGATTCCCATCCTTATGGGATACGTAGGACCGCCTGGACATTCATGTTTCAGGCCCAGCCCCATTTCCCGGGAATCTCTATCCCGCGTTGGGCCTCTGGCCCCAGTTCCCCTCCTTTTTGTGCGAGGCGTATCGCGTGAGCGGGGGATTATGTCCTCATTCACGTCGGTCTACTGGCCGCGCCGTACGCCTCCCCCGTGTGTGGGACTACCTCACACCCCTCATCGTCCTGCATGACGTTAAACTGCCTCTCAAGAACTACGTATGGCTTGATTCTCATCCCTATGGGATACGTAGGACCGCCTGGACGCTTGTGTTTCAGGTCCAGCCCCGTCTCTCGGTTGATCATGGGGATCTGCCCTCTTTTGGTTGCTCTAAGGGTGAGTCCTCCGACCCTTTCCGGAGATCTGTTAACATGTTTTGGGTACTTCGGTCTATGACTCGTAGTGTCAGATTCAACCCCGACAAGTCCTGTGTTGCTTGTCAGGCCTCGCGCTTCCTCTTGTTCGAGCCTTCACTCAAAGGGATCCTCGTTAGCGGTTTGGGTACGATGCCTCAGTGCTCTCCCACCGCTCCGGGTCGATTTACCGGCGGGTCTTGGGCCGCAAATCGATATGAATCCTGCGATTGAGCGGTCGATGCTCGTTTGCTTGCCCCGTCTTAGGCTGACGCGATCGGATGTTGTGTTGCGAATGCGTCAGCAACATCCTTGATCGCCATGTCGGCTCTTTCAGGCTCTTAACATTGGTTGCGCAGTCCTCATCACACTCCACCTTTATGCTTTGTAGTGGAATCTGGACACTCTTTTCATACTGACCTTCAGTACACCTTTACACGTTAGGCAGACCAACCAAGGTAATGATGTCGTTCGAGGCTCCCATGATCTGAGCACCAAGGATATATGCGGATGTTCTCCCCAAGGGCCATGCGTAGCTGGACCCTCGTCCCCATAAGGAGGGAGGAGTCGCTCGAACAATCACGTTCTGAGCCCAGTATGTTTGGAGGCTAGCATCTCTGCCCCTCAGGTGATGGACATACGCAGGCCCCTATCCCAAGACTCTTCTCCTGGAATCGTGCGTGACCGCAGGGCTGGGTATGCTCCCACCTCCGCCGTGTCCGCCGTACCGCGATAAGCGGATTCCTCCATGGTCCTACCACACGACCTTAAACTGTGTTGTCTGGTCCGAACCACACGACCTTAAACTGTGTTGTCTGGTCCGAACCACACGACCTTAAACTGTGTTGTCTGGTCCTACCACACGACCGTAAACTGTGATCGTCTTGGCCGCCCGACGAGAAACGGCACTGCATCGTGATGTTCCCCTCAGGTGGCACTCATGTTGGGCGCTGGTTAATAACCACGCCATTCATCAATGCCTTCCGTGGCTTGATTATTGTGGCGACGCCAGAGATCTCTCAATCACAGGCATGTCGCCGCACAAAGAAAAACCATTCATCTCTAAGGACAAACAAGAAATATCAAATGCCGCTCCTTTTGTGTGCGAGGGTCAGACCCACACTCTTCCCCGCGCTGGTGCCCGATTGTGTTGCGCCGCGCTTCGAGAACTACGTGCGGCTTGATTCCCATTCTTATGGGATACGTAGGAACGCCCGGGTGTGTGAAACTTCGGGTCCAGCCCCCCACCTCTTAGAGATTCCCCCTTCTCTGGGGAATCCGCCGCCTTCAGGTCACCCTCAAGGCGCGTTCCCCGACCCCTTGCAGTGGTCCACCGGTGTCAAGAGTACTCTGGTTTCTTTCCAGGAGGGTCAGGATCCGCTTGGCCAGGTTTCCTCCGCTTTTCAGGCTTCGTGCTCCCTTTCATTCGGACCCATCGTCTACGCCCTGGGTGGAGCCCCCGTGAACGGTTTGGACACAATGCCTCAGTACTCTCCCACCGACTCGGGCCGGTACCCCCAATGGCCTCGGGCAGCAAATCGATATGAATCCTGCGATTGAGCGGTCGATGCTCGTTTGCTGCCTCATTCCACCAACGGTTAGTGCGATATTGGTGCTGCTTTTCCGCCACGGTCGGCAGTACTCCCATATCGTCACGCCGGTGCTCCCGGTCCTCGAGTGAATGGCCGCATGATTCACATTTCCCACCTCCCATTCTGACCAGGCGAAACCTCGGCACTCTCGACACTATCCCTCAGTGCATCTTTGCATACCCAGGGGATGGGACCACGATGCGGCGTACTTTGAGGTCTTTATGGTCCGAGCTCTAAGACCTTAAACTCAGATCTCTCTTTATGGTCCGAGCTCTAAGACCTTAAACTCAGATCTCTCCTTATGGTCCGAGCTCTAAGACCTTAAACTAAGATCTCTCCTTATGGTCCGAGCTCTAAGACCTTAAACTCAGATCTCTCCTTATGGTCCGAGCTCTAAGACCTTAAACTACGATCTCTCCTTATGGTCCGAGCTCTAAGACCTTAAACTAAGATCTCTCCTTATGGTCCGAGCTCTAAGACCTTAAACTAAGATCTAGCCCTTATGGTCCGAGCTCTAAGACCTTAAACTAAGATCTACCCTTATGGTCCGAGCTCTACGACCTTAAACTAAGATCTCCCCCAAATGGGATTCTACGTCCTGCATGACGTTAAACTGCACTCTCAGAACTACGTGTGGCTTGATCTCCAGCCTGATGGAGTACGTAGGAACGCCCGGGCATCTCAACTCGGGTCCAGCCTCAGGGATCGTTAAGTCCCGCCCCTCCTCGTCGTCGGCCGTCTGGCCTGACTTCGGGTAGAGTGGTGCAGTTGTGATATTCTCCCCGATTCAGCTCGGGATGCCCCACTGCAATGGTGGGAAGCGACGGTTTCCTCGTCAGAGAGGTGCTGTCTGAGAATTGAGGTGACTCACGGCCAGATTAGTGCATCCGCCTAATACGTTTTCCCCACGGTGGCGCAATTTTGAGAGCGTTGGATTCTGTCCGAACAAATCGTCACTTCGCCCCACGCTTCGCATGCCCTGTTGATCTGGATTTCCACCCTTGTGTCTGAAGGAACCCCAAAGCGGTATTCATGATGACATGTGGTCCGCCTCCTGCAATATGAATGATGGCCTTTTTCGGTCCGTCTATTGCAGTTGTTATGGTCGATCCACTGTCCGCCTACCGTCTTGGGCATTTCCTGGAAGGCCGACCGTTGTGGATGTCTGGATTCGGGACACGCGATTCACCCTTTCTCATTTCCCTATGTTCGGATAAAATCTCAACGCCCCTAGCATTGTCTTGCTCGTGTGTTGGAACAGGTTGGGGGAATGGTACATTGATTAGGTCTGAGGTCTCCTTTCCTAGGAATGACCTCCCTCTTTTCTCCAGAAATCCAGGCCCAATTATGGATGCCTGATGCTTGGTTAACACTCCCGCAAGACAACGAATTGTGGCTGAGCATGTTAAACCAAAAGATGCAGATAAATATATTGATTCATATAGATGGATCAAAGTAGCGGAAGCAAATGTTTTGGGAATGGCAAAACAAATCCCTTAGGGATTAGCGTGCTGAATGAGTCTTTCTAATGCCGCTACCCTTTGGCTGGTGGCCTCCAGAGCTGCTTCTCGCTCTCTGCGTGCCCTCTCTTCGTCGGCGGTCGCAGAACGCAGTTCGTCGATTCTGGCCTGTGCACGCTCCCGCTCGACCTGAATTGTGACCATCTGTTGGCCCGCCTCCGTCAGCTGTACTTGGGCGTCAACCAGATGAGCTGCTAGTTGCTCCACAAGCTCGGTACACGTCGCGACGAAGGCCTCCTTCTCTGCCGCCTGCCCTTCGAGACGCCGGACTTCCTGCTCCGCCGCGAGGAGCGCCCGCGTGCTCTCCGACATGTCCCGACTTTGTGTGACGTCAGCACGCCGGCAGCTCTCGCGCATCTTTTCGGCCATGAAATCACGGACCGTCAGATGGAGGCGTTGAGCATCAGCTCCCCCGGCACACAGGAAGCGCATCCAGGTCTGAAGTGATCCCATGCGCCCCAGCCACTCCGATGGGTCTCGCTTGAGGAATTGCTGGATGCACTTCCACCCCCTACGGCGCGTTATCCGGCTCTCCTCGACCGCCTCCGTGTCTGAGTCGTCCATCTCCTCGGGATCGGCAGGCCGGTAGGCAGGGAAGGCAGCCAGCAGGTCTACTGCAGGGTCCGCCCTTGGGAGGTCCTCACGAGGGATAGGTTCCCCAACATCCGGGCGACCTTCTTCTCTCTCCCCAGCGGCGCTGACACCCTCGTCAGCCCCCTACCTCTCTCCGATGTCAGCACCGCCGGCGTCCGCAGCCCCTTGATCAGCAGTTGGTGGGGCCGGCTCGGTTTGGGAAGTCTGTTCCGGAGCAGGCGGCATGTCCACCACTGGTCCACTCGTAGATGGCCCGGGTTCGGCAACCCGATGAGCCTCCAGTGTTGAGATCACTGCGCAGGGCATGCCATGGTTAGTCACGGATCGTCAACGGCAAGCACCAGCAATAAAGTAGGGAGACTTACGGGAGTTCGGAGCGTCATCTTCCGCTGCCCCGGCAGCCGCAGGAACAGTTGCAGCAGGGGACCCCTTAGTGCTTGTCAATTCAATGATAGGTGTCTGGCCCCCGCCTTGTCCTGCTGGCGCCTCTCTTACTCCCGCTGAGGACGCCTGACCAACATCTGTGCGCTCCTGAGAAAGATGGAGAAATGGGTTAGAAGCTGCATAAGAGAATGGATGAAGCAGATTGAGTAGGGATAGAAGCGGACCTCGAGGAGCTCAGTGACATCAACGTCGTCAGAGCCGGCCACCTCGCCGCTCTCCCGCGGACTCCCCTGATGGGATCTTCCCTCGGAGCCTTCATCCTCCCCCATTTCCTCCTCTTCCTCGGAGTCGTTGCTACTGTCGTCTTCTTCCGGCGGCATCTGTTCCGGAGCGGGATCGAGACCGAGCATCACCTTCACCAGAAGGGATGGCTCCGCGCGCTGACCACGTTGGCGCGCGTACTCGTCCATGGCCGTCAGATACGCATACTGCCGGTTGAAGTCCACCCTGTCGGCAATGTGGAGGCGCCCGACCTCTGGCAGATGGATTCCTTCTCTGAGAATCTTTCGCCAGATGGCGTCGGTCCCCAGTGACTGCCGCAGGGTCATCCAGGCCGACCACAGCGCCGGGAAGACTGCATCGTGGGAGGGTTCGAGCAGACGTCTCACCTGCTTCCCGGGCCGCTCTTCGACCACCACGCGTGCCCCCTCTCTGGGCGCCGAGGTCGTAGCGGCAGCTCGCGATGTGCCCGCCGCCGAAGTCCCTGCCCGCGCCGGCTCCGCTGTTTGGCGCGTCTCCGTTCTCCCCCGTGTGGCGGCGCCTCGCCTCCTTCCTTGACGCCCGGTCTCCGCACGGGTAACCTCGAGCCGCCGAACTAGCTTCCGCAAGAGCCCCTCGGGGTACGCGATGGCCCAGTGTTCGGCGTACTCGGTTGCCAAGACTGCGTCAACTCCGGTAGGAGGGAGAGTGATGACGTCGCCAGAGCCGAAAGCGGCAAACATCAGCCACATCTGGCGAAGGACGCCAGGGTTCGTCTCCTCCCGGACAGCAGTGAATACCCTCTTCGGCATCCGTTGAAGGCACCCGAACTGCCTGGCGAAACGGGTCGGCACGTAAGGCTCGCAGATCACCTTCCTATCGATCCGAGCCACGAGCACCCCGCCCCGCATGTTCAGGAAGTATTCATGCTGCTCCAGCGGACCCTGCCCGTTGTCGATCATCTGGCCGACGGGAGTGGGGAACGGACTGAAGTTGAAGTTGGCGTGATTGCCAATCCGGATCCGCACGCCCTCCTCACTTAGGGTCATCGGAGCAACCCCCGCGATGTTCAGCAGGGAGGGTCGCAGGCCGTTGCCCGGAGGAATGATGGCGTTCCGAAACGTGTACCCACCGAGGTGAGCAGCCACCCAGCCATGGAAGAACTGAAAGGGCCCACAGATCCTTCGTGGCGACCCCCCTCGTGAGATGCGTCCCAGGATGGCATACAGCCTCGCCAGCACTGGGACCCCGAGGTTGTATCTCTTGTTGGCGGCCATAGCGCCCGCCACCGCCAATGTCGTCGGGCGAACGCCCATTCTCGCGTCCCGCACTGGCAGGAGCCACCCACTCAGAAAGGCGGCCAGGAACGCCGCGTACCGGACGTTTGGGTCCCGGGCCTCGATGACGCGGTACCCCCATGAGCGGTAGTCGCCTGTCTCCAGGACCCGCCAGTACGACCCGTTCCGGCTCCTCTGAGCTGCGGTCGGGCACCGCTTCCCCCTGCCTGGCATCTTGACCGCCGGGTCATCTTTTTATGCCAGGTCAGGATGGGAGTCCGTGACCTGTCCTCCCAGGTGTTCTTCGGTGGCAGGAACTCATCGTATTGGTAGCCCTCCAGCGGGATACCTCCGATGCAGTGGATGTCCCAGAGACCGATACCGACCTCCCCATGGTGAAGATGGAAGGTGTTGGTATCCGGAGACCATCGGGTGAACAGCTCCGGCCCGAGCTCGGACTGCTGGTAGAAATGGAACTGCGACGTCCACACCGCCTCGAACAGGCCGATGTACCGCAGCTCCTCTGCGAAGTGATCGCAAGTGTGGCGTACCCAGAACGCCCAGGCCCACTCGCTGGTGAAGTTGCCCCCAGACCGCAAGTCCCAGTCCTTCAGCCAGCCCTTGGTGTCGTCCGTGACGCTCTGGCGATATATGCTCGAGTAGAGGGCTGGAGAATTCTCCGCAGTAGGCTCACCCCCATCAATGGTTCGCGTCCTCGGGTTCAGGACATAGACATCCAAGTGTCTGGTCTCCCTGGCAGGATGCCATTTGTTGGTGATGTTATAGCGGAGAAGCTCGTCCTCCCGGGTCACCCAGGTCCGCGGCGCATCAATCTCGAACCCTGGCACCAGAACCTCATCTAGGATGCCGAAGTTCCAGAGCGGCAGGTTGTCCGACAGTGGATATGTCTTCTGGGCCGGCGTTAGTAAGTCGAACAAGGATTGATTGTTGGAAACAATCTCCTTGGCTCCGTAAACCTCCTCGTTCGTCGCCATCTCAGCCCTGCGAGTGGCGGCATCCCCCTCATTTCCTCTGTGCGCGGCCATCTCAGAAGTTTCGGGAGTCGTGCGGGTTAAGGGATGAAGCGTGCGGGATCGGACGAGGCTGGTAGAGAAGTTTGAAGGTCGGCACGCAATCCAAGTGGGCGGCGTGCAATTCGGAAGAATGTCGCGCAAAGTTCCGGGTTTTCGCGCAAAGACAGGCGAAATCCGGACGGTTTTGCGCGACGAGCGGGCGAATTCCGCACCGGAAAAGGCAATTTCGCGCACGAGAGCAGAGATGCTTATCGCGCGGAAGGCCAGTGTACGGCACGGAGGGACCCAGTGCCCCTATTTATAGGCGAGGCCGGGGTCCGCGCTGCGCGGAAAGCGCTTTGCGCGACCGCAGCGGCGAATTTCGCGACCGGCGCCCCTTTCTGCGCGCCTAAGTCCCGCGCCGCCCAGGACTTCGGCATTCCGGCGTCTCCCTCGGAACCCGATCGTTGCGACCTCTCGCCGATCAGATTCCGAGGGGGGGATTTTGGAGACGCCGGAAAAGTCCGTTGTTCCCAAACGAAGCTCCGGATGCGGAAAGCGAGGTCATATTTGGAGTCGGAAGAATGTTTCGGAGGGCCCGGAGGCCTTGCGCGGAATTTCAGAGGTCTGCGGGCAAAGATGATGATCCGCGCGCAAAACCCCCGGGATGCGCGCAACTCCCTTGCGCGCCGTGCCCGATTCCGCACCCGCGAGGAGAATTCCGCGCTCGCGCCTTGGATTCCGCGCCCGAGGTTGCCTATAAATACTAGGCGACCCCCAACGTTTCAAAGGTTGCTGGAAGTCGAACGGTCTCCCGCGCGCGCAATTCAACCCCTTCCGCGCGCAATGCCGATCTTCAGGTAACCTCCTTTCTTTCGCGCAATAGAGTCTTGGGGTCCGCCTTCGCGCGCAATCCCCTTGGCTCATTTCCTTTGAGTAAATTTCAACCCGAAGTCCTTTGCGCGCAAAAGAAGCCTCTTGCGCGCAATTGCCCCCGGGTGCGCGCAATCCAACCCGATTGCGCGCACCCCCCATCTTCAAAGTGGCCATTCGTTAAAGAATGAGCCGTTGCCCCCGCGCGCTACCCGAAGCCCGGTGCGCGCAATCCCAATCATCGGCACGCGAAGCGCTGGCCCAATTGCGCGCCAGCCCGCCATTTTGCGCGCCGACCCGCGGTTTTGCGCGCAAAGCTCCTCTTTTGCACGCAACCCGCCAGGGTCGCCTCCCTTGACCCCCTGAGGGTACCCGCCTGCGTGGCGCCCGATGGTCTTCATTGCAGGTGCCCGCACTGTGCGTCGTCTTTCCGTGCGGCCCCCCCTAGGCTCGCGCGAAGTGACACGGACCTACCGGCGGCTTTATCGTCCAGCATGACGCTAAACTGCACTACGTCCGAGCTACAAGACGTTAAACTGTTCAGCATTCGTCCTGCATGACGCTAAACTGCACCACGTCCTGCACGACGTTAAACTGTATACGTCCAGGCTGCACGACGTTAAACTGCCTAGCCCCCATCGTCCGCGCTGCAAGACGTTAAACTGCCAAGTGCTTCGTCCTCAACACACGACGTTAAACTGTACTTCGTCCGGCAAGACGTTAAACCGTCCGCTTCGTCCTCAACACACGACGTTAAACTGTACTTCGTCCGGCAAGACGTTAAACCGTCCGCTTCGTCCTCAACACACGACGTTAAACTGTACTTCGTCTGGCAAGACGCTAAACCGTCCGCTTCGTCCGATCCCGTGCTCTGCACGCAGGGTCTCCCCCGGTTTGGACGTGGCCCCCACCCGCTCGTCTCTGCAGGGATGTCGGGATTGTCCCCCTTTTGGGACGATTTAATGGGAGTGGCTTTTCCCTACGGGGGCAGGGTATTACAAACCCCTAGTTTCTCGTGGGAGGCTGCACATGTGTATCTCCATTGCGCCTCCCCACTGCCGAAGCCAGTAGAGGGTGTGACTGGGATCGAGGTGTCTTCTGCTTTCGGTCCAAGTCCCTTCCAACTGAGTTTTGCCGCATCCGGGCTGCCTCAAGTGCGTAAGTCCTGACAGAATGAACTACGTGGACTTTGATCCTTGTCTTCTATACAGGGTATGTAGGAAGCCTCCCTGAGGTCCAAGCCCGCCACCTGGTCGTCCCGGTCGTATTTACGTCGGTTCGTCCATCAGTGGACCCCTCCAGGGTTCACGCTTGCGTCGATTCACCTATGAATCCGCCCCTGTGGGAGACTGCCCGTGTGTATCTCCACTGTGCCTCCCCACAGCCCCTTTTTCCATTTCTCCTTTTATCGTCCAGCATGACGTGAAACCGTGATTCACCCGGCCGTTCCATATCCCCCTGTGCGAGGTGGTTCGGTTCGATCCTTCTCCAGGCAGCCTCGACCTCCTTGTGAGTCGGCTTGCCAACGTCCAGCATGACGTGAAACTGTGATCCACCCGGCCGTTCCATCCCCCTCTGTGCGAGGTGGTTCAGTTCAATCCTCCGCCCGGCGGCCTAGACCTCTTCGTGAGTCGGCTTGCCGACGTCCAGCATGACGTTAAACTGTATACCCGAACTACGTTGACTTTGATCCGTGCTAACACGCGGTACGTAGGAAGCCCCTACGGGGTCCAAGCTCTTCACTCCATCATCCATCCTGATCCTTACCCGGGCCACCACATCCCGGTGGGGTCATGCCACTTCACTCCACTCCACGTTACTTGGGAAGCCGCCCATGTGCTGGCCCCAGCGTCGGAGGTTCCCCGCAAGGGGTTCTGTCATCCGATCCACTTTTCGTGTTGATCGGTCCGATGCCGTCCCCGCTGGACGTTAAACTCACGGCATACCCCGTGTTAAACATGGGAAGCTGAGGAAAACCTCAGGTGACACAGTTCCCCGCACCTAGTACGGGATGCCTCAGGCCATCATGCCTTCGAGAAGCCCTATTAGGGTTGGAAGACAGACGTGCAGAGCCGCAGTGCTACGACACGCCCCCAGCACCCAGAGCCACCCGGCCTTCTCACCGCAGGTTGCTGCCCCGACCAGACTCCTTGGAGCGTCCGGGCGGAAGTAGCGTAATTAACCGGTGTCCATGAAGATATGGCGCCGGGAACGAGATTCACGAACATTCTTAAGTCTATGAGGGAGACCCGGATTAGGCGACGAGTTCCGAGGAGACGTCCAAGGAAGGAGGAGCCGACATCCCATCATCCCGGTTTCGATCAAGGAGCAGACGCCCCTGAATAAGGGACGGATGCCGCCCGCCCTTGGAAAGCGGGACTGCGGGACCACAAGCCGCGCGCCCATCCCCTCGGGTTGACGGGTGCACGCGCGAACGCGTCCTGGCGGAACAGCGTAACCCGACGCACATCCGCACCGAAACAAAGTCCAAACATCATTTTTATTCCTAATCAGAAATCTCATAATATGATCAATAATCTCAACTTTGGTAAGTTTCCCGACTGAGATAATAAGAGAAATATGGAGTTTCATGATGATCATAGAGGAAAGAATATTCAATTTCCCTCATGTAAATCATGTCGGAAGAGGCATAGAGGAGATTTTTTCAAGGGAACTAGAAGATGATTTGGGTGTGGAAAAGAAGGACACAAAGCCAGTAAGTGCAAAGGAAAAGTTTTAGTTAACACCATGGATGAGGATAACGGTATTTCTACGACATCAACAATGGTTAAATGTTTTAAATGTGGAATGTACAGGCATTATACAAACCAATGCTCTAAGGGAAAGTCTCATAAAGAGAATCAGTACGGCCGTATGGGTAGTATTTATGTTGATAATGATGAAGAGACTATAAATGAAATGTGAGATGAAAGAATTGTTGATGATCAGTCAATGGTTTAAGAATGTTGTGGAATGATTAAATGTTTTTAAAGTGTAATGTTGTATAAGTAATCTCACGGTACTATGGAATAAAGAGACATCTAAGGATTATTACACTGTTGTCTTTCCATGAATTTTGAAAGTGTATGATTAATGGTACCAGTATCCATGAAAGGTTATTCAGATATTTTTGGAATGTAGATGATATGCGCATAATGAAGGTATAAGGAGAAAACTAAATGTTTGATAGTATTCATGAGCTCATGACTAATATAAGGAGAAGGTTATATCATGGTTTGAGTATATAGAACTTTTGGATTTTTTTATGAGGAAAGAGTTAACTTTTGACAACATTAATATTTTCACTAAGGTTCAATGGGTATTCATTCTTCAAGAGAATACATGATTAAGGTATTCACATGTTTGAAATTTGACCAACAAGATATATCTTATGATATATGGGGGATGAATGATGGAATTCACGTGATTATTATGTGACATTCCAAGTAATCATTTTCTTTATACTATGAGCTTGGACCTAAGTATTTTACATAAGCCTAAATATTGGAATGGATTATGTTGGACATAAGTTAGTATTTTTCGATATTATTGAGGGGATGTTATAGTAATATAGTTTTCGAAAAAGGACAACCTCCAGGACGGGTGACAGCCCATCACGTCGGACAAGGCTATGGGAATCAAACCCACAACCGAAGTGCGACTGGCCTTTATCGCCTACCAATGGCCTACAGGAAGTCCATGTTTAGTAGAAAATAGTTTTATTATATTAATCAGTATGATATAATAAGTATAAGTCCATTTTAGGAACCATATATGATTAATCTCAATATAGATTGACTTATGTATATTTAATAACTTTTTCTAACCTTTTGTTTAAGGCAGATGGAATGACCCGTAATTCTATCACATGATCTACTAACAATTCATGAATAACAAATTCAACTTCATTTCGTTAAGAGATGAAGTGGAAATTGTTCAAGGAACGAACAACAGTGAGATTGTACCAAAATAAAGTAAGTATTTATTCTAATTTAAATTCTTCAACTTTAGGGAAATGATCTTGAATACCAAAAATGTTGTCCTAGTGCTCTTATATCTGATGAATCAGATGGTACCTTAGATCATCACAAATTTATGGCTTTGGGATTGCTGGATTTTCCACATCCATGTTCTCTACCACTCTCCAACAGAACATGATGGTTAGATTTCTCTTCCATATCCATATTTTCACCTATGTGGAAACCAAATGATTAGTTTATTTGGGTAACCGTTACGTTTCATACTTTTGTTTTTAAAGATTGGTTTTGGTATTCCTTTTTACGATGTGGGTTTCTATTAAAGAAACTTTTGAGTAGTAAACCATCTATAACCCCGACGAATTTCGAGGGCGAAATTCATTTTAAGGGGGGTAGAATGTAACACCTTGAGATTTTATGAAAAGTATTCTTTTTAATTTCATTAATGTCTTGTGTTGTACGCTACAAAAAAATGAGCTAGAAAAACATGTATCCTTGACTTGACTTGTATTATATGCAATCGCGACCTTCCTCGATAGCGTGTGTAGTACGCAATAACGAGTTTCACTAAACAACAATATGCTATTAAAATATTATTAAAACTAGCCGTTATGAATAGTAATTACTACTTTTTGAAATTTTGTAAATTTTATTTTTCAAAATGGACTTCATTTTTTGATTCGGAAAATCGAAATTAGCTTAGGGTGAAATTTTGGTAATTTTCGGATAACTTTCATATTTTGATGAATAGTGAAAATTACTAAATTTTTATTAAAAAAAACTTTTTCATTCGAAATAATTAATAGTGATAAATTATTAATTTGAGTGGTTTTAAAGTATATTTAGAATATATTTTTACAATTTAATACAATGCTGGTCATTGGATGTAATTTCACATTTCAACCAGACATAAACAAGTGTCAATCTTTTGATAGTTATTATCTCTTAAGAACACGCTATTTGTTTTGACGACGGGAATTAATTTTTAAATTAATTAATGCTACTGATATGTTTTGAATTTGGGAAAAAAGACATAATTTTTGAGTTCATAATATCAAATATAGATTAGGCCTAATTTCTGGTATTTTTCTGGTAACTTTTATTTTTTTTATGAATAGTGAAACCACAAAGTGGTTGTTAAAAAAATTAATTTTTCATAAAACGTAATTTTACCGCTTCTGTGAGTGGAATTTAAAAAATCCAAGAGACACTGTTGATGTCAATATGTAAAATGTGGTTCAATGAGATGAAAATAATTTTTGGTGAATAGTAACTTTTTACTTTTATTTACCACGGTTAAATGTAAATAGGGTAATTAAGGGTAAAAATGATATTATTATTACCCTAACACATGTCCTAATTCTATTAGATAAGTTTAATTCGACCAAAAACAAACTTAGGAATCAAATATGACCATTTAGGCCCACTTGGATTAGATTAGGTCATTTATTACTACTTTATTTAAAGAAGGGTTAAAATAGTTAAAATCAAAGTTTAATAAGTAAAATAATTTTTAATATAAGGTTATATATAAGATATATTCGACTATAAATATTAATTAGAAATCTAAAAATATTTCCTACATAATGGTATTTTATTTGTAATTTTTAGACATTATATAATATAATTTATTTATGACACAAAGATGATGGAGTAATTATCTTATTAAAGAAATATTGATATAATTGATGTTATAAATACCCAAATAAATGTAATATGAGACTTTTTATGAATTCCACTAATTTTATAGGTTAATATGAAATGTTATTATTGATTTAATTAACTCTTTTTGAACTAATCATTCTGTTATAATTTTCACAAAAATCAATTCCTAAATAGTGTCAAAATTGACATAAAATAGTTTTTAAAACAAATATTATATTATTAATTGTTATTTTATTCCTAAAAATCTAAGGAATCATCCAAATGACTTAGATAAGGTTATATATATTAATAATAAACAACTTGGGGTTCGTTTGGATTGTTATAGTAAGTTTATTAACCTTATAGTGTAAGAACACAAGAAGACACGGTAAAAGTAAAATTATTTAACATAATGTTAAATCTAAATGATAAGGTCCCAATAGGAACCTAAACTTGTCTAAATTCTATTGGACGAGAGGATTTCGACCCATTCCCACCTTAGATTCGAAATAAATCAATTAGGAACTATTTGAAACCGAATTTTGCTTTATAATAAAATAGTATTTTTAGTTTTCCAAAGGTGCCCCTCTCCTCCCTTATAAAAGGGCACCTCCTCCCTCTCTTACTCACACAACTTTGAGCCTTACAGCTCGGAAAACCCCTGCCAAATCTCTTCTACACTTCCCTAGAAACATCCAAGAGGTTCTGTTCCTCCTCAAAGACCAATTTTAGTGCCCTAAAATGTGATCTCAAAGAGGCGCTTCAAAGAAGAGGTAATGTCCGTTACCGATTCTTTCAACTTTATTTCTTCTTCCACTTATTCTTCTTAGGTTGTTTCATTATGAGGTAATAACATCAGTATCCCTCATATACTGATATGTTATTATAAATATTAAACAACCCTATTTCACCTCTTATCCATCCTACAGAAAACTAAAATCACCGCGCGTGCGTACGTACGGAATACCATCTCCACGCCATGGTGTAATCTATTTTCCACCACCACCTTACTTGGATGGGTATAATGGTATAAATAATAACTATATATGATTATTGTAAAGTGATATTGATTCTGAAATAGTATACATACACTCTAATAAAATTCCATGATCATGAGAACGATATCATCGCTCGTGCGTACGTATGGACTACCGTCTCCACGATGCGATGAGATTCATTCTCCACATTAACCATTATTGAATGATTATAAAGTATATATAATAAGTAATCATGAAATATATGACATAATAATGATACTGGATTTATGTTTATATATATGTATGTCATCTACTTAATTCCATTCAACTCAATAAGGAAACGAAAACAGCGTTCATGCATACGTACGACCTACCGTCTCCATGAACGGTGTATTTCTTTCCATTTACTGATCTATTATATATATGTATATTCTGAATATATATTATATATAAATCATTTCTTATATTATGTAATTAAGTAATCATGATCTAAGTAATCATATGAATAATTACAAGTCAAAACACGGACGACAAATGAAACGATTTTACCCAAAACGGACTTTAACATGGAATTTACAAAAAAACGGGTAATATAAAGTCATAAGTGAACCATATATGATATCATAACAATGAGTATGATTCTGTAATAAGTTAATGACATTATTTAAATCATTATACAGGAGTTTTGGACACTTACGAAACAAATCGGACCTAAGGTAAGGGATAAAATTTCTATCTCATTTTTATCCAAGATTGCTTATACGTAAGTATTTACTGGGGTTACGTTTAACATCCATGACCATATTTTCTAAAAATGTTTTTATAAAATGTTTACCATTCTTCCATGAATGTTTAAAGTCATTTTTAACATTTATTTACTTTTTACCACATTTATTGAATGGAATCATTCCTTTGATTACCATATAAGGTACATTTTGACTTTTCTGACAAAAGTACGAGGAGAATGTTATTTTTAACTTATACGGCGTGAATGAATTTTTACAGTTTCATAAAGCCTCATTTTAAAAAATCATACTCTACAAGATTGCATGATTATTTTCAAAAAAAAACCTATATCTTTTAAAATTGCATAGAATTTTTTGAAAAGAAAATGTTTTTAAAGAAGAAAGGATATTTTCCTCAAGAATTCATTTCAAGTGTTTTATCAAAATTATTTTCCATCTATGATAATAAAGGGTTCTGTTTCTCTCCCTATTATTACATTGATTTTATTATGTTGTGATGGAATTATTTTTATGAATTCCTCTATCTTATATGAATTGTCTTATGATGTCACGATGTTTACGATTCCCATTTTTATTACATGGGTTATGCTATGATGTATGGTTTATGATTTTGTGGCACACATAAGAATGGTATCATTATGAGATGGATGGGAACTATATCTCCCCCCCAATGCATTGGGTAAAGATTTTATATCTCATGAGATAGACATGGCTGGAATGGCAGGTTAAACCGGTTCAGTGAAACAGTACTGAAACGAGGAGTGAACTCGGTTCAAAAAATGGACTTTGTCCACTAAGATAGTGTTGGAAATGAGTCTTGACTAATAAGAAATTATTCTCTATAATTATGTGTGTGTTCCACAAAGTTCCATGTTTTATGTTATGATTATTGGGATTACATTTCACTACTATGATTTATCCCATTTTATGATATTATGATCTCTTTTGCAGGTTAAGATTTCCAAAATGTTATGTTCTTATGAATATGATGTGATTGATAATCCTTTTTTTACCCTTACTGAGCATTTGAGCTCACCCTTTTATGTTTTATTTTCCCCAGAATATAAAGAAATGTTTTAGGTAAAAAAAGGAAGATATTTATTGGAGATGTTGAAGATCTTTCACCACGATTAGAAGATTATATTCCGAGTTTTCAAAGACACTAAACTATTATGGTCCTTGTGTGTGTGTTTTTGTTATGTATTAAGTATTTCTCTAGAGTAATGTAATGTCCATGTATGTCAAGCTTCAGGTCTCTACAGAAAATACATGAATCATATATATAATAAATAAAATGGTATTATAGTCAACACCATAGACACATAGAATATAATGACTAATAGAGAATAAATATTACTGTAGGACCATGGACGTCTGATTAAATTTAGAAAATGATAACACACTATTTCCAGATCACCCAAATATTCTAGATGTATGGGCTAGAATGATTGAAGTTATAAAAAACCAAGTTCATTTCATGAACATTAATATTATTAGCATTTTTATTAGGTTGCAATATGATCAAAACAGACACCTGAAGAAGATAGTCTTCATTGTAGATGTAAATAGTTTTGTCCCTCACACCCAATCCTCTTAAATTCCAGGTCATGACAGAAATCATTCGAGAAGAGAAGTAGATGCTTTTTAACCTGATAGTGAACCTAGATTCACCCCCAAACTAGATGAGATGGCTTCTTTAGAATGAGAACATGTTACTGGGCCTCATCCCATTGGAGTTGAACTCGATTTCCTTACCTCTTCATCTTTGATCCCTATAATATACATGCCAATAAATCACAATCTACGTCCTCTAAAACTAAAAAAGGATTAGGAGAGAAATCATACCCACTCTTGTGTCCACCGAAAACCACAAACAACCCTTTCTATGCAACGAAAACTTCACAAGTGAGGACACTTGAGAGTCTCCCTGGAAGGCATCCTCATCCTCTTGTAACATATCACTCATGCCCTCACTTCTTGTTACACAGAACACCCTGGTTTATCCAATGTTACAAGTATAAAAACCAAGATTCCCACTTCAGAAAACTAGAAACCACATTTGATGGATTCAAATTCACCGCCAGATCGATCGGGGAAACCTCCAACAATGACACAACCATCCCTCGGTGTTCCTAAGATTTCAAATGCTCCAGAAACAAGCGAATGGTGGTCTGGTCAGCTCCTCCAATATCCATTTGAGCCCAAAAAAACTGGACCCCGAACAAACACCATCTCCATCACATCCCCCCTGCCAAATGTGTTGCGTGAAATAGGTAAATCGACACCAGTTGAAGTGTAAACCGACATACCCTAAATACAAAGAGTGAAAGGGAAGATCAAATCTAGTCGGTTGAATCCAAAATTCTGGAAGAGAAACCCTAAATATAAAAGACCAAAAGAAACCTAAACAACATAGAAATAAATATACTAGGCCAATGCCGCACATTAGAAAAAGAAGAAGAAGAACCCCACCGAAAGAGAGGGAATAGATAACAAAGGAGGTAGTGGGATGAACGAAGAGATATGGGTGATAAGATGCGAGGTGCCACGATGAGAGGTGAGGTGGCGGGATGTGAGGTGGTGTGGTTGAAGGTGACGCTGAACATAGGACATGTGGGTAGTGTTTTTTATAAAGAAAATTAAAATATTTATTAAATAAATAATATTGAAAAATATAAAAATAGTTAATACTTAGAGAAAATTGAAAAATATAAAAACATAAAATATTTTCAGAAAATAAAGAGTTAAAATTAATTATTAATTTTTTTTAACAAAACCCCAAGAAATAAAAATTTACTTTGACTCTAAATATAATATATATATATATATATATAATGTTTTTCATAAGTTTTTTTTGATAAAAAAATTGTTATTGTATAATTTATTGTAACATTTGTTATTGAAGGAAAAATATTTTTTTGTAACAGTTGTTATTAATAATATATTCATGTGTCAATTAAAAAACGATGTTATTAATATGATAAAGTAATATATTAAATTCTTGTTAAATGATATGTTGGTATTGAATGATCAATACCAATAGATATAACTGTTGGTAAAAGTAGGTGTTGGTATTAAAAACTAATACCAATAAAACATAATATCTGTTGGAAATGCACATTTTTACCAACAGATATATTATCTGTCAATAAATTTCTACTGGTATAAGCCATTTTTTTGTAGTGTTTTCATGATCGGTTTACTTGTATATATGTACGAAAGGTCATGTGAGATGTGGGTAATTTACCAAAATTAAACATATTTATTATTAATGATCTTACAAAAGTTAAATTGATCTTATATATCATTTTTTATGGAATGAAGAAAAATCATTAGATAAATAGTTAATGATAATCGTTTGTGATAATTATTGGGGTTTTCGATCACTACAAACTCATTGGTTTTATGAATTAATATCATGTATATAAAATTATTAAAGGACATTATATAATATATAATACATATATTATAATCTGGATCATCTATAAAAATGGTATCATGACCAGCATTGATAATGTTAATTGAAATTGAAAACATTATTGTCCTTGAATGCAATAAATTAACACATCACATAAGATGTTTTCAATTTTATTATAAAAGAAGGAGGAAAGATAGATCCTGATGAATTATTCCATTAGAGTAACTATATTAAATATTAAGTAAGGTAATATATTTATAATACAATTTTGATAAGGGTATGTTAGGAGAAAAAAAATAAAATAAAGGAACTTGAAAATAAAATAAAAGAAAAGGAAGATGTTTTTACCTCTTGATTCCTTCTTCTTGAGAACCTCCATTGGGGATCAGTTTTGGAATTTGTTTTTAAGATAAAAATCTCTTAGACATGGTGGAGGATCATAGGGGGATATTTGAGAAAAATTTGGATAGGTATCAATGCTTGATATGTGTGAGGAGAAGAGGTGTGGAGGGTGGTATTTATAGTAGAGGAGAGGGGTGTTTTCTAAATATTTTAATCATTAGTTTATAATTTTTAACTCAAGAGTATGAATAGTTCTAAAATTATCATCAAAAATATTAAAATAATTATGTGATTTCAGTATTGTGGTTCTTACATCTACGATTGCATTGGAATATTTTATTTAACTTATAATGTATAAATACAATAAATTATTATATTTTAGTATTCACCAAAAATTCAAGTATTTTAGAAAAATCCAAAAACATCACCCTAACCATTTTTTATGTGTGGAATTAAAAAATGAACTCAATTTTATCAAAATAATTTTCTAAATATGTGAAATTTAATTTTTAATTTAAATCATAATTTACACAAAAAAATAAATATTTTAAAGTTATAACAGATTTTATAACACTTTGAAAAATTAAGTAAGGTCTCATAAAATTATCTTATAATTATATGACATCAAAATATTAATTTAAGAATAAATTTTTGGAAATTAACTTTTCTTTTATATTATTAAATTAATTGAAAATTTTTAACTAAATATTTATAACTTAAAAAATAACAACACTTAGTAGTTTTTAAAATATTATTTCACTTTTAACATGATATAATTATATCGCATTGTCACTTATAATATGGATAAATTTAATTTATACTTTCATTGGGGATGTCACTATTCATTTTTTTGGCTTACGATTCAGAGGGTTAACATTACTATTCTAAAGGTTAAGTTATTATTTCATCGGTATAGTTTTAATAACTTCATGAAATAATTTTTATTTCATTCATTCATCATTTATATTGTTTTTATTATGTTAAAAATGTTATTTTTTGTGGTTTATACGTTATGAAATAATTATAATAATGGATTTTCTGTTGAGAGAATTCAGGGTTGCTACATACATACTCAGTTATGCACAATGTATTCTTACCATAATCACGTTAATATTTCCACAACCACTATTTATTTTTTAATTTACCTAGATTACTAATCTTAAAAATAGTTTATAGTACATTCCTTGATATAATGATAACCTAGAGATACTGTGAATGTAACCTTAAACTTATGTCATATGTTCAATATACATCATGTTGATAGGAAAAAGATGATGTGCAACCATCAAGTGTTATTGACTCACAATCATTGAGACTTCTTCTCTAGAAGTTGGCATTTGTTGATCTTGAGTTGATGAGATCATGAGGAATGACCCACCAATAGGAACACCACATGTTTGAAGAGTAATTGGTATTTCTTATATGTGAAAATCTGTAATGTTCTCTTGAATTGATATTACTATTAGTATATACTATTTAATTATATAATTTGACTCTAGATGAAAACTAGGGAATTTATATATTGGTGAGGTATCATTCATTGGGTGTATCATTGGTGGTATTTAATTTACTGAATAACCAATATTGAGGTATTAAATTCTGGTAAAAAGTGATATCTCATGTCTAGTTGATCCGGATGGTATTTTATTTTCTAAATTCATCTTCATGTTAAAATATGGTATGTCCTTCCACTTATAAGAATCCAATTTTTCAAACGATGGTTGAATCTTTTTCATTTCAACTAAATTTCATGTTTTTTACATAATGTGAATTACTAGTGAGGATATGTGGGAATCATGGGTGTTTGGGGATATTTCAGATCCCAAAACCTAAGCTGGTTGAAGAACCACTTGGGTCTCACGGTTAGAAGAAACTATGCCACCTAGTCCCCCTAATTTCTCTTAACTATGTGGGGGTATTGTAGTGATAAGAAGTGGGATTCATTATTTTCCCTAATTTTTCAACATAGGATACACACCCATGTGAATGATCTACAGTTCCAGCATGGGAGAAACAAAATAGTTTGTGTAAGGTTCCCCAAATTGTGTACATGAGTTGTGTGAGTCCCCTCTTGGGACAGAGGGTGACACACAATTTCTTAAAGGTTTGACCAACCCTGCAGCCAAACCATATGACCCGGTTTTAAAGGGGTAAATTACTATTTTTCCTTTAAGTTTTATTATTTTAACCCTCATCTGTTATTTCCTCCTCTTGTGGATAGAACCCCTCTTCTCCTGTGAAGAACACCTCAAGCCTCCATCAGAACGGTGTTTCTCTTGTTTCACCATTCAGACATGGAATCAAGATCTGATCATCTCATTGGATTCATCATGGTGAGTTCTTCAATCCTTAGGTTCATTTCATTATTCTTATTCTTATCATTGATCTTATTTTGTTGTGAAATCTTATGGCATATTTTCATGTTGTTCATTTGTTCTTCCATTTTCTTCTGATCCAGTCCATTCCAAGAGATAATAGTTTTTTAGGAATATTATACAGGAATAATATAGGGGGTATGTGAATTTTACCTAAAAGTCCTGTCATTTATATATTTTCATCATTGTATGGACTCCAGTTCCACCCGGAATTTATCTGAAGAATCATCTTCATTAATAATAATTGTTTAGATTGTGTACTAAAGCCTACATATACATTTTATTCATGTTTTTGTAGATTCGGTCCTCAATTCCATCCACCCAATTAGTATGTCTACCATTTTATGACAATTTTCCCCCTTTATTGAGATTATTGTCCCAACATTTGGTTGTTATTAACTTGGTCAGGATAAGGTAAGTGTTCTATCCTAATTTAATGAATCTATAAATGGTTAAAAGGGACATGTTTGTGTGTGTCACTTTTCCTAGTTAGTTATAAATTCAACATATATTGGTTTGATGTCATAGATTCACCTTTTAATTTTTAATGAAAGGTAATGGAATGAAACTATTATCAGATTAAATGTCATGATTATTACATGGCCCATGATTACATATAATATAAATAGAATGAGAATATGGTGATTATTTATTTGGGCATTTTTATCTTTATAGGAATTGGAAGACTTGATATAGACTTGGATTCCCAAGGGAGTTTCTTGTGCACTAATAGGATTCCATTTTGATTCATTGTGAAATTTTTTGTAGGAGATAACCACCAAAGAATCTGGTCTTTTTGTTATTCCATTAATGCTTTGGTGTAGTACTGATGATTCACTTGACATATTTTCTACATATTAGAATTCCTTTGATTCAATCCGTGGATTAATCTTTATGTGTTTTAACACGCAGTGTCATGGATTTCCCCCAATAGACCAAATCATGCTTAGTCAGAGATTACTATGGACGAGTTCCATGGACTCAATTAGACTAATTTACAGTTGAATTCCTTAGTTATTCCCCATAGATTACAAAAATACCCTTTTATAGCCAAAATCCATGTCATACAATTATGAATTGGCTCGACCACATAGGTCAAGGATTCCATGGTACCACCTTGGATCTTCTATTGTTATTATTTATGATTACAATACTGATGAGGGAATTTATACATGATCACATTATAAAAATATATATCCCAATTACTTATTTAATTAATATCATGTTCTGAGACATGACCATGTGAGGCTGAATCAGGTATGGGTTATTAATTATAGCATTTATTTTCTTTTAAATAAACCTACACACTATTTAGTTTATATTGACAGACTGGATTTTTATCGACATTGTTGGTGGTGGCCTCCAATGATTTATCTCATACCCTATCTGGGCTGCCACTGTTACTGAAGAAGATTATATGATCATATGAGTGGATATGGGGAATAATCCTTCATTGGACACCTGACTTTATTTCCTACTTGAAGAGTTGATCTGTTTATCAGACGACCATGTTAGTGATCATGATGTTTGGATAGTGTTTTCCCTTTTTGATTATTTTGAATAGACTATGTTGTAATTTTTTTCTACCTCCATGTATTCATGTTTTCCCTTTTATAGAGACCTAACATTACATCTTAATTTTTATAAGATCTAGTTTACAACTTCTGAGTTGTTTATATATTCAATGGATGTTTATTTTTACTTCAGATGCCATTTTTATTTTTTTTATGTCCAATGTAAATTTACTTATATTATCTCAGTTGTGCTATACTCTGACCTATGGTCATAGTCTCCCCAATTTCACAATGTAGGACCTTGTTTCTAGATGATGGCCTCTGGCATAAGGGGATGTGTCATTGACCCATGTGGCTGACTAGGTTTGCTTAATCGGTTGTGATCCAGGTTCGAGATATCACAAAGTGGTATCAAATCATTTTTCGTTTCTTTTGTCATATTGTTTGTGAAATTTAGATATAAGATTAAGAATATGTTCGAACTAGGTTATAAGTCCTTTCAGGGAGATTCTAACCCGTATTCAGGGTAAATAAAAATTTTCCTATGAATGGGATTTTTTTCTATTTTTCATTGATTACTGTTCATATACATTCACCATTATGTGATTCACATTAATTGAGGTAAATTTTATGCTTTATAGATATTTTACGTTCTCCATATTTCGTATTGAGCATTTTTTATGATTTATTATAGGAACCATGAATTCACATCCCATGTGTATTCCATGCTATATAAGTACATTTTATTACTTGCATTGCTGGTGTTTCCTTTGATTGTTGAGTGCAGCTCAGTTGTGATATATTCCAATACAACTAACATCTTCTATAGAAAGAGGAAATTGGTTATTTAAAATGATTGAATCATAAATAGTTTTTTCTTATATAAATTGATGGTGGCATCTTAAATATCAAATATCAACCCATATAATATCTGTAACTCTGGATAGATGAGTCTATAACTACATTATTTCAAATTTCAATTTATAAGGTGCATGGGACCATATAAATTAAAAGGGTTGCTATATCAAAATAGATCCATCTTATTCTTCCGATTACATTCTAAGACCACATGTAAGGAGTTTCAGTTGAAATTATATGTGTATCAATTTAATTTATAAAGTGTATAGGAATATACTATCTACGAATGAAAATCATTTTAATTGAACCATAGGATATGTTTAAACTCACTTAAAAAATAAAAATTTAAATTCAGGCTAAGAAATGAAATGGTTTCATATAAATGGAGAGGTGAAGTGTAATTTAAATAGTATTTTCTACATTGAATTAAAATTGAACATAAGAATACTAGAATACATGTAAATAACATCTTAAACAATTACTATTATTGTATCCCACTATGTGGGTAGTTGGTATTGTATACCATGTGTCGTGAACCCCTTACTTATGTTCTACTTCCATTGAGATTCTATTTTATTTATTCTTGTTCTGAGGCGTGTTCTAGGAATTTGTAGAACTATTACACCATGATGTCCTCGATTCATGTGATATGAGGCTCACAAAATAATAATCTTTAGGTTGTGGTCCCTGATCCACTAGTGATTCCTCTAGTAGTGCCACCAGAGGCGCCAAATCCTATTCCCGAATAGGGCACTGACACACATACTTGAGAGGGTTTCCTAGGTTTAATGTATTCAATGAAGGGTGCTCCATGATCTGTGCCTATGGTGTCATATCTGAATCATGAGTCCCGATAGCATCATCACCCAATATTTTTGGGGGATGAAGGTTCATAGGCCACTAATTCAGGGATAGAATAAATTTATTCTATCTTTGAGCATATGAATACACCTCTAGAGAAAAGGGTCAATATTTTTACCTACATGTTTTATGATTCTGCTGAGCGATGGTCAGATGTGATTACCCATGCTAGTTGTCATTAGGGCATGGTTTGGGAAAACATTTAGACTTCCTTCTATGATTGATTTCTCCCTTATCCACTGATAGAGGACCGATCAAGTGAGTTCACGCACCTAGATCAGGGAAATATTTCAGTCATGGACTATTCGAATCATTTCACTGAGTTGAAATGATTTTCACTGCTTTTGGATGGTGATGAGATATCAAAATCAATATATTTCGAAGATGGGATCAAGTATGTCATCTTATAATAGGTGAATAAATTTCACATAACCACATTTATTTATATCATGAATCAGGATCATATCACTATACACAACCTTATATAAACTAATAGTACTGAGCACATAGGATCAATGTTGAGGCAGGTCAGTGGTTCCTTCAGTATAAGGAAGTGTAGCCTTGAGGATTCTCATCAAAGTAGTGGTGGACAGATAACAACATTCAAGGTTATCTATTTCAGAGAAGGAAACATATTCGTGCATATTCTCATTAAATCTATAACCATATCCTTGAGGCTTTCTATATATCTAAATTTCTATTTGATGCTCTGTATGGTGTGAAAATTAAAATAATTATATTGGTCATCAATGTCTATAACTATATGAATTACATTGAAATTCACAGTAATACCCTAGAAAAATCAATTGTATACTAATATATTTATGTTATTGTGTTTAATGAGAATACACATGAGTCAATTACTACTTTCATTTAGACTGAAATCTGATTCTCTTTTTGATATATTATTTTCAAAATTTATATTTTATACTTTTAAAATATAACACATTATTGAAATGCATGTGCAGAAAGATGAATTTATTAATATCATACTTGAACAAGTTAATATATATTTGAATATTGATTATGAGGATTAGACCATTATATTTTTATCATCTCGAGATAGTACGGATGTAAATATTAGGGATGAAGATCATATCATTATATTTTTATCATCTCAGGATAGTTTACACAATATTTTAGAAAGACACTATGACGTATGTGAAGGAGTCTTTATCCATTATGAATATAAATATGCTCACATATCATGGTATTTATATAATAAAAATCTAGTTATGTATAAGGATGTGGGACATAGAGGAATAAATGGGAGGATAATAATAAGTCCACGTCTAGATGGATTATGTCTTAAAATAGGGCGATAAACTATTATCTTTATAAATAATTAGAAAATAACAAGAGGTATTTATAAAATATTAATTTCTTATGTAATTCTAAATATGGTGTATCTCTCTCTTTATTGGTGATGATAAGTTGTTTTCAATATATTTTCATTTGATTCTCTAGGTTCCCTTGATCATGAAAAAATTAATTTTTTTTATTTCATGCCAAAAATATTGTGTTTCAAAAGTGAATTAGAATATCAATTAGTAAAAATGGATATCAAACAATCCAATAAAATAGGAGACAAATTATGATCATAGGCTATGTTATTTTAAAAAGGTGGAAAGTACATTATAGTAACAACCGAATATAACACCCCAAGTGAAAACCCACACAAAATCAAAGATTGTGTATGTTTAGTAATTGAATAAATTAAAATAAAAATATGTAGTCATAATATCCTTTTTCATCACCGAAAAGGGTTATTTAATTCTCAAAGAGAATTATTGGTATTGGAATATTTTCATGCCTAGTCTCACAAAAGATATCACTCCCCCAATATTATGTCCCATGCTAAAAGTAGTGGCCCCAGTCGATACCCATAGTCATTTGGGGAATATTGTTATATAGATGGGTGATCATGTAAATTTGGTTATACATGCCTAGTTAAGGGATATAATATACCCATCCTGGTGGATTATACAATTTAGAGCCTAACATTATGAAATGTAATGCCCTAACTCCATGAATCGTCAGTGGATGATTGCATCGCACCGAGCGAAATAAAAGAAGAGAAATTCACAAACTCTATGATAAATAAATTCTTTAAATCTGAATAGTAGACATATTGATTTAGAGTTTGGAACTCACATAGAATAACTCAATGAAGATGTTAATTGGAGTGAAACCACTGAAATAACAAGACACTATAACATTAAAAATAACATCAAGGATTTCAAGATCACTACTATCTTCAAGGAGAAAAGAATCCACCATGTAAACTTCAATGATCATTCATCAGTCAAAAATATGATTATGTAACCACAATTAATACTCTAATTTCACATATAATATTATCCTCTACATTGGAATTCTGAGAGACGTGCCCATTTGTTTGACAGGCCTCACTATAAGAACACTACCCACCATTAGTAGTGAATAAGAAAAACACATCATTAAATATAAATGTAGTATGAAATCATCAATCCTATGTGATCCTCAATTTCCTTTACAAATTCATCATTCCCACTAAGAGATCTTCATGAACCACTATCATCACCAATCGAAGTTTGACTATACATGCACACATCCCCATCCAAAATATTTTTTTGAGTTAAAATGAAATTTTGGGGTTTTTAAAAAACCCAAAAATAATATTTCATTCTATATTACTAGACTAAAAAAACACTGGTACTTTTGATCTTTTCATAGGTTGAGTTATTACCAATTCAATGTTCAGATCTCCAAAATGTGGAAAACATCCATTAAATGATCTCAAATGGCATGAATATCTAAAGCATTATTCATTATGTAAAAGATGGATTAAAATAAAATATATCATGAATATAACTAATATTGATATGATATGAATATGTAACATGGTATAGGGGAATAGGATCCCCACACGAGGGTGCTAGGTGTGATGAACTACATAGGGAACTGACTACTAACCCAGGCTTGTGCACCATGTGGCCTCTAGCGTTCCACCATGAAAAAAAGTGATAGATGACTAGTAGCGATAGTCTATAAACATCATGGGGCAAATATAATATCATTATCATAGAATTTAAAAAAGTATAAATAATGTATTCCTCGTAAAATATCAAACAATGTGTACGAATTTTTTTTAAAATGGGTTTCATTACCACACATGGATATTAATTTTTTATTAACATACCATGTATATAGTGAGTTATGAATGATGTATTCCAACCATAATGGGGTTGATATTTTCATGTCCATGATTTATACAGTAAGGTCCTTGGATTACTTTTCGTATCAATAGGTTATAGTACTTCCCATTATATAATGAGAACCCAAATATACTATGATTGTAACCTTAAACATATGGATTATGGCGCATATCAATCATGTTGAAAGTACACAGATGATGTGTTACCATAAAGTGTTATAGACTCATAACCATTGAGTCTTCTTATCATGAAGTTCGCATTGATTTTCATGAGTTTATGAGATCGTGATTAATGGCCTACCAATAGGACCACCATATGTTTCAAGCTTCATTAGTATATTCTATATGTGAAAACATATAATGGTCTCCTAAATTTATATTATTATTAGTTGATACTATTTAGTTATATATTTTTTATGTAAGAATAAAATCATGGAATTTATGGCATGTCAATGTATCTTGCATTACGTTTGTCACTGGTGGTATAAAATCAATTGAATAATCAAGATATAATTTATCACTTCTGATACGAAGTGAAATCGCAGGATTAGTTGATTAGGATGATAGTATATTCACTAAATTCATCATCCTAGTAAAATAAGGTTTGTCCATCTAGTAAATTCAGTGAATAATAATGTATGAAAGGATGATGATGCTAAGTGTGCATCCTGCTTTATTGTATATCATGTGGCAAATATATCATATTACACGACATGTGTTCATAGGAGGATTTCATTACAATGGAAATACCATATATCCTTAGAGGATTTGATGAGTTATTATAATTGTTTCCAACTCCATGAGTAGTACCCAATGCTATTGATAAAGGGCCTAATGAGTCACACACTAATCATATTCAATAGTCTATCCTATTCTAATGAATAGGGATATAGGACATGTTGGGAACCATTATGGGTTCTGAGAGAAGTCCAAGTTTTAATGATCTATATGAAATTGAAAAATTCATATTATGTGGGTTTAAAATAATTAGAATTTAATTTATTGATTAAAATTTATTCATATTATTTTATGTAAATACACAAGAAAATAATTAATGAAATAACATTATTTTAAAATTAAATCATTATTTAATATTTTTTAGAAGAACATGTTGATTTAATAACTCAACTTTATAACAAAATATATTTATTATATTATAGGAAAGTGATATAAAATTTAATGAAATTTATGGTATAGTTAATTGCTCATAAAATGTTGTTTACATCTTATTTAGTAGGTAATAATTGTTCCACGTTTGATGCTCCATTTTTAGGTATTTAATACTTTACTATATAAGTAAGAGTATTCTCTCATTTCATGTACTATTCACTGAATGAATATTAGATCCTCTTTATCATCTCTCATGTATACTAGAGAGAGAATTATTAAATACAAACTTTTTTATCCATGTTTTTCCTTATGAATTGAATGATCATTATAGCATTGATCATCAATACATCCAATGATTCCTCAAATATCTTTGCTAGCACCCAGATATCATTGATCAATATTTTGATATACTTTTAAAGTACATGTGGAAAATATAGAGGGATCTGATTTTTGTTCCATTGAGAAATGGACACTAGTAGAAATAGATTTTAAAACATTCCTTTAAATCAATCAATGTAAATTTTTAATTTTATTTGGTTCGTAAACAAATTCAGACAAGATCAATAACCATTTTTAATATGTTTTTCACCACTGGAGATGATGTACCTACATCATCTCAGTGATAAAATTTTACATGCCTGACACATATATTTCCCCAACACACTTCGGCACCTTCAATTTGAATAGATGAGGGATTCATAATGGGTTTAGCCAATGAAAAGATAAATTTTCATTGAATTTGAGTGTATGGTGTCATAATAGTTCCACTACAACAAACTACACATTCATCTGATCTCAAACAACCAAGTTGCGGTCATTTGAATGTTTAATTAGAATTCAATTAGGTGTTCTTATGTGGTTAATTTGATGAAAATATATGTGTGTCATTGTGTTATTTTACTCCAAGTAAATCATTAGTGATTTTTTAGGTGAAAGACCTATTTTTGGTGAACCCCTAAACTCTAGACATGTTTTAGGTGTCCAAAATTGTATTTTCTGGATATCCATTTTCCATAAAATTGTGGAATAGTAGTTAATATTTTTCTCAATCCAAAGAGGATAGATATTATAAAATAGGAAATATAAAAAGAATAACAATTTAAAAAATAAAACGGGTAAGGGGGTGTTGGTTCGAATGCATAATGTATTGTCCCAGATATTCACATGAGGTATTGATCCTTTAATTTTGGATTTAAACTATTCTTTTCAAACTTGTTGCAGTTAAAAAGGTCTTGAGAATGATTTAGAGAGTTCTTAGAACTTCCTTAAATATTTAGCTCCATTTTTTGAGAAAAATCATGACGTTCATGGTTGGCGTAATGTTAGTAGTAACCGTGTAGCTCAACCATGGAACCAATATATAGATGAGAATGATTTGATAAACCATGTAATAAAGGCTTGAAAACTATGTGAAAAAATATAATGAAATTGTATATGGTACCCACACTGAACATCCATGGTTTTCCAAACCTTACGTTTGGCCTGTGGGGTTAGCGCAATGTTCTACCAAATAGTGCATCCCTTCAAAAATGGGTGAAATACAAAATTTACCCCTACCCTATATGAGAATTAAAACCTCTTTCCTCCTCCAATTTTTCACATCATCCCACACATGATCTCCCATATACTCTTATCCATGAATTCTGATAGCTCTTTCAGTTGAGCTCATAATAAAATGTCATTGGATGCACTGGATTCATACGAGTAAGTTCCTTGATCCTCTCCCATTCATTCTTCATTTATCTCACCATATGGAATGATATATTTTTGAATGCTAATATTCTCTATTTTAAGGGTATTCGACACATTCCTATTAAACGGTGAGAAAAAACAAATGATTCCTAAGTCAAAAATGAAGTGAAGTGGGTAACCTAGGTTTTATCTGGAAAGGATCACTCAACAATCGCATTTTTCAATTGAAATTAGAGAATGAAGTGATATTATTATTTAAATTGTTTATTCTTTAAAATATAAATAATTTTATTGAAATGATTTTGGAACCCAAAGTGATGAAGAGAGTGATGGGGTTATCATAAGATCACCATTTTCAATGTCATCGTGGTCATAAAAAACATTCCATCACTCGTCTTGTTGAATGATATCTGAAAGAATCCTCGGTCGAGGTTTTAATAATCATTGGTTCATAGAAGCAATGGAAACCACTCATGTTTGTAAGAAAATTCATAAAATATCGTCAAAAATTTACGGAAAGTCCCATTCAGGAATTTTTTTATCCTTATAAATCTAGAAATGATTCTCTAGTTCCACACACATGCCAACAATCTCTAGACACTCATCACCAAACACAGTTTTCATTGTCATGAAAAAAAGAACTTGGTGGAGGGAGATTAATGATCTTCATCCAAAGCTATAAATAGTGAATGAAACCAAAATCCCAAACAAGATTGCATTAATATAATTGGAAAGAACTAAAAATTAAAATCATTTAATATAAAAAATAGTTTTATATTTAATCACAAGACTCCAAATATACAAAAAGAAAACTCCCCCTTCCCCGATCACTTGAAATCTTTACCCCTCCATGTGAAGGGTAATAGAGTTGAATGGGGTTGAACTGAGAATTATAATAAAAAAAGAAAATTCAAAAAAGAAAATTAAATGAAATTAAATATTTAAATCCTATATCATAACATGTCATTCTACTCATTAAACAACTTTGAATGAAAGTTCACACTCATAATTATATGCTTGAGGGTTGGAAACATTTCCCTTCTGAATTATTCTTACAAAATGCTGAGTTACATTATAATAGTAAATGGATGAATATCATTATTTTTTATTCATAATAGTAATTTTCCAATATATTTTTCATGCTCCCAAAAAATATCATCTCATTTTGACATGTTTAATAAATGTTAGTATCTAATTACTAATGATAATGTTTTCTTCCAAAGGAGACTCCTCAACTTCTTATTTTGGGCATATTCAAAGGCATCCATAATGTGATAATGTATCCCTAAAATTTAATGGGATCATGAGTAATTTAGTTTTATTTTATATATATCTAGAAGAACCTTATTTTAGGTCATTAGATAGAGATATTCCCCATTAACAAAGGCGAGGTCCATCCTATCAGTCTAATTTTTTTTAGCATGATTGATTTATCAAAACCAGTGGATTATGAATTGGGTATTGGTTTGAAAGAAAACATTTAATCCAAAGAATATATTAATTATAAAAAAATTAATCACATTAATTAGAAAAACATTTATAGTGTATGATTGAAATACATAAGTAACATAAAGCTTTTAAATTTTCAGAATTAAACACATTTCAAAATTCAGTTAAAAACTCACCAAAAATCAAAAAAAATAGGTAAATGACATCAAATTGATTAATTGAAAGGGATTAAATCATTCATACACACATGTAATATAATTCAAATATTATTTCTATCAGTATTTCTTTATTTCATCAATTTCTTACATTGTGGACTAGGTTAAAGGCCAACAATGGGAGAAGAGAGTATTACCCATCAAATGTCGGTGGTATATATATTTTCCAATTAATTATTTGTGTTTTATAGCTTTCTCCATGGTACATATTCAATAAATTCTAGTAATTTCTCTTTACATGAATACTCCCTTAAATTGGATGTTTATCCCATGATTTAAACATGTTATTATACCCAAATGTAAGATTGGAGGTTTTAAATATCAACTCGAACCACCATTGAGGTGATTTTATTTTATTAATAAATTTATCACAACCCATGGGGTGAGTTAAGATCTAAATTTATTAATAGAAAACATATTTTAATTAACTTCATTTTTATTGGTTGAGTACCTTATTTAGAACCTTTTCCTTTATAAATGAAAGGAGCAATGAAACATTATAAATGAGAGTTGTGGAATGAAATGGAAGATCCTTTGGTTTATAAAAAACAATGTATCTAATAAGTGAAGATTAATGGACAATAATATGAACCTAATTATTATATCTTGTATGTTAATTAATTAAATAATTGAATGTGATAAATTCAATTGAAAAAAAAGTATGGACACTAACATGTACCCTTGAGTCATTATATTGATTACATTGATAATGTATGATATGGTATAGAACCTATGACCCACATAAATATGATATATATTATACCTTGAACTATAACATTGGATTTTACTTTCTCATACTGCCTCAAACATACTCCATAGATACCACCCAAGTCTTTATCGAGGTTGATATGGATGATCTTTATGGACTCAAAGTGGGGAATTTGTTCATTGTACATGGTCTTTATCACTGATATGTATGATGCATGATTATTTGGAGTATTCCATATTTTCATGACACTTGGAATGCCAGCATATGTTGTAGTTGACGCCCAACTCTGTTATATAGTCATTCATCATTTTATAGACTGCTTATTATAGTATGTTCTTATAGACTAGATGACATCACTTATTTATACACATTATTCCAGTTATATCTTCACACTATTATAGAGTATATGCACGGAATAGATTTGTTATAGACCCTTTTGGTGGTGGTGTACTAAGTATATCTCATACCATGTTCATCTTTCCAATAGGTAACCAGAAACACTTCATGATTACTGCTAGGGAAAAATGGATGCGTTTAGTTATAAATGCCTAATTTCTTTTTCTAGGGTGTAGTACATGAGAAATGGACTGAGCTTATTCTCAGGATGATATTGTAAATAACTTTTGGGTGTTTGTATACTGTTGTATAGCATGTTGTATATGATTATTTCACTATTTTCCATGTACATCTATTTTTTAAAATCACCAAGTCATGATAATAACTTTGTATATGATAGTTTATATGTTTTTTAAAATTCATTTATCATGGTTGTAGGATTTTCTAATTTTTTTTCATTTATTTATTTTACTTCCACTATTTATCTTCATATTATACCGATATTCTTAACTCTGGTCAGGAGGGTATAGTCTCCCCTCCATACGATTATTGATCATTGTTGTTAATCATCACCCTAAAGAATAATGGGAGGTGATGTTGAGTCCATGTGGATATCTGGGATAGTTACTGATTAGTGAACCAGAACTGTGGTGCAACAAGTTGTATTAGAGGAATTTTTTCTATTTTACTCATAGTTTGGTTTATAGGAAAAGAGACTATGAATGTGTTGAAATTTGGAAATAGTATTATGCCTGTGAGTAGAAAACACATGTATAAGGAAAATCCAAATCACATTGGAAGGGAATTTTATTTTTGTATTATTTCTATTATAGATGTATTGATTTTATAGATTGGTGAATGAAAGATCTTAATGAGTGTCATTGTTTCCCTATCAGCCTAATCCAAATAAAATATTTATAAAAAATGGATTAATGTAACTAATTAATTAAAATGTACTATGTGGTAAACTGAGGAAAAACACACAAATATTTTTAAATTAGTTAAATTAGGTTTTTAAAAGTATTTATTTAATTAAAACAAAGAAAATGTAAAAGAATAATTGTGTATGATTTATTTGATTAAAAAAAATGAAGTTGAAGAGAATTGATTGTTTGGAAAATAATATTTTGAATATGTTCTCAGTTTTTTTGGTTTTAGGGTTTATATTAAATTGGATTTCAGAAATTAAATTTTTCAATCCATGTCCTACATTGAAGTTGAGATGATGTGGATCTAATGGTTATGGAATCCTTTCCTCACTCCGATAACCCAACTTTTCCCATAGTCAAGTAACTGTGGAATTGTCGAATCAAACTTGTCTCGATACCATATTTAAACATGGTTTCCCAAAATTTGATAATTTTCATGCCTCAATTTAGGTTAACCAGTTTTACAATTGTAATGTTCCTTCTTGATTTTTTAACTAGTGGTCATGATTAAACAAAAATTAAGAGATTAAAATTAGTTAAAAAAGAACTGAAATTAATATAATTAATAAAAATAAATAAATACAACATGAACCTTACCCCTTCTACTACATAACCCTATAAAATGGTAGGATTTATCCACCCATACTAGTTATGAGATATTAATAGTGAAGTAATGAAGTAAACGAAAACATAAATAAATGAGTGTAGATGTCTAACTGGTGAGGACCCTATGTAGAGCAACATCTAACTCCATGCATTGGTATCTGGATCTCTTGTAAGAAGTATATCATCCCTATATTTATATAATCATAAAGAGTTTCTTCAGTATTCAATAAAATCATAATGGGTTAAAAAGTTATCATGGGTGGTCCTAGTGTCAAAAAATATGTTTCCTCCTTTAATTGCGTCAAATATTTCCATTTTTCGGCCTTACTTTTACCCATGTTTAATGTTTTCACCACATGTAATTTTTTCACTATGTGTAATCTTTTCACTATTTGAAATTGTTTCACAATCTAAATTGGTTTCATAGCCTGAAATTGTTTTTCAGCATAAAATGATTTCATAGCCTAAAATGGTTTCATAGCCTGAAATCATCTTTCATTGTGGGAGGCCTCCATTAAGTGTAAATCATTGTCATTTTCACTCATTTTATCATTTCCCATTACTTAATTAATCATATCAAATCCGAATAATATCATTAAATAAGTGGTAAATAATTAATCATTTAAACCAAAAAGTATTATATTTTGACTGAAAATTGATTTTTTTAGTTGACTTTCAAAATAATAATTTTTGGATGAGTGGTAGCCTATGCCAGAAGTGGGAACGAAGTTACCCAAATAGAAAATTCAATGTTCTAAATTCAAAATACACCCACAGGTTGCCACCAGTTTTGGCACTACTGTTGTCATAAACATCCAACATCCAACACCATCGTCAAGTCAAGTAGATCACATAGCCACACAAAAAACCCTAAATTTAAAAATAAAATTCAAAGTTCAAAAAATACACAGTAAACACCTCGATCCATGTGCCTTACACGATATAGAGCTTCACAACGCCCGATAAATCATCATCACCTCTTCACATTGGCATTGAAACCATCGTCACCAGAATCTCTATCAATGCAGCACTACACCATCATCAATGAATCAATGAACCATCATCATATAAACATAAGGGTCTTCAGATGGCGCAGTCATCAGATACAGGCCAACTAGAGATCAACATTCTCGATAGAGGGAATGAAACTATCTCTATGAACCATCAAATATAAAATTTGAATACTAACACCATTCAACATCAACATCACCGAACACTGTGTTCTCTTGGATCACCAATGAACATACAAAATCTCCTCCCAAGACACCTTTAAAACCACCAAATAGATCCAATTTAGAGTAGAGTGGTGGAATCTTGGAATAAGAGTAGAGTAGGAATGAATTTTGTTGAGCAGAAAAACAAAAAACGTGGACATCCATTGTCACTGTGGATTATAAAAATGAAAATTTGTTTATAGACTTCAAAACATTCCTTTAAAACATTCCAATTACTATATTCTTCCAAGGTATCTCTATTCTCCACTATGTAGATTAAAAATAACAAATAATCATGAGGGTTTCACCATTTAGGATCAAATGACTCTACGGCTTAGGGCTGGTAATTAAATAATGTAAGACAAGTAAATCTAAAAAAATGGTTTTTATCCATGTTAATTTTCATGATTATCAAAAAAAAATTAAGTAAAGTCTCATATCCCCTCAATGTATCAATGAAGGCTCATAAAAATTAAATTAAATAAATAAAACACCATCCTTTATTCTTTATCTATTTTTTTTCTTTTTTCTTTTTTTTCATTCAAAAGTTGTGTTTCATTAAAATCTCACATCCACCACCCAAACCCAAATGATCTACTCTATAGATAATTTTTAATAGTTATAATAAGATCCCTAGTCAACTGATGATGATTTTTTAATTTATCAAGACAGAAACAATTTTTAAATTGTTTTATAAGAGGGTCTGAAAGAAATATAATGGATGTGCCTTCCAAAAATAACATGACTGTCCCCATAGACTTATTTGTTAATTTTTTTTATCCCTTCCACCATTAACCATCTCCCCCATTCATATTTTTCATAATCATATAAAATTGATAGATGATGGCATAAAAGTTTAAAATGGGATTGAAACACGGATATTCACTAACAAGGTTCTTCGTGGATTCTATTGGTTTTAAAATTGATTAAGGTATAGTGGGTCCCATGATAAGTGATAATAAATTAAATTTATTAAATCATATTAAATTTTGTTTTTATACTAATCATAGCTTTGACAAGAGGTAAATAATTTTCTATAGAAAAAATGGGAAATATTTCTCTTAGAGGATGTCTCAACAATGAGAATGAATGGTTGGGAAAACTAATCATGAAAATTCATAATAATAGTTAAATAAATTAATTCAAATATCTAAATTTCAATGAATTTCCAAATACTAGAAAATTATAATTGTAATTTATCAACTATTATCCATCAAAAAATGATTTTTAAATCGGTATCTACAAGCTTATCCCTAATAATTCTTTTCTTATTTTTCTCATTAAAACATAATGAAAAAGAAATTTTGATTATTTTAATGAAATGTATCCTAGAAAAATTATGTCTCCTAAATCATTTGAGTCAAGTAAAAAATCAAATTATGTCATGAAATTGGAATTTAAATGTTATAAAAAAAGTAAATGTTGGGAATATAATTGGAAAAAAGGGAATTAAAATACTTAATCCCCCTTAAAATGATTATTCTATGTTAGCTTCAATGGTTCTGCCTTCTCCAAATTCATTTTGTATATGGATTTTTTTTCTCTAGATTCACGATGTGAATGGTGTTCACGATTTGTATTGATTTTTCAGATTCATCTGGTGCTTTGTGCAACTTGTTTCTTTCTAGTGTCTCGATTGTTATGTAAAATAAGAATAAAATCATGAAATACAATTACATTATTAGTTAATTTTGTAACATTTGGGGGCTAGTTCATGTGATCCTCTAAAAACAAAAAATGAAAAATGAAAAAAAAAATCTCATGTTGTATCCTAGAAGCTCTTTCGTTTACTATTGTTGGATCGACCTTACCTTTATCAGCTTCATCCAAAATGATAGATGATTTTAAATAATTTTCCTAGTTGAGGTCCCCAAATGGTATTAGTTTCAACCATTCCACATATTTTATACCCAATACAACTTCTCTAAAAATCATAATTCTTCCTCCAAATAAAACATATTTGATTTCCATCAACCTAATCTGCAATTTCTTCCACTGTTCTAGTGAACTAAATGGAAGGTCATCTATCATCCATACGTAAAGTCCCTTTCTAATAAAAAATGATTCATTCACCCCTCTAGTGTATGTGGTATGATCATTCATCTGTTTTTTATTTTTCTTATAACATTCAATAATAGTATCCTCTTGAACGATAGTAGATACCTCATGCATTTTAAACTTTAATGATACCCCCATCATCAGATATTTTATATTCTCTAAACTCATGGTCTTATCTCAGATCACATTTCTTTAATTATTAATGGATATTTAAACTTACATGTTCACAACTAACTATAAGGAAAATTTCTCATCATTGGACATCGATCATCGCACTCCCAGTGGCTAAACATGGTCTCCTTATATTGAGTGGAGTCTGATCCACTTCTATATCCAATACTAAGAATTCAATAGGGAATTAAATTTTTTCAACTATGATCATAATATCATTTATGATATTTAGAGGGTAATTCATTATCGATTCATAAAGTAGGGGTCCAACAATAGTGGGTTTCATTCCTTCGAATCCCGAACTTGTCAAACTCATGTATGACATGATATTGAAACTCACACCTATGTCACAAAAATATTTTCAAAATTTATTATATATAATAATGAATGGAATAAAAAAGTTACATAGATCACGTTTCTTTTTAGTAAGGTCCCTTGATAGAAACATTGAGCACTCACATGTGAGTGGGATGGTTCCAATTCCCTCATGATTTTTCTTATTGGTAACCATCTATTTAATAAATTTTACTTAGGTTATCATGTTCACGAGAGCCTCTTCAAAAAATATTAATATGTAATTTTTTAAAGTGTTTGATAAACATACCTTTTTGAGTTTTGATCTTAATTTTTTCCATTCATTTTAGAAAAGGTAGTCTTGACTTGAATTCTGGTGGTTCTTTTTTATCTTCATCAGTTTCACATTCCATACTCTTTTCATGATCACCTTTATTTTATTCTTTTGATTTTCTTGGTTTGGGATGATCCCATGTGACTTTTTCACTTTTTTTTAAGAGGGAAAGCAGAAAATATTCATTAATTAGAAAGAAAGAGATTACAAAAGCTGAATGGTTGGAAATTTACATTTGTCTCTTTGTAAAATTGTAAATAGATCACCTGTGATGATGGAGATATGCATACAAGAATCATCAAATATCCCCATGTTATCATGGCCATCAGCAAGTTGGTTAGCCTCATGATAAATTTGATTAATGATGTAGTGATTCGAGTCAAGGATGTCAAGTCACTTAATCCCTTTTGATGTGAGTCTCCATACAAGATGAATCTTCCCCATTCTGACTTCTTGATATATTATGGATGAGTCACTATCAAACTAGATTATATTCTAATTTATTTGTTGATCCACTTCTACTTTAGTAATAAAAGTCATCATATCTACTTCCAGAGCAGTTACTTATCCAAAATGCCCAAATATCCCATATAAGAAATCACTATTATGATCCCTGGGGGAAATTCCATACCCATCAGGTCCTGGGATATCTCGTGAATCTCTATCTTAATTTCATTTGATCCATCCTACAAAAAGAGGATTCTAGAAGACTTCCATGGAGAAAAGTGGGTTAAGATAATTACCTTGGAGTTGCAATTTCCTAAAAATAGAAAAGTCACTAATTGAGTTATCATAGTTCAAAACATAGAGGTTGTTTTCCAGTTGTGTCGCCAACAATATCATTGAGTGAGTAGAGCTATAATTGATGGTGTACTTTTCATGTCGACATTTATTCTTGCTCATCAAAATAGTGTATATGGTCTCTACACAAGCCACTAGGAAGATGATGTGAATCTGTTTCAATAGAGGTATCACTGAGATATAGAGGAGAAGATCCAGAATATGATGGGCTTGCAACAGATGAACCTCAAAGAGATTTAAAATAGAAGTCCATAGGGATTAAGTTGTCTTGCAGAACAAAAATAAATAATTAATATCATCATGGTGCTGAGGAAACAGTGACCACCTGGAGCACAAGGATATGCGAACTTTATGTACATTAGTATCAACAGGAAGCTTTCCCAGCTTTAGGTGCAATAACAGTGTGAATCGGGATGTTTGGAGCCACTTTTTGTGATAGTTCGGAAGTCTAGAATTGTTTCTGGGTAGAAAATGATTATAAAATCTTTTGGAATCAAGAATTCCATTTGTTCTCTGTTCCCAAATAAGGATATCCTCAGTTTTGAGAATGTCAAAAGAAGATACTTTAATTGCAATTGGATATACTAGTAAATTGATCTGATGAAGCAACATTTGTATGGAGGAATTATAGTTCATATCAAGATATGTGATATCAATATTTTTATTCAAAGGAGTTCCTGTCTAATTTTCCTTCCAGAATTTTAGAGAGGAATTAGGAATGAACAACTGGTGTGATTTCATATTAATCTTCTAGAAGATATTTTTATACCTTGGCCACACTGAGGAGTGCATACACATCCTCTTCCCTTCAATCAGTTTTCTTAGAATTTTGACTCTGAGGAAACCAAGGGAGTGAGATTTTACCTTGATCAGCCTCTAAATAAATTGAGACTAATGATATTGATTGAAGATCTCAATTTATTTGATTCCCTATCCTCTCACCGCATGTGTAAAATAAAATTTCATCCAAGTTTCAGTGATAACTACCCATTTTAGAATTCTACCGCTCCACATAAAATTATTCATAGGAGAATTGATTTTATAGATGACAGAGACATGCCATAAGTACACCATAATGGAGTAAACAAATTTTGGGACAATCACATTCTTAATAAGACAATTCCTTCCCATCGTTGATATATTTTTCCCATTCCAAGTAGAGAGGGTTCTACAAACCTCACTTAGCACTTCATCAAAATATGAGGAATGAGGACATCTCAGGAACATAGGGGCCCCAAGGTCATTGTAAGGCAAGGACCCCTCTATTATTCCAAGATCCTGTATCATGTAGTGTTTCCTACGTGAAGCAATAATTTTCCCAAATAGATGAAAGACCTACTCCGATTGACCTCCTTCTCAGAGACCATTTCACACTGAAGGAGTTCTTTCTTAATGTTCTGAATGTTTCTCATGTCCCCCTGAGTAAAGAGAATGATATCATGAGAAAAAAGTAGCTGAGAGGGGGAAGAGATACATCGTTCTGCATGATTTGATTTGATTTCTACCTTTTCAACTTTTTGAGTAATGAGTCTACTAATATAGTCATCTTCAATATCAAAAATAATGGTATAGAAAGGGTATCCTTGCCTTAACCCTCTTGATCACTTAAAATAATATTCTGGTGATCCATTTATATGTTTGGAGATGTGAGAAGAGCTGACCAGCTTATAGGTCCACTATATAAATCTTGTGTGAAAGCCAAACTGTTGCAAAATTTGACTAATAAAACTCTAGTAAATGGTGTCGAAGGCATTCCTGATATCCAGCTTAAGATCAATGTTCTCTCATCATGTAGTTTTATAAATAAGGTTGATGCATTCAGAGGCAGTAAGTAGATCGTCTTGTATCCTATTTCCTTTAACCTATCCATATTGGTTCCATGAAATGGTTTTATCTCAGATGTGTGAAATCGGGTTGGCCAGAATTTTGGTAATGATCTTATGAATAGTATTTATTAGTGAAACTGGGCTGAATTGACCAATGACACTTGCAATCTCCACCTTAGGGATTATGACAATTAATTAATCATTGAGGCCTTGAATAAGTGATCAATCATTGAAATAATTCTTCCCCAATTTTCCAACATCATTCTGAATGTCATCCCATTAAAATTGAAAAACGTGATTTGTGAATCCATCGTTTCCTGGGGAGCTTCTTTTGTTGAGTCCTATCACTGCATCCCGGATTTAGATATCCATAGGTATCTGTGTTAGGAGGGTGTAATTCAACCTTAGTGACAGTTTTGGAGACAATACCGCCCATTTATTACACAGTTCTACTATTACCATTGAAGAGGGTTTTATATAGGGAGATAATATTATTTGAGAGATGTTGTCTATCATCCAAAATAACATTCCCATCCAGTAAAAGTGAAAGTGGTATGATAGCCCTTTTGGATCTTTGGAGCACATTGAAGAATTTTGAATTTCTTTCTCTATATGTATGACACTAAAATTTGAATATATCTTTATTAATATAGTCCCTAAGAACAATAAGTTTTTTCATCTCTGAGGATACATTAGCATCTTTCTCATCATTACCAGAGAAATCAGTATTGGTATTTAATTGTTGGATTTCATGTAATTTAGTTTCAGGAGAAACAATTTGAGGATCACGAGTGTTGAACCTGCTCTTACCCAGTTCTTCATTTTTAGATTGAGATTTAGAAGCATGAGAACACAAGGTATTGGATTGTTATTGTAATATTCAATGGCCCATGTGTCACTGAAATGTTGGGAGAATTCATCAAGAGCATTCAAAGAATTATTGAATAGAAAGGGAAGATGTTGTCTCTCACTTTTCTCAATAATGTTTTTCATAATTGGATGATGATCTGAGTTGTGGCTCCCTATAGTGACACATGAGATGGTTTTCCATCTATCAAGAATGTTATCATTAACAAAGGAATGATAAATCCTATTATCCCTCATGTTGTTAAAAATATTTCTTGTCCCAAGTTTACTTGTTCCCTAGTAGATTAATTTCTGTTAGTTTAGATTCATCGATATAGGATCTGATATCTTTCATGGACATGGCACCAGAAGCATTCCCATGCCATTCATCTGCATGGTGGAAAATATTGAAGTCCCCCAGTATCACTCAAGAATCAGAGATCGAAGTGGAATTATTTATAATGTGTCTCTTGAGAGATCTTATAATAGAATATTTATTGGAGGCATAAACCATAGATAAGACATTATTGTGGCCATAATTGTTTAACCTACACGTGATGACCTACTAGTCCACCAAAATAATAGAATGATTCTTAACACGAATAGGTACGAGAAGCTATAATTTGTCTCGATCATCATCCAGTATAGATATAAACGGTGATTAGCCATTTCCAACAAGAGTAGAACTATTGCTGGTGCCCTTGGATTTTGGTTCAGAAATCCCAATAATATCAGGTTAAAAATTACTCTCTATCAGCTGAAGGGGAATTAATGTTTTAGGATTGGCTATTCCCTGGTAGTTCAAAAATATTTTTCCTCATTATGATTTTTGTTTGGGGGTGTATCCCGTATTTTTGATGTTAATAACACTTTATTCCTTTTATATCTTACCAACTCTATCTTTTGGGAAGATTCAAGAGACAATGTATTCTTTGGGGTAGTTTTACTATAATTTGGAATAGAATGCTCAGCTTTATCTTTGATTTCTATTTTAGAGTGTGTATCTGCAATCGTCTGTAGATTTATATGTTGGATCAATGAATTCTCTATCATTTGTGGAGAAAGAGTACAGTCAACTGTGGTTGCAGTGTCCTTAGATCAATGACTTTCAAATATTCATGTGGGTGCACATTACAGAATCTAGTTAGTTCTCATCTTGGTCTTTCTCTAATTTTCTCAGTGATTTTTCCTACATGGAATTCAAGGTGTTATAGTTCCTCTCTCATTTCTCTACAGTTATACATAAACACAATTTTTAATACAATATGATCTTTTGAATAAGAATTAATTTATTAGATGGTATCCTTGATAGAGATTATAAATGTATCTAATGTCTCCTCTATCATGTGAACATGGATTTTGAGTGAATTTCCTCAAGGTTCTTGGAATCCAATGCCCTCTGTTAATATACTTGAACATGTGGTTTTTATTGTTAGTACCCCTGAATATTATTACCAAAATTATAATTTGAATAATTTCTTCCCTCCATAAATGTACCTTGTGGTTGTTGTTATTTAGACATCATTTTATCCATTTTTATCATTTGGGAATCCATTAGTTCCATCATCCAACTGTTATTTTTTATTGTGTGAATGCCTATTTACTGGGTAACTTTAGTTTTCCACTAGAAACTATTATATAATATTTTACCCAAAAATATTTATCCCTCTTCAGTAAACATATTCATTAGTGATTCTCTGGTAGAAGAATCAAAATCAACCTATTTCCCTATGACCACCCCTTACAAAATATTTGGATTAGTTTGCATAAATCTATATTATAATGGGGAATTTATGAGTCATATCTTTGTAAAGTTTTCATGTAGAGTGTAGTGATTCGTCCCAAAATTGACAAAAGTTTATAATGTTTACCCAAATGTAAAAAATTTTAGATGGTAGGGAGAATCAAGGGAGAAATTTCATGGCTAGATTATCGCATGTAGTGATGGAATGTGTAGAAAGGATTTGGATCCAATCGTGAGCTCATTCATGTAATTAAAATCATAAAATAATGAGTCTTACCACATCACCTGAATTTGTTTTGAATTGGAATGTTTCAAAAGGCTTAAAGAAGTTTCCCATATGTGTGTTCAAATATTTCATTAGTATTCAGGTGAATTCCATGTTTTGGGATATCATTTGAATTATAGATTTTTTGATCTCAAAGTGGTGTGATGTAATGGGGGATCTTGGACAGTTGGTTGAAATCATATATTTGATGGCTTCCCATAGTCCATGAGTGTTCATAGTCTCATATCACTTTGTAGAACCCCTCCAGTAGCTATATGTTTCTTTTTTACTACCCTGGTTTTAGTGACTTTTATCTTTGTTCTTGACTCAAAATTAGAATAGATATCGACGTGGTATTTTCCTTGTTATAAAGTATTTTAGGTGTGTATTTAATGATTTTAAACAGTAAATTTCGCATTTACAAATAAACAATAGAAAATAAAGAAAAAATAATGAAATTACTAAATCTAAAAACCTATAATAAAAATTAGAAACCATTCTATGAAACAACACAAATTTTGATATTCCCTAATGGTGTTGTTATTTCCCTATGATTTATATGAAAATAAAAAATTTACAAAACTAAAACATGTAAAATTAATTGTTTAAATGTATTATGCAGTAGTACGAGGAATAACCATCATAAATGGTAAAATTAGGTTAATTAGGGGTTTTAAAAGAATATATTTATAAATATTTATAATGATTCAAAGGAGAGATTGTTTTATTTTATATGAAGGAAGCTAAATAAAGAAAAAATAATTTTATTTTCTGTAAAAATAAGATTTTGAATGTGTTATAGGATTTTTTGTTTTACGATTGTACTAAAATTGAATATTATCAATTAAATCTATTAATCCATGCATGGAATTAGATTCAAGAGGAGTTGGATCCAATGTTCATTGTATCCTCACATCGACTCGGCAATTTCCATTTCCCCATGGCCGAGTAATTAAGGAATTATCAAATTGAGTTTGCCTCGATACCATATTTAGAACTAGTTTTCTAGAACGTGGAAATGGTCCTTACTGAATTCAGGGTAGCCAGTTCTATAATTGTAATGTCCTATTATAATTTTTTATCCAATTGACATGATTAATAAAAAATAATGTGACTGGAATTGGATAAAAAATTCCAGAAATCCATACCATGAATAAAAATAAACAAATCCAATGAGACCTTCCCCCTTCGACTACATTACCATAGAAAAAGGTGATATTTACCGCCTCATACTAGTGATGAGTGAGTAATATGGAAGGAATAAAGAAAAAGAAAACATGAAGAAAATAGTAGCGACAATGACCTAGCGATGACCTTGTACAACACAACTTCTCACTCTAATATTTTTTCTCTAGATCTCTTGGAAGAAGTAGCTCATCACTCTATTTTTAGTTTCCAAAATAACCCATGCCACATTCAATAGAATCATAATTGGTCAAAAAGTGATCTTGAGTGGTCCTAGGGTCATAAAATAGGTTTCCCCAGTTAATTTCATCAAATTTGGCAGTTTTTTGGTCATCTTGAAATTTTCACCATGTGTAATTTTTTCCCCACATGTAAAGTTATCACCATGTGTAATGTTTTCACCATGTGTAATGTTTTCACATTCTAAATTGTATTCACAGCCGGAAATGGTTTCACATCCTAAAATCATTTCACAACTTGAAATGGTATCACTTCCTAAAATCGTTCTTTTTTGTGGTTGGTATCCTTTATGTGTAAATAATGGTTCTTTTTCCCCATTTTATCAATTATAATAAATTAATACATCCTTCCAAATATTAATGATATAATTCAATAATAGGGAAATAATTGATCATATAAAGCATAAAAATAATGTATTTTAATATCAAAAATATTCATGAAAAGTTCATATCAGTGATGCACATGATATTTGGAATTTACTGGTATTGATATGGATTCAATTTTACCGGGTGATCGGTATAGAAAAGAGTTGTTATACTCATGCATCATTTTGTGCACATAGATATTCACATCTCATGCATTTTCCAGGCCATGTAGATTGCATTTCATGACTGCCTTATTATGTTTTAGGTTTATTTTTATACTATTTTTATAATGATATTTAACATTCTTACATATATACCATGTTTATATGATCATTGTCATATTTAATAGTATCATTTCTCGGTTATAGAATGCCTAATTATAAAATGTTTGATCCATGGACCATTGGTTTCACGAGGGAAAAACATTTTCATATTTAATAGTATTATTTCTCTGTGATAGGTTTCCTTATTATAGTTATGATATAGTATTAGTTAATAATGTTTCAGCATCTACCTAAATGTTGTTTTCCTATATAGCTTTACAATGTCACTTTAATTAACTAAATATGACATGTTTGATCCAGGGAACATTGGGTTCATGGGTTAAACATTTATTTTTGTGATTAAATGGGTTCCAATAAAAACTTATAAAGTGTTTGGAACTTTATAAATTTGGAAGGGTAAATGATATAATCAAACCATCAAATATTAACTTGTTTCGTTTTATATGATACTTGTAAAAACCTTATTGTAGTTAGATGTATTGTCAAATACAACTTATAAATCATATAATTTTATAAATTAATAATGGTGATCCATGTAATTGAACCACTATGGAGGGTGGGTTTAGTTACATGACATGATAATTGAAATTTATAAATTGTATTAATTTATAAATTTGTAATGGGAATGAATATAACTAGACCATGATGGGTATATATATAAAAATATACATGTGATCTACTGATTCATTAGAAATAAAATTATATTATAGACATAAAATGGGTTTTCCAATTACAATGTAATGTTTGTTTCCACTATTACATGTCATTGTTCATCCATATACTGGAACCCATAAAATAAAGTATAGAAATTTCCTTTTACTTGAACTTATTATTGGAAAGTAGGGAGTGCCTCTTATGACCCTTATGATCTTATATACCAATTAGAATTGGTCGTGGTAGAAGGTAGAGGGGCTTGACTCTTATATATAAAGGTTTGTACATGTCCTAGACTTGTGTTAATGATTCATATTTGTATCAAATCTATTATGAGGAGTGTTCTTGACATTTTGGGATCTATGGCATCATGATTTCATTGATTCGTACACTAGGAAGGGGTCAATGACCATTCTCCAAATGTGGCAAGCCTTGAGCCCCAAATATTACATCCAATGGTTGCATTTGTGATAGCTACCTTTAATGTTTAATAGGGAACTGGCACCCAGTTTAGAGTGGGATTCTTATGGATCATACAAACTATATAGGGATCCCCATGACTCGCCCTTATAATGGTTGATTTGATTTGATAGATTCATGATTATCATCCACCCACATTTTTGGGGGATAGAAGTCCACATACTTCTGAATCATGGATGGAGGACATGATATATATTTTATTCATGTAGATATTCCACTCGCGATTAGGTTTAAGATCACAGCTTACATGATACATGATTCATCTAGGAGATGGTGGGATGTGTTGAACTAGGGTGAACAACATCTGGATTTATCTGGAGTGGTTTCTAGATATCCTTCAATAATTAATAGTTTCTTAGGATGTTGAGGGATTATAGTTCAAAAGAGTTTATACACATGGAGTATGTCACTTTATTAGTTATAGACTACACAACTCACTGCACAATTCTCTATAATTTCATAACGATCATTTAGGTGATGATTTATCTTTGATTTGGTGATTCGAGGATGGTCTTAAGAATCTCATATGATCGCTGATGAACATGTTTCATTTTTCCACCATCCCAATAATAGTGAACTAGGACCTGATTAATTAGAGTAACCTGATAGAGGATGTGTGTGTGAGCAAGGGAATTTTATCGTCTAGACCCAAAAAAACATCATCAAATGATTGGTAGTGTTTATTAATGTTTTCTTCAGGAGGTAGTAGTAGTCTAAGAATGATCCCACACAACCATGTGATTAGTCATCAATGTGGTAAGAAGGGTTATATGAATATCCAATGTGATAGATATATAGTTGAGTGTAGATACTAAGGAAGTATTATCCATATATAGAGGTTTTATTATAATTTTTCACTGATTTCTAGTTGAAGAGGTTCCTTATAGAATCCTCCTTCATATATAGGATCCGAAGCTTGACGTCATCCATGGAGTAAGAGCACTATCACAAGTGTGGGATGAGGAGGGGTCATTGAAGAGGGAGATAGACACCATATTTATAGAACTAGTAAAGTAGGCCAGTCAAGTACAACTAGGATCCATCTCAGTGTTGTGAATCTGACCAGTTATATGTATTGAAAATAATCCCTCAGGATCATAGTTTTTATCCATATATGGTTATAGGCATGTTCTTAGTATTCTCTACAATAGTTTCTTCTTTATTTGATACAAGAGATTCCCACTCCTTCATATCTATTTCTATTGTGGAGAGCCTTGGGATCGATATTATATATTTCTATAGAGTAATGACACTCGATACCCAATTGGTAATTTGATCAAAGTGTTTACACTAGTGCAAGGATTTCCCTCTTGAGGTTTCCAAGTATTGATTATTATGGGACTTATTTATCCTTGATATGAAAGGTTTCAACATCATTCTTAGGATGAACTAGTTGTTTCCTTATCATGATTATGTTGATTGATATCATCACATGGTTTTCTTATGTCACCAATGGGTGATTGTTATATTCACAAGGGTGAATGGGATGCCTAGGAATGTCAAGTTGGATTTGAGCATCATGGAATGGGAAGGGTGAAACCCCAGATTCCTATACATTATATAGATGATTAGGAAACATGGAAGTCTAATTTCAATCTAGTACTAGATCATTTTTGAGATTTCGTATCAGGAAAAAAATTTCTGGACTACCTCTTAAGAGACAGGTATTATTTGATGTTGATATATTTCCAAGATAAACACTATTATCTATTCCTCCTTATTGGAAGGCTATTACTGAGTTGTAAGAGCTCCAGGGAAAACAAGAGGACTTACAAACTATGGGTTTTATATGGCCCAGTACCTTCCCCTAGGGTTCACAAGATGTTTTTTCCAAGAAGGTGAATGTTACCATTACTATTTTCATGGATTTACTTCAATTAAACTAGCTTATGGTCAGGAACTGGTATCCACTTCCTTGTATATATGACCTCATAGACCATCTCTAAGGAGAAATGGTTTTCTCCAAGATTGTATTTAGGCTGGGTTACCATCTAGTGCATGTTATACCATGGAATATAACACATAATATATAAAATAATAGATATAGTTTATACAAGTATTGGGTCATTCCATTCAGTCTTACCAAAATGCCAGTAGTATTCAAGGATTTGATGAATCAGTTTATACAACCGTATTTAGTTTCATTTGGGGTAGTTTTCATATAATACATATTTTTTTCTCAGATACTAGACATGAAAACTACCAAATTCTTGATATTGTTTTGAGAACACTGAGAGAGAACTAGTTGTATACTATGAACACCATATGTCACTTTTTGATTAACAAATTCGACTTATTGAGTCATATCATTTCAGATATAGGAGTACTAATTGACCTAGATATGTTGAGAGTTGTTTTTTTCCTAGGAAATCCTAAGAACAACATTGATATATGGTGTTTCATGGGGCTTTCAGTCTATTATAGGTGCTTCATTCAGGGTTCCCCATTACTATAATAACCTTTCATGGGCTTGATTAAAAATGGTGAGAAATATATGTGGTATGAAGATTTTGAATTATACATTCATGTTATGAAATGGAGATTGAATTTATATTTGATATTGATTTTACCTAATCATGTAAGAGGCTATATAGTTTATTATGATGCCTCAGCAATTGGGTTGGGATTTGATCTAATGTGGGGGGGGTCAGTTATTAACATACGAGTATCCCCAATTGAGGATTCATGAAAATAATTACCTGACATATGATATTGAGCTAGTATATGTGTTTTAGGTATTACATTGTTGGAGGCAGTATTTTCTAGGAGAACATTTCCCGATGTCCACATAATATAAAATTCTCATGTATATATTTACATAGTGTGACCTGATTTACATGAAATGAATATGGGTTGAATACCTATAATCAATTAACTTTTAGAATTCCTATATTCATGGTAAATTTAACGTTTTTACTGATGCTCTGAGATGGATGATTCAAAAAAAGGTATTTTATAAGGCTATTAGTTAATGGTAGATGATGTCCCTATTTTCTAAGTTGATATTATAGGTCCATGGTAATGACAATATGTTTATTATTACGGCTTTATCCATGACCTCATCATTTCTAAATAGAGTGGAGATGAGTTTTTTTTCTGATCCTGAGGGATTGGACCTCCAGGAAAGCGCTTTATGAATGGATATAACACATGGATGGATCGTTGATGAGGATGAGGTATTACAAATTTATGGAGAGTTTCAACAGACATCCAAGAGGATTTTTTGTGAGATTCTCATGCCTCTTCTTGGGTGGTACATCCTAGACTTATGAAGATGTACCGTGATTTACACTACCAAAACATGTGTCTTGGTATGAAAAGGGAGATATCTAGTTTCATTACTTGATGTTCCACTTATCAGTTGATGATGGTGGAACACCAGGGGCTAGTTTGGATTTTACAGTTATTTCACATTCCTAAGTTAAAATTGGATGGAATCACTATGGATTGTGTGATGTGATTACCTAGGACACCTCAAGGTTGTGACATTGTATGGTTTATAATAAGAATATTTTAAATGGTTTCTCACTTCTTACCTATGGAAGACAAATATTTAGTATATAATATAAGAAGATTATATGTTAGAGATATCACATTCCTTTATGTAGTTCCAAATACTATTGTATTGACAATAGATTCTTGTTTAATTTCATGTTTTTGGAAGGGGTTGTAAAGGGAACTGGGTTAACAGTTGCTGTGGAGTAAAACCTATCACCCAAGGAATTTTGGTTAGTCCGAGCATATAATAAAGGTGTTAGAGGACACGCTCTGGGATTGCATTCTACATTTTGTGGGTTCATGGGAGAAACACCAACCACTAACCAATTTCATTTATAATAATATTTTATATGTGACTATAAAGATAACTCCTTATGACACTTTATATAGTAGGACATTCCATTTACCCCTTTACTGGTTATATGAAAGAGTGGTAGAGATCCTAGGACCTCATCAAATTTTAGTGAATTCAGAGCAGGTACAAATTATAAGGAAGCATATGGATATAACTTTACCTATGTATATGTCTTATGTCGATCGTCACCATAAACCACTAGACATCTAGGTAGGAGATTATGTTTTCTTGTGTGTTTCACTTAGACTAGGTTATATGTTGAGGTAAAAACAAGGGAAGATATTCCCTTGTTATATTGGGCCTTTAAATATTTTTGAGAGACCCAAGCTGATATCCTATTAGTTGTAGTTACCTCATAGGTACCATTCAATTCTAGATTCATTCAATATATCTCAAATTCATCATTATTATTCTTATCGGTATAAATTTATTTATCATTATGAGATTGACTATAGAATCCCTGACCCAAACATCCACATGAACAATGTTAACTGGATGGGTGAAAAGGGACTTTGGTGCACATCCCCAAACTCCAAAGCCTACCGACTAGCAGCGAGGGTGTAAACAAGTATAGATGGGACAATATACCCTATGGAAATATATACAGTGTTGGTCTAAGTATAATAATTTATCATGAAGAAGAAATAAATGACTCAGTAGACTCAATCCAGACCCTTAAAGTAGAATAACATTTAATAGAAGTAAACAACAAAAGGAATATAAATTTAACTATAACGGGAAGTAAATTGAATATCATGCGAGGAAATCACTTATATCCACTAAAAAAATCATGTATTCCTTGTCAGGTCGTACAATACAATATCCAAGATGATACTCATAGAAGACCATAGCACCTGCATATAATAATCATAATGAAACTAAAAAAAACTGAACAAAAACACATTCTAGGAACAACCTCAAGGTCCATGAAAACCTCCAAGACAAACAACACTACGATCCAGCTCCTTGAGCCAATCCATTACCTGTATGTAAATCCATAAAGTCTAAATGTGTCTTGAAATCCCATTTAGGGTGTGAGATGTGTTTTAGTAGGATACCAACCTATGGTGTGTACCAGGTTTAAGTGTTTAAGTGGATATGCATCTCTAAGTAATGTATATATTACGATGCAATAAATAAACACAACCTCCACTGGTGCTCAAAAGCCGATTGGGAGTGTAACCTCCCTCGACCAATGCTAGAATATCATAAGCAAAGAGAGTCCTTGATCCATGACCCCATGTACCCATGTATTCCCAAATCCAGGGTAAACCATCAGGTTCCACCTCAATCACATATCCTTCCACAATCTGCCACCTAACAACATGTGTCTCAAAGTACTGTTTTCCTAAAGGCATTCCCAAACAATAGTGTCCCGGTCTCATGTACATATTCTAGAAATCCCATGTCATCACATGGCACAAAAATTTGGGGAACGATGATTTATATCCGTATATAAATATCCAGGGCCATGGAAATATGAACGGATAGACTCATCCCCCAACTCGATATCCTCATCACTATCGACAAAAGGCTCCTCACATTCTATGTGGCTTTCTACGAAAATCACCCTGAAACAAAAAAATAACTAATCCATAACTATCAGGGTCCTCTAACCACATGAGTGTTCAAAACCACCTCACCACGGAGTGAACTTGGGTTCACATGACTAAATCAGCCCTTTTCCATCCTGAGTGAGTGGAAATCACCAAATAAAGTACATAAGCCACACCTTCTATGGAACCTTGTTCCTCTTAGACCAGGGCACTCAAATCAGATGGCCATTCCATCCATGTGCATCAGGCCCTTCCCAATCGTAATTACTATTTTCCTCAATATGATGTCCACGACACAGAATCCTACGGTCCGAAATACTCATGAAAATCTAGGTCAATTCCAACTAGTGATCAACATCACACAATCCCAATGGCCATACCATCCCAACCATGGGCTTATCCCGCCACAATCTCAAGCGTCTCAGTACATGTATTATTAAGAATTACATGATCATAAAAAACTTTTAAGAACATTAAAATAGGAATTCAATTTAAACATGTTGAGTAATGCTAGTGGCATTGAATATAAAATTAGAATGGATGTCTGGAATGACACTAACTCACTTAATCAAGTTTCAACAAATTAAACATAAGAGTTTCAACAAAAATAATACATTTAAAACCACTTTAGAACCCACCAGCCAATGTATCCTGAAACGACCTCTCCCCTGACCACACTCAAGCGTAACAGATATAGGGCCTACCCACAATATCCCTCATATTCTAATAGTCAATTAAATATGCTATAGTAGGGTTCCTCTCAAAACCCTATGTTCTGATAAAAAGCTGCAACCCCCAATAGTCTTCGAAAGCTTAAAAACTGCTATCCACCATCCACATTAGAATTTTAGGCATAGGCACAACTAATATAAAATTCCAATTTTAAGATGCTCGGCATAAATCTGAGTTTCCATAAAAAACCCTGAAATTGGTTCGAATGGAAACAATGATCCATGAGGAGAAAGAATGTAAAAGGAGAGGTGTGGATGGGATTAGCCTTACTAAGAAGGCCATATAGATTTATATGGATCAAAGATTGGATGTCGAATGATGAGACTCAATAGAGATCCACTAGATGAGTGAAGGGGTGGATCACCACTACTGTGCATACTGAGAAAAAAGAAAGAGGGAGAGAGGACTGAAAAAGAAAGAAAAAAATAAAAATTAAGGAAAAATACCAATCACTGGCCTCATGGTTTACCAATATGGTTTGAAAAACCGTGCGACAACCATGCGGAAGCCACTAATAATGGCTAAAGGTCTTCATGGCCACCTTTCATAGTTTTCCATACCTTACGCAAATCATGTGCAACTCTATATAACTCTATAGATGAGTCTTCACTATTGTGCACCGCCACTAGAATCATTTCCCCTAAATAGTGCACCTGCGCCTGCTTCCCAAAAACAAGGTATGCAGGCCTCCAATGCTCCTAAAACCCTTTTGAACACATGAGGCACTCTTCTAGCCTCCAAAATCACCCAAAAATAGCATTTATGTCCAATGGAAAGATCAAAATTTTGTTCTGATCAATGAATCAAAAGTAATAGCAGCACTAGTCGAAAAAACATAACTGGGAGGAGATTTTAACCCATTCCAAAAACATGGGTCATTACAATATTCACACCATGACCTAGATCATCCTAGAGATATAAAATAAAAGAAGGATATTGTACCAAAAATACACATCCTACTAAAAATAACTAGGTCTACCCCGGTCTCAAGTGTTCTGTTCAAATTCTTCAAGGGGCTCCCCACCATAGTAATTTCATAACTCGGTCTCAACCCAACAAAAAATCAAATTACAAAAAGGTCCAATGACCTATTTATAGACCCATGGTCCAACTTGGATTAATCGCGACCCCCTGAACCTCATAAAGTGATCCTATGTCGCTCTTGACACCCAATCACATCCCACACCCCATTGGTGCCATCCTCAGGCCCATCGCACCCAGGGCACAATGAGGTCCCACATCCCATGGATGCTCAAAAAAACCTAGTTTCTTTGACCTCAATCACAAACTACATCCTAAATGTCCCAATGCCTAAGGCACCTCATGTAACTCACATCCATCAGATCCCCTAATGCATAGGCACCTCAAAACATGCATCCAAGGATGATACTAATGCAAAGAACCACACACACACACATATATATATATATATATATAATGAACTAATACTGTTTCCAACCAACTAACCAACATCTGGTCAGTCCATATACTACTTGTTCACCTTGTACAATCAAAAAAGACATTCCTATATAGTACATTCCAATGAAAGGAAAAACAACTACGACCATAACAGCAGATTACCAAAGACTATCATCAGCTCACCAGCATGCTCAGCCCCCGACTGCTCAATCAAATTATCTTAGACTAAAACAAAACTTATTGACTCCTGACCTCCCTACTGTGCAACATCATCCACTAGAAATTGACCCCATTTATGTTTCCCAATATCACTTCCACTTATTTCATGTGATCTTGAACAATGGCTACCCTAATAATGTACCAATCATAAATCAATCACTAAAGCTTTCTCCTACATTGTTCCCCAACTTTCGGCTATCTGAAAAGTCAGACTGAAGAACCTCTCGAGGTTCCCCACCTATCCATATGCCTGGTACACATTTTATGGGCTATCACATAGAGTCCGGACATTCCCATGTTTCCCACACTGAAGAAAAAGAAAGGTTGAGCTATGAAGAGGTGGTCTAGCATAGTCATTGGCCTGATTTACCTACTATAACTTAACCAAACCACGTTTCCATCCATTTGAACCATCCCATTAAATCAATGCCCAGCTAAAACGAGACTTATCCATTAGTTTTATCTAAGCTACGATTGCTTGATTCGTATCCTTTGAGAACGAGGACAACCTATAGATGTTTACCTACACTAGGATAGCATGTCCTAATCAATCTATACAACACCTCACCCTTGAGGTATCTTCTCATATCATACCTAGTGAAATGGGAGACAAATCTGTGAGGGTAACTTCATATTCCAAGATGGACATGTCACCCTACTGAAGGACATATAATTCATAATCACTCGCCTCCCTTTGTATCATAAAGAAAAATTTCTCAAAGAACCTGAACTCAAATTCCATCCAGGGTGAACTCTCATGTCTGCAAATTTTAACCTGTATATCCCATTATTCCATAGATGTTCCTCTGAATATATATGTTGCTAGCTTGACCCTCTACCCAAGAGGGATCTCGAGCGGATCGAAGATTATCTTAATTATCTATATCGTATTCTTAGATTCCTGCGGTCCACCATCACCCTAAAAAAGTAGTGGTTTCTGTGACTGTAACACCAATGTAAGTTAGGCCATAGAGGTCTATATTCTCTAAGCACCTCAGTCAACACCCTGCAAAACACATACAAGACTAGATCAGAGCTACACATATTTCCACAACTTGAACACTATCAAACTCGACAAATACTCTCCCTACACATCATCCAGAACCTGATCTTATACATGATCATGTACTTGTGGCACATGTTTTACCTGAATCTATGGGGTTTGAACCAAATCCTACTTATACAACACTATACCATCACCCACCTAAAGCTCCATTGGATCCATCTTAGAGGAACCCATTGAATACCATCTAATTGTCAGACAACAAATATATATCACAAAATATAATGAAGATATGGAAAGATGTAAAAAATGAAGAATATAAAAACTACCCTTACTCTCCCCCATCGCTACCATGCCCATGGGATCCCAACCTCGCAACCTCCATAAATTATCTCAACAAATCCATGTATACCAAAATCATCAGGACATTCTCATCCTGACAACAAAAATTTCCTCAAATTGATGAGTGAGTTTCACAATCTTGGTGAACAAAAATGACATTTACCATAAAACCCACCTACTCCTATGAGAGCCATGCCCAATTCCCATGTCACATGCAATTTTAAAAAAATTTAAAGCATGATATATCACATTGCATAAAACAAGAAATTATATCAGAAATTTAACCTCCTCATATGGAAATGGACATATCTCATAGGGTATTATCACTTCAAAAGGAATACATCCATATATAAAAATGAAATACCCTAAAAATGTGCCTATCAAATCCATGAAAATATTCCTTGCCTCACTGAGCCACGGTCCAAATTCCATATCCTCAAACATTTCTATACCAAGAAAGGTTCCAAATAATCTCTTTCCCCACTGTATCCAGGGTCACATATCACAATCAATCACTCCATAAAACATTTAATCCACCATGGGAAAAACCATATTTACTATAATCTGAGAGAAATAAAAAAAAGTAATTTCCCTCCTATGATAACATGGTCCATCCCTCGTACTTGGCTCTACAGGTACCCAAACACAAGATATAATCTCAGTTCTAATCACAACCTTACTCTAGTCTACCATATCGTAAATAGTAAACAAGTTGAAAAGAAAAGGAAATTATGGTATCATTAGTAGAAAGTCGAAATCTAATCCTAAATCCCTGTCAAGAATTCCTTTGGTGCCACTTTCAACATCCCAGAAATCAATAGGCTACTGAATAGTGCTAACTGGTCATATGCCACTTGCCGTAAGCATACCTCCCCAAACTCTAAAGGCTACCGAATAGTAGTGAGGGTATAAAAAGGTATAGTGAAGAGTATATATCCTATAGAAATAGATATTTTACTGGTCTGAGTATAATAATGTAAGATGCAGTGGAAATAAGTGACTCAGATGACTTGAACCATACCCACAAAGCAGATTCACTTTCAAAAGAAATATACAAAAAATGTATTATAGATACAACTGTAGTAGAAAATAAACAGAACATCATTTAATCAAATCACTTATATCCACTCAATGTTTAGTCAAAAGTCCTCTTTTGACTTCTATATCATGTTGTGGAAATCAAAAATGTATTCTATCATATTTTGGAAATTACAATTGTCTTCTATCATGTTTATTGTATCGTACAATGATGATCGTACTGACCATATCGTATCATACAATACTGATCGAACTGATTGTACTGACAATGTTAATCGTACTAATCATGCTGATCGTACTGATCATGCAGATCGTACTGACCATACTGATCATACTGATCATGCTGATCGTACTAACCATATCGTATCGTACAATACTGATCGTACTTACCATGCCAATCGTACAATGTCGATCATACTGAATATGTAAATTGTATTGAATCTGTTAATCATAACTTTTATTACATGATTGTTTCAATACTTAGTCAAAAACGCTTATTGCATATGAATCGTACCCATGTTTTTCATTTCTATATATCTTATGCCATAACAAAAACAATGTCGTCGAGTTATATATGATCTAATTTAAACGATGTGGTGCTTTCTGATTCAATATGACCGTTGGAGGCAATATGACCGTTGGAACCTGAGGCCTAAAAATGGGAGGTCATTTGAAGCTGGGGAAAAAACAGAAATGAATGAAGAGAATTCGTGAACTATAGAGATTCTAGAGAGATACACTGTGACTTCTCTCATCTGCCTTGTGCGTCCGATCGTCATATCGAGGGATTTCAAGTGATTGAAAGACAGAGGTGTCGGTTACCTATAAAATCGAGGGCTGTCGGGGAGAGGAAGACAGATGTTCCTATCATCGTATCAAGGGCTGCCGGGGATAGGCAGACAGACGTGCTGATCATCGTATCGAGGGCTGCCGGGGATAGGCAGACAGATGTGCCGATCATCGTATTGAGGGCTCACCAATGTGTTGGTGAGACAGACCATTTATCCTAGGTGAAAGGACAACCCTTCTCTTTGGGTTAAAAGAATTGTAATACTTTTTCATTTTTGTTGTTACTTGTATTAGAAAGGAATTTGTATTGTTTTCTTCTTTACATATTCAATTGTAATTGTTTCAATTACAATCATTCTATTTCATTTTGTATTGATTGATTCTATACTCTTTAAGGTAGAATCATTCATCTTTTTATTACTCTGATTATTGTGTTCATCTTGAATACAATTGTTTTACATTACATTAGTATTACATTACATCATACCTTTTATATTCAATACAATTGTGGGTGTTTGTACTTGTATTAGTTTAATATTTTTTAAACTAATCTCTTAAGTTCTAAAACTTTAATGATTTAAAACCTACAATTCACCCCCCCTCTTGTATTGTTCCATCTAATAGCATATATATCCATATATTCGATCCAACAATTGGTATCAGAGGAGGTTTTCCACTGATTTTTATTACTAGATTTATTTCTTTCATATTACTATCTTAACTACTTACTACACTAACGCGTGGAGTGGAAATGTTTTTGTTGTATTAGATGGCAGGAATGAATATTGGGTCAATAGACAATCTGAATCCTTCTAGACCACCTATCTCTGATGAAAATGATTATGAGTATTGGAGAGATCGTATGAAGACGTTCGTTATCAATACTAGTGTAGACAATTTTATTATGCTTACTGGAGGTTACAAAATTCCTAACAATGAAGTCAGTACTGTCACTAACCAAGAGAAGTAAGAATATCAACTGAATTACAAGGTACACAATACTTTATTATGCTCTATGACAAGGAATATATACAGTCATATATCTTCATGTGAAGCAGCCAACTGTATTTGGACAAAATTAGAAGCCACTCATTTTGGTACATCCAAGGTTATAGAAACAGGAAGAGCAATGATTCGAGCAGAGTATCATGGATTTGTTTTTCCTTATGGAGAGCCAGTATGTAAAGTACAACAAAGGTTTATGAAAATTGTCAACAACTTACAATCTATGGGAGAAAAATGCCTTGATGATGAAGCTCTAGTTTATAAGATCATAGATATAATGCCGAATCAATGGGAGCCAAAAAGGACAGCTATTGATGAGAATAGAAAAGTTTCCCAGATTACTCTTGATGAACTTTTTGTAACTCTTTTACAACATGAGACAAGAATGAAAAGAGATGCTGATTTCAACAAAAAGAAGAATGGGAATGGAAGTGTATCCTTTACATCTAAAGCTTAAACACCTGAAAGGCTTACTAGATCCAAAGCCAAGAAAGCTGTTATATCTGAATCGAGTGATAGTAATAACTCAGATAATGAGTTGGCCAATCTTGCCCGAAGGATGAACAAAATTGTGGGAAAGAAAGACTTCCAATACAGATTCATAAAGAAAGATAGAAAGGATAAGAAAGATTCAGAGGTAACTTGTTATGAATGTAAGAAAATATGACATATAAGGCCTGATTGTCCTTTGCTGAAGAGAAAAGGCATAAAAGATAAACACTCTGAAAGAAACAAGAAAAAGTATTACAAGTCAAAGATAAAGAACGTTTTAAAGTCAAATGATACTTGGAGTTCAAGTGGTAGTGATTCCTCAGATGATTCCTCAGAATATGAGTCCTCAAGACAATGAAATATTGGACTCTTATCCAGATTACCAATTGAAGATCATTGTCTCATGGCTGAGGTACATAATGCTGAAGCTATTAAAAATGTCTCTTTGAATGAAAATTATACTGATAATAGATATTATGAATCTTCAAATGATGAATCTTCATCATCAGAAGATAATACATTACCTACTTTTTAAGAAGTGTCTAGATTTTCTAAATTACTTGAAAATGAAAATTCAAATCTCAAAAAGAAAATTGAGAAAGCAAATTCTAGAATTTCAATATTGACTAAATAAGTATCAGATCTTTCTAAATATCTTGATGTGAAAACATCTTATTTTGAAAGTATTTTAAAAAAACCTTGAGAAAGTTAAATCTGATAAGGATAAAGTTTCTAAGGATCTTGAAATTGTAATTTCAAAGAAAAATATTTCAGAGCCTAACTCTAGTTGAAATTCAAATTTTTTGGAAAATAAGAATTTGGTTTTAAAACTAAAGTCATAGATTTTATCTTTGAAGAATTGTTTGTCAAACTTTACTCATGGAAAGGAAAACTTTGACAGGATGTACTCTCAAATTAGACCTTTGAGAAATCGTTCTAGTCTTGGTTATACTTATTCCAAACCTATTTTTAGCAATAACTATTTTGTTCCTCAAAAAACCACTTTCTGTCCTAAGTGTCAATGTGGTGGACACTGGAGAGGAGATTGTTCTCTTAAAAAAACTCGATATTTAGGGTTTCATAAAGCTCATTTTGCAAAACAAATGTGGATTCCTAAAATTCTTTTATCTAACCCTTCTGGATCCAAACAACTCTTGATTCCGAAAATCTAATTGTTTCTTTTTCAGGAAAATGAGAAATGTACCAATAAGAATGTTTGGTACATGGATAGTGGTTGTTCTCGACACATGACTGGAAACAATGATCTCTTTGAAAAGGTTATCAAAACAAAAGGTGGAAAAGTTACCTTCGGAGATAATGCTCAAGGAAAGATTGTTGGTATAGGTAATATTGTTTTTCTTGGAAACGTTCTTTATCTCAAATGTTTTGTTTGTTAAAGGTATTAGGCACAATATCATCAGCATAAGTCAATTATGTGATGATGGTTACCTTGTGAATTTTAGAAATGATAAGTGTCTAGTACACAATTCCAAGGATGAGTTCATTATATATGCCCATAGGCAAGAGAATGATAACACTATTAACATAGAAGACCTTAGGAGCCAAAACTTACCCTGATTAAGTGCAATAGAAGACCAATCATGGCTGTGGCATAGGATAATAGGACACTGTAATCTGAGAAACCTTAGTAAACTCTCAAAGAAAAGACTTGTGAAGGGGCTACCAGACCTTAGATATGATTCTTCGAAAGTATGTGATCCTTGTCAATATGGTAAGCAACATAAGACTAGCTTTAAATCAATTAATGAAGTTTAAACTTCTAAATGCATTACAGCTACTGCATATGGATCTTTTTTCATCCCACACAAACTGGAAGCATTGGAGGCAAATACTATGTATTTGTTATAGTTGACCACTTTACTAGATTTACATGGGTCTACTTTCTTAGAAAGAAATCTGAAGCCTTTTCCTATTTCAAAAATTTTAGAGCCCAAGTTAAAAATGAGAAAAACCTACCATTGATACCTATTCATAGTGATCATGGTAGTGAATTTCAAAATTCATATTTTGAAACTTTTTGTAGTAAGAAAGGTATTACTCACAATTTCTCAGCTCCATGAACTCCTCAGAAAAATGGTTTTTGTTGAAAGATGAAATCGTATTCTTTAGGAAATGACTCGAACCATGTTGAGTGAATACTAAATTTCTAAGCACTTTTGGGATGAAGCTGTTAGTACTACCTGTTATACTATAAATCGTGTTTTAACTAGAACATTTCTTAATAAAACCACTTATGAGTTATGGACTGTCCGAAAACCTAATGTTTCATACTTCAAAGTTTTCGGATGCAAAGTATTCATTCTGAATACAAAATGATAATCTACACAAATTTTCACCAAAATCAGATGAAGGAATATTTCTAGGTTACTCCACAACTTTTAAGTTTTATAGAGTTTTCAATAAATACACTTGTGTTGTTGAGGAAATAGTACATATAAAATTTGATGAAACTAATACTTTTTTTTAACTAATCCAATCCTACATCCTCAGATGTGTTTTCAAAAACTGATCATCGATCTTTGATAGAAGATCTTTCTGATAAGGAAAATATTCAAGAAAGTATTCCTGAAACATTTACCACAGAAGATTTTCTACCATATGTTGATGAACAGGTTTTACCAAACCCAAATCAATTGTTTCTTAGGAATCATCCCAGTGATAACATCATTGGTGATGTAAATCAACCTGTAAGGACCATAAATTCCTTAAGAAATGAAATAGAACATCTTTATTTTCTTTCTCAATTTTAACCTAAAAGTCTAAGTGAGGCCTTAGGGAATGATGATTGGATCAAATAAATTCAAGATGAACTAAATGAATTTGGGAGGAATCAAGTCTGGACTTTAGTTGATAGACCTAAAAAACAACTGTAATTGGTGTGAAATGGGTTTTCAGAAACAAATGTGATGAAAATGGAATCATTGTAAGAAGTAAAGAAAGACTTGTTGCTAAAGGCTATAATCAACAAGAGGGAATAGACTATAAAGAAACATATGCTCCTATAGCTAGACTTGAATCTATTCGTATTCTATTAACCTTTGCAGCATATTTCAATTTTAAACTATTTCAAATGGATGTCAAATGTGCTTTTCTAAATGGTTTTGTTCAATAAGAAGTTTTTGTCGAACAACCTCCTGGTTTTAAAGACCCAAAACATCATGATCATGTTTTTAAACGTACCGAGGCTCTATATGGTCTTAATCAAGCCCCTAGAGCATGGTATGATAGACTTATAGGATTTATTTTACAAAACAATTATACGAAAGGTACATCTGATCAAACCCTTTTTATAAAAATGAAAAACAAAACTGTTTTGATTGTTCAAATCTATGTTGATGACATCATATTTGGATCAACTCAGAAATCTTTAACTGATTCTTTTCCAAATTTAATGAAATCTGAGTTTGAAATGAGTATGATGGGTGAGTTAACATTCTTTTTAGGTTTTCAAATTTCTCAAAAACTAGAAGGAACTTATATATCTCAACATAAGTATATTAAGGATTTACTCAAAAATAATGGTTATGTAAAAACTAAAAGTATCAGCATTCCTATTGGAACCTCAAATACACTTGATCTTAATGAAACTGGGAAACCAGTAGATCAAACAATCTTTAAAGGTATGATAGGAAGTTTTCTATACTTGATAGCTAGTCGACCAGACCTAATGTTTTTTGTATGCTTATGTGAAAGATATAAATCTATTCCAAAAGAGTCTCATTTCAAAGTTTTAAAGAGAATCTTGCGGTATATAAAAGGCACTATGGATTTAGGTCTTTTTTACTCTTCTGGGAATGATTTTGTTTTAAAAAGTTTTTCAGATGCTGACTTTGGTGGTTGTAGAATGGATAGAAAAAGTACATCTGGAACATGTCATTTCTTAGGATATTCTCTGGTTTCTTTGTCCTGCAAGAAACAACACTCAGTAGTACTATCCACTGCTGAAGCTGAATATGTAGCAACTGGAAGTTGCTATGCTCAAGTATTGTGGATGCAACACACACTCACTGACTATGGATTGAGTTTCTCTAAAACTCAAATTCTTTGTGATAATACAAGTTCCATAGCTCTCAGTAAGAACCCATCACATCACTCACGTGAAAAACACATAGATGTTAGGAATCACTTTCTTAGGGATCACACAAAAAAAGGAGATATTGTTTTACAATTCATCGGAATGCAAGAACAACTTGCTGAAATTTTTAAAAAACCTTTACCTTCAGATAGATTTGAATTTATAAAACAGAAGCTAGGAATGTTTACATTAAAATAATCATTCATATCTACTTCCTGTTTTACATCTCTCCTAATAGTAAGAAACTCCTCGTAGAAAGGGGGAGAACATTTCGTTCTATGTTTCTCACTTTATTTCATCTTATCTTATGTTTTTTCCCTGATATGTGTTTTTTGTTTATCGTATTGATAGTTTTAGACTTCTTTTCTGTTTATCGTATTGACAGTTTTTGTTTTTCTGTTAATCATATTGACAGTTTTAGACTTCTTTTCTATTTATCGTATTGACAGTTTTAGACTTATTTTATGTTTATCATATTGACAGTTTTAGACTTCTTTTCTATTTATCATATTGACAGTTGTAGACTTCTTTTCTGATTATCGTATTGACAGTTTTAGTTTTTCTGTTTATCGTATTAATAGTTTTAGTTTTCTGTTTATCATATTTTCTTTTCCATCGTATCGACAGATGATGGTAATGATTTTCTTTTCCATCGTATCAACCGATGATGGTAATGATTTTCTTTTCCATCGTATCGACCAATGATGGTAATGATTTTCTTTTCCTTTGTATCAACCAATGATGGTAATGATTTTCTTTTTCATTGTATCAACCGATGATTGTAATGATTTTCTTTTCCATTGTATCGACCGATGATGGAATTGAATTTCTTTTCCATTGTATTGACAGTTCATGGTAACAATATTGTTTTCCATCGGCTGGTCAGTTCATGGTAACGAGATTGTTTTCCATCAGCTTGTCAGTTCATGGTAACAAGATTGTTTTCCATCGTACTGTCATTCCATGATAACAACTTTGTTTTCTATCGGCATGATGATTTTTTTTCTTAAAATTGTATTTTCTTTTGATTTCTACTAAAACCAACAATCACCTTACATTCTTCAGTAGGTTTTTTTATAAAAAAAATCATTCTTTCGTTTTAAATCCTAACCATTGATCTTATCTCCTACAATATTGACCGTAGAAGATCGATGTTCACCCCCATATCGCCTATAAATAACCCCCCCCCCCTCCCCAAACCCACATTGATTTTTTCAGGTTTTGAGGCGAAGCTCTGCTCCACTGTCTTAAATTATCGTACGATCTTCTCATCGGAATCACCTTTATGTCTCAATCCTCTTCCATCACTCCCGCTGAAATGTCTTCAATGACTTTTACAGAGAAAGACTTTAACAAAGAAAGGTTAGTTTCTCGGGACTTTTTTGATTCGTATGATTCCATAATCAGAAGAATCATTCTGTTTCATGGATGGGAACATTTGTGTGTTGAAATGCCTGATTCTGAAGATCCGGTTCTTTTTGAATAAGTCAGTCAATTTTATAAAACTGTATCTTTCAACAAGGACATGACTATCAATTTTTCCGTGTATGATAGAAAGCTTTCCATGTCTTTAAAATAAGCGGCTCATTTTCTGAATGTCCCAATAGAAGGGGATTCTTTCTGTCCATCTCATAAACTACCAGAGGAAGTTGGTACACTTAATAGAGAAAGTGCTGAAAGGTCTTTGTTTGTTATTAATGAAGAGAAAAGGAAAGTGTCTCATCTTTCTCCAGACAATCGGTTTGTCACTTTATGGATGCAAGGTTTTCTTATTCCAATGAAAGGGGATAGAGAAACTCTGAAAGTTTCTGATATATTTATGCTTGAATATCTTGTAAACAAGAGAAAAGTAAATCTCATGGGGTATGTTTTTGAAACTATAACCAATGTCAAGACAGGAGGGATTAAGTCCCAAATGATTATGTATCCCGCCACCCATACGAAGTTCATTCTTGAATGTATGAAGTTTTGTAACATTCCTTTGAAAGGAAACCCCATAGATTTGAAACCGTCTTGGATTAACACAAGTACTATGAAGAAGTTGAATGTTTTTTATTATCAGAATTCAAAACTTTTTGTTAGAGATATAGAAGCTGAATTGGCTTAGAATCAATTGGCACCTATGCCAGCCAAAGACTTTCAATCTACTGGTGTTACTCAAAAGTCTGATCCGCAAACCAGTTCAAAGCCTAAGAATAAGCCAAGGTACAATAAGGAGATTGTAGCTAAATGGAGAAAAGATAAGGAACAGAGAAAGGAAGGTGATCCAAAGTTCGGTCTTGACCCTGCTGAGGCTTCTGCAGAAAGAATAAGGGTATAAGAAACCCTTCCGGCTGAAAAGAAGAAGAAGATTCTTTTGAAAAGAAAGGATCAGGACTTTGATGTCTCTAAAGTCTTGAAAGCAGTAGAGGAAGCCAGTGCTCAACTGAAGGAAGAAGTGCATCAAGAACCCATCGTACATAGCCTTCTTGAGAACGAAAAAGGAAAACAAATGATGGAAAAAATAGAAGAAGTTGTAGAAGAGGAAGGGGATTTTCTTTTAGAATTCCTTTAGAATTCAAAGAAGAGTAAGGAGGAATCGGTTCAAAAGCTATGTGAAGGGGTTCAACAAATTCCTCATGTCGATCAAGCTCCTATTCAAACATCTGAAACTCCAGATAGAGTTTTGTCTCAAGAAAAGCAAGGTGCTCAATCCTCTCACACTGATAAAATTCTGGTCATTAGTGATAAAGTGGAAGAAGAAAGAAAGCATAATGAAAAAGCAAAAGGAAAATAGCCTGTTGTTGATTCAAGCTGATCTAATGAACTGGCTTCATATGATGAAGATACTGATTCAGAACATACAATCTCTCCCAAGAAGGGTGATTATATTGTCCATGTTTTGAGAAGAGTTGAGAAGACTATTCCTTACTTTCCGAGGTTGGAATAGAAGATTGATTTCATTAATGACAATCAAAAGAATAAGTTTGGCTCGGTAAAACAATTAAGAAAGAAAGTTTTGTTAGTAGAATTCGATTTGAAAGTTCATTCATAAAGTTCGGTTGCTCATAAGAAGGCCTGAAACAAGATGACCAAGTGGTCGTACAAAACAGAGAGCTCTATCAATGATCATGAGATAGCAATTGAAGATATAAGAATATTGTCTAATGAACTTGCAATTTCTTTCAATAAGATTGAAATCGAAACAGTTGAATGTTTGAATCTTTTGTCTTCTCAAAGAGCTGATGTTCCTTCAGTAAAAGACTTGCAAGAGAGAATGAATGCTTTTTTAGGCTGAGTTCTCGAATGTTTCATCTTTCAAGGATGAAATGGTTTTGTTAAAAAACAAAATTCTGTGTTATCCAAAGATAACAAGAATCTCCAAAATAGAATTGATACCCTTGAAGAAGTAATCAGAGTCCAGGAGGAGACTATCAAGAATCAAGATCAGATTTTTGCGGACCAACAAGAGCTTCTCAAAACTCAGGGTGAATCAATTTCTGAAGACAAGAAGCAGATAAAAAAGATGAAGGCGGTTCTTCATGAGCTCATAAAGAAGGAGAAGGAAAGTGAAAACAAATGATTGTTGTATTTGTTTTCCTTTGGAACATGTCTATGTTTTGTAATGACTTTTATGATTCTTTTCTTTTGTCCTGCAAATTTTTTTTCTCTAACTCTTTCAGGCAACTCAAAGTAACCCCATTCTTTTTGTAAACCACAAAGGGGGAGAATATTATAAAAGGGGGAGAATGTTATAAAAGGGAAGAATGATTCACATTGGGGAGAATGTTTTACAAAGGGAGATTGGTTTAATCAAATGCTTTGAAACCAAGGAAAAACTATGTATTCAATCCTTAGGAATGTCCATACCTAAGGGGGAGTTAGTTTTATTAAATTTCTTATTCATAAGAGTTTCCAATAACTCAGGGGGAGATAAGTATTTCTTGTAACATTTACTTTGTGTGTTGTGCTTTCCAAAAAGGGGGAGATTGTTGAGTAAAAAGTCATCTTTTGACTTCTATATCATGTTTTCAAAATCACAAATGTATTCTATCATATTTTGGAAATTAGAATTGTCTTCTATCATGTTTATCGTATCGTACAATGATGATCGTACTTACCATATCATATCGTACAATACTGATCAAACTAATCGTACTGACCATGCTGATCGTACTAATCATGCTGATCGTACTGATCATGCTGATCGTACTGACCATGCTGATCGTACTGATCATACTGATCGTACTGACCATATCGTATCATACAAAACTGATCGTACATACCATGCCAATCGTAGAATGTCGATCATACTGAATATGTAAATTGTATTGAATCTATTACTCATAACATTTATTGAATGTTTGTTTCAATACATAGTCAAAAACACTTATTGCATATGAATCGTACCCATGTTTTTCATTTCTATATATCTTATGCCCTAACAAAAACGATGTCGTCGAGTTAGTTACGAACTAATCAAAAGGATTCCGTGCTTTTTGTTTCAATATGACCGTTGGAGGCAATATGACTGTTGGAACCCGAGGCCTATAAATAGGAGGTCATTTGAAGCTGAGGAAAAAAGTGAAATGAATGAAGAGACTGCGTGAACTACCAAGATTCTAGAGAGAGACATTGTGACTTCTCTCATCTGCCTTGTGCGTCCGATCATCGTATCAAGGGATTTCAAGTGATTGAAATACAGAGGTTCTGGTTACCTATAAAATCGAGGGCTGCCGGGGATAGGCAGACAGATGTACCGATCATCATATCGAGGGCTGCCTGGGATAGGCAGACAGACGTGTCGATCATCGTATCGAGGGATCACCAAGGTGTTGGTGAGACAGAACTTTTATCCTAGGTGAAAGGATAACCCTTCTCTTTGGGTTAAAATAATTGTAATACCTTTACATTTCCGCTATTACTTGTATTAGAAAAGAATTTGTATTGTATTCTTCTTTACATATTCAATTGTAATTGTTTCAATTACAATCATTCTATTACATATTTTATTGATTGATTCTATACGCTTTAAGGTAGAATCATTCATCTTTTTATTACTCTGACTATTGTGTTCATCATGAATACAATTGTTTTACATTACATTAGTATTACATTACATCATACCTTTTATATTCAATACAATTGTGGGTGTTTGTACTTGTATTAGTTTAAGATTTTTTAAACAAATCTCTTAAGTGCTAAAAATTAAAGGCTTTAAAACCTACAATTCACCCCCCTCTTGTATTGTTCCATCTAATAGATATATGTATCCATATATTCGATCCAACACTCAAAACAAAACAAACAAAGCATTCCTTCCATGTCAGGTTGTACAATACAATATCCAAGGTGTTTCCCTTGGAAGAACACAGTAGATACATATAATAATCATTCTAAAACTAAAAAGAAAACTGAATTAAACCCCATATAGGCATGACCATAAAGTCGATGCCAATATATATGTCAAATAGTACTATGATCGAGCTTTTGAGGCTGATTCTTTACCCATACATAAGCCCATGATGTCTATACGCATCCCAAAGGGCTTGTGCTAGGTGTGAAATGAATTTATGTATAATAATACAAAAAGGTTCATGCCCAGTATAAGTGTTTAAGTTTAAATAATTGTCTATGTAATGTAAGAAGTAGGATGCCTTAAATAAACACAACCTCCAATGGTGCTCACCAACAGCCAGGGTGTATCGCCTACCTCAGCCAACATTGGAATCTAAGAAGAAAAGAGAGTACATTTCCCATGTCCCAATGTACTCATATTGTCACAAATCTTTGGTAAATCCTCAAGTTTCACATCAACCACATAGAATCGAACAACATGCCTCCTGAAACCTCATTTCTCAACTTACATACATCCCGAAGGAAGGCCTAAACAATAGTTTCTCGATATGAAGGACCCCTCCTTAAAATATCATTCCATCCCATGGCACAAAAACCAAAGGAAATGATATTTGCTTCATCAAATAAATATTCAGGACTCTGGACTAAATCATGGAGATCCTTAACCCCCAAACTTGATAACTTCATCACTATCATCTGAAGGATCCGGACCGTCCATGTGGCTTTCTACTATAAGCACCCCCAAACCAAAAATACCTATACCACTACTATAAGGGGCCTCAACCCACATGAATTGTCAAAATCACCTTTTCACACAGTCAACATATGTGCACATGATTCAATCAGTTCATTTTCTATCATGGGTGACAAGAAATCCACAAATAAAGGACCTAAGCTACACCATCAATGGAACCTCATGCCCCTCTGACCATGTAACTCAAATCTAATTGTCATTCTATCAAAGTATCATAGTCTTTTCCCAAACTGAAATCCTCACCGCCTCAATACGACATCCACGACCCCCAATATTGTGGTTAGAACCACTCATGAAAATCTGGGCCAATCCAAACCCGTGATCATTGTCACTCAATCCCAACAACCATGTCATCACAACCATGGTCCTACCTATCACAATCCCAAGGTTATAACATAGGAAATATCAATCATTACATTGTTATAAAACACCTTCAATCACTTTAAATATGTAATTTGTTTTAAAAATATTAAATTACACTAGATACTAGTTATAGCACATTAGAACAAAGGTCATGAATTCCTCTAACTCACTTAATCATGCTTTAACAATTCAAACATACAATTTTAAATAAAAAACAATTAAAACCACTTTTGAACCCCCTGATGACGTATCCCAAGGGTAGATAGCCTCTCGCCCAGCGTAACTCATGCGTAATATGTGTAGGGCTAGACCATGACTTCTCACATGGTCTAATAGTCAAGTAAAAATGCTATAACAAGTTTCCATTCAAAACTAATCATTGCGATAATTATCCACAACCCCCAAAATTTGTCCCAAACTCAGAACAAGGTATGCACCACCTACCTTAGACTTGTAGTCATAAGAACGTTTGATATTGAAGTCCAATTCAAATCCCAATGATGTAGATATGAAATTACATCAAAAACCTGAAAACTGGTTCGGATAGAAACATCGGTTGATGAGGAAAATGGTAAATGAAGGAAAAGGGTGAATGTAATTATCATTACAGAGGCGGTCATATAGCTTCTAATTGATTAGAGAATGGAGGTCAGACAAAGAGACTGGATCAAAATCCAATGGAGGAGCCAATGGGTGTATCTTGCCTTTTTTGCATGACCAAGAAAGAAGAAAGAGGGAGATAGGATAGACAAATAAATAAAAAATAAAAATTAAGCAAAAATATCACCAATTACATGGTTTACCCGTATGGTTTTACAATATGTGAGAATACCGTGTGGAAGATTCTTCCTAAGGCTGCATGTCCACACATCCACCCAACATGGTTTTTCATACCTTGTTGAAACCATGTGATGCTATCTACAACTCTACATATGAGTCTGCACAGCCATGTGCTACAACTTTCTAGGTTTCCCCTAAATTGTGTGCCTACACCTACATCCTAAAAACAAGGCCTTCAGGCATCTGATTCGCCGGAAACCCTTCCAAACACCTGAGGTAATCACCTACCCTCTAGACTAACCTAAAAAACAATTTAAGTCTGAGAAAATGTTGTAATTCAGTTTTGATCAATGAATAAAAAAATTTCATCGCACCTATTTGATACATTTTAACCAGGTGGGGATTTTGACCACTTATAAAACCTCAGCTCATTAAAATCTCTACACCATAAAAAAAGTCATTTTCAAGATATAAAAACAAGGATATGGTACCAAACATACACATCTCAGTAAAAAGAACTTAGTCTACCCTGATCTCACTGGTTCTAGCAAACTTTCTCAAGGGGATCCCCACCTTATATATTTCCTAACATAGACTCACCCAAACCAAAAATTAGATTAAACAAATTTCCTCCATCCTATCTGAAGACCCATGGTCCTCTCGTGATCCATCGTCACCCCAACACCTCATAATTTTCTTCCGTGTTGCTCTAGACACCTAATCACATCCTGCACCGCATTGGTGCCAGCCTTGAGCCCATGGCACCCATGGCACAATGAGGTCAAATCCCATGGATGCTCAAAACAACCTGGTGCCTTGTACCTGAATGAAAAACTGTATCCTTGATGCATTGTTTCACAAGGAACCTCATGTAACCCATATCACTCAGATGCACTGATGCCTAAGAAGATTAAATCATGCATCCAATAATGGTTTTGATTCCAAGGACCTCATATATATATAAATAAATATATAGGTATGTATATTCAAAACACCCATAATGGTTCTATCCTACTAAACAGTGTTTGGTCAATACATATAAAACATGTTCACATCATGAACTCAAATTGGAAAAGCCTCAACAGGACATGCCAATGAAAAAAACTATGCCCATTCCTACGGCGTACCTCTGACTAACATCATCTCACCACCTTGCTCATCCCCTGATAGCTCTATAGTGTACATCTGTCCTGACACACTAATTCCTCAAGCCTGACCTCCCAATGGTTTTGCACCATCCACGGGCTACTAACCACATGGAAAGTTCCCAATATCACTTCTACATCATCCATGTGTAGTTGATCCTCAGTTACCCTCCCTAGATACCAATGTTTTAATCGTGAACATGCCTCGGTCCCTGTATACTGATAGTCCTATAAGGCTGTCCGCATAACCTCTCAAGATACCCCACCTGTCCACATGCTCAGAAATCCTTTCGAGGCTTGTCACACTATGTCTGGACAAGCCCTGTTTTCCCACAATGAAATAAAACCAGTGATTACCTACTATGAGGGGGGATAGCTTTGGTGATATACTTACTGCCCTGGTGGAACTCATTCTGACCTCATTTTCTACCATCTAAACCATCACCTGATGTCCCCACCCAACCCAAACATGACTTATTTCACTAGGTTTCCATTGGCTATGGGTTCTTGATTTACAACCTTAGAGAACAAGTCCAACCAAATTTTTTTCCCTTACTCGGATGGCGTGGAATAATCCATCACTGAACTTCATCTCCCTCGTGGTGTCATTTCTAAACATACATGGTGAAAAGAGAGACAACTGAGTGAAGTTAGTTTCATATTCCATGACTAACATGTCACCCTACTAAAAGATTATGAACATGCGAGCTCTATCAACCCCTAATGTCTTAGAGAAAATGTTCTTGAGGCACTTGTCCTCAAAGTACTTCAATTAAAAACCCTCATGTTTGTGACCCTGAACTTGAACATCCCACCAGTGCGTAGTCGGTTATCTAAGCATATATGTCGCCAACTTAACCCTCTTCCATGAAAGTGTCTCGAGCTGCTCAAAGATCGTCCACATTCTCTCTATCAAGCTCTCAACCTCCCACAGACCACCCTCGCCAAAATAAAGAGGATTGTGTTGCGGATGGAAGTCCTGAGTATGATAGGCCATATAGAGCTCAGTTCCTTGGGAACCTCTGTCAATCCCCTATAAATATATAGTAGACTAAATAAGAGCTTCATGTCGATATGTGTACCAAAAACATTCATAACCTGAAGATTCCCTACCTATATTGGATTTTAAACCTGATCATGTCCTTGAGTTTGTACATAGGGCTCTTGTTATTTCTGACCCTCAGGGATATGATCCTGATTGTGCTCCTATGACACTATACCTTCACTTGCCCGATTCTACATCTAATCTATCACGGATTAACCTTTTGAATACCAAAAAATGGTTATAGATCTCATATATATCACAATATATAATGCAGATATGGATAAAAGTAAAAAATAATGTTTATAACGACTACCCTTACTCTCCACCATCGAAACCATAACCATGGAATTCTGGCCACATGGCCTCCTTAACCACCCTCAACAGAGACAATTTTTAAAAAATCCTTAGGTTATTCCCATAATAACAATCATTCTTCCTGAAATTGATGATGGTGTCATCCAATCCTAGTGATCAAAATCAACCTCAGCCATAAAACATATTCATTCCTCTGAGATCAAGGCCCAATTCCCATGCCACTGGTATTTTTACATAAATTTAAAATCATGGAATATCACATTTCAAAAAACAAGAAATTCAATCAATAATTTTACCTTTGAAAATAGAAATTTACATATCTCACTTGGTATTATCACTTCACAAGGAATGCGTGCATATATGAAATTGAAATACCCAAAAGATGTCCCTATTAATGATAAGGAAATATGCCTTGCCACACCGAGCCAAGGCCCAACTTCCATATCTACATACCTTTTTATACTAAGACATGGTTCCAAATCCTCCCTTACCCCATCATACCAAGGGTCACATATCACAATCAATCAAACCACAAACCATTTGATCTTCCAAGGTGGAAACAATATAATCAGTAATCTGAGAAAAATATAAACAACAATTTCCCCCTCAAGGTAACATGGTCCATCAATCATACCTAGGGCTATAGGCACCCAATAACAAACTATAAAACCAGTTCCATTCAAAAAATATATGTAGTATACCGTATCTAAAAGAGTAAACCAATTAAAAATAAAATATAGTCTCAATATCATTAGTAGCTAGCCAAAATATAATACTAAATCCCATTCAAGAACTGCTCTAATACCACATATAGCATACCCAACCAGAATAGACACCCGAACAGAGATAATGGGTTGGGTTCCAATGGACGTAGGTGTATCTCCACAAATTCCAAAGGCTTTATACTAGCATGAAGAGTGTAAACAAGTACAGTGAGGAGGATATATCTTATGTAAATAGATAAAGTACTATTCTGAGTAAAATAATTTAACACGTTGTAGAAATAAATGACTTAGAATACTCAAAATAGATTAGGAATGTTGAATAATATTCAATATATATAAATAGTGTATGCAATATAGAAAAAATTATAGTGTAATGTGAACATGATGACATTCCATCAAATCACTTATAGCCACTCAAAAAAAAAGAAATCTTGAATTCTATATCAGGTTGAACAATACCATTTCTAAGGTGCTGACCATTTGAGGATACAGTATCTACATATATTAAGCATTATAAAATTAATAGAAAACTAAACGAAAAATCCATCTATGCAGAACCTCAAGGACTTTTCCAATCTCCATGCAAAACAGTATTATGATTCAGATCTTGTGGCTGATATCTTACCTATACGTAATGATATAAAGTCAAATCGTGTCCCGAAGGGACCGTCTAAAGTGTGATAAAAATCATAGTAGGACACCTTCCAATGGTTCATACCTAGTGTAAGTGTTTTTGTAGATATTCATCTCTATGAAAATTTATTTTTATGATGCAATAAATAAACACAATCTCCAATGGTGCTTAGTGGCAGCCATGGTTTGTCATCTACCTCGACCAATGCTAGAAACTCAAAAGTAAATAGAGTCCTTGTCGCAAGTCACAAGGTACCCCTATAGTCAAAAATACCAAATGAACCCTCAATTTCCACCTAAATCACATAAACTGGCACCATGTTCCTCCTGAAACCTCATGTCTAAAAGTATCGACATCCCAAAGGAATGCCCAAAAAATAGTTTCCAAATCTCATGGACCCCTACTCAAAATCTCATATTGTCCCATGAAACGAAAACTAGAGAAAAATAGATGTATATCTTTAAATAAATATTTAGGACCATAGCCTTATGCATGGAGATCCTCAACCCCCAACCTGATATCCTCGTCTCTATCAACCGAAGGCTCTTCACAATCCACATGGATTTCTACGAGAAGAACCCCCCAAACCACAAATAGATAAGGGGAAACTATCGGGGGCCTCTACCCACATGATTGGTCAAAACCCCCTCATCAAAGAGTCAACCTATGTGCACACGTCTCAATACACACCTTGGCCATCAGGGATCAGTGGAAATCACCAAATAAAGGACCTAAGACACAATATCTCTAGAACCTCATTCCCTTAAAACTGTGTCACTGAAATCTAATAACCATGCCATACAATTATCATGGGCCTTCCCCAACCTCACAGCCTCTACGCCTCAATCTGACATCCATGATTCCAAATCCTATTGTCAGAACTACTCAAGAAAATATATGTCAAGCTCAACCAGTGATCAACGTCACTCAATCCGAATGGACATGCAATCCCAAACTCGAGCTTATACCATCACATTAACAAGGGTATTAATACATGTAATATCAAGAATTATATAGCCATAAAACACATTTCATCACATTAAACAAGTAATTAAATTTAAATATATTGAATTGTGTTGGCTACTAGCTATATCACTTTATCACGGAGGTCTTGAAAGACTTTAACTCACTTAATCAATTTTCTAAAATTTTAATATAAAGGTTTAAATAAAAAAAAGACATTTAAATCCACTTTGGAACTCTCGACCAAAGTATTCATAAGAGAAACGTCTTCTTGCTCAGCCTCGCTCAAGCGTAATAGGTTTCAGACCTACTTATGACATCCAAAATGGTCTAATAGTCATGTCAATATTAAATAACTGGGTTACACTCAAAACCAATGGTTGATCTAAAAATCTAGAATCTTTAAAATTACATGAAAACTCAACAAAAGGTATGAAACACCTACCTTAGACTCATAGGAATAGGAACATCGGATATCAAAGTATAGATACAATATGATCGATGTAGATCAGTGTATCGAAAAAAACCCTAAATTTTTTACGATGGAAACAACAGTCCTTGAGGTAAAAGATACACGAAGGAGAAGGGTGGATGGGATTATCCTTACTGAGGTAGTCCTATAGCTTCTGATGGATCAAAGAATAGTGTTCGAATGAAGATGATAGATTAAAATACAACAAAGGAAAAAAGGGGCGGATTTCCCCTATTGTACAAGACCATGAAAGAAAAAAGTGGGAGATATGAGATAAAATAAAGAAATAAAGAAAAATTAAGGAAAAATACCAAGCACTAGTCATACAGTTTATGTGCATGGTTTGGAAAATTGTGTGACAACAATGCAGAGGCCTCTTCTCAAGGATGTAGGTTCATAGGACCTCCCTTCTTTTTTTATATACCATACAAAAATTGTGTTCATATCTATACATCTATATAGAAAATTCCACATGGATGTGCACCACCACTCGAACAGTTTTTCCTAAACTGTTTGGTCCACCAACTTCCCAAAAATTAGTCCATTTGGCCTCTAATTCCTCCAAAGCCCTTTAGAACACCTGGTACACTCTCATAGCCTCCAAAATAACCCAAATATACCATTTAAGGGAAAAAAATCATTTTAAATTTAGTTCTGATCAATGAAACAAAAATTCGCCTCACCACTAGTTGAGAAATTTAATATGTGTTGGGATTTTGAATTGTTCTAAAAACTCTGGACATTTCATTAAGTTAGAGGTAGATGCATCATTTCTGGAGCCTCTAATATTTATCATTTATTAATGCATGAAGTCGATCTGAGGTACGTTAGTTCCACTAGTTCGAGTTCTATGGAAGCATACCCATGTACAAGATAGGTCTTGAGGGTGAAAGACTAAGATTCATGCTCAGTGGATTGAGTTATTGTCAGAATATATTGTACTAACATAGGAAGGGAAACTCAATGATGTGTTGTTTTAAGGAGAGGAATTTATTACATATCAACATTTATTATAAGGTAAAAATCCATTAATTTTCATTTTATCCATTCTTTTGAAACTAATAGTGGTTCCTAAGTGCTTGAGAAAGACTTCGGGGGCATCTAGGGATTGTTTGGAGCTCATAGATCTAGTTTTTTGAGAAAAACATGAGGCACGTGAATTTGTGTATGGTTAGTAGTAATTGTGTGGCACAAACATGAAACCCATATAGAGAGAAGCACAATTTGATAAACTATGTGAGGGAGGCTTCAAAACCATGAATAAAATCTATATAAGAATTATAATGGGGACCCTCATGGGTTGTGCGTGGTTTGTCCAACAATGTGGCCAGACCACACACATAGTGCCACATAGGCAGTAAGCCCACATAGTTGGAACATGGTTTGGAAAAATTGTGTGGCTAAACAGTCTTCCACATTCAAGATGGTTGAAATATGGATTTTCCATTTCCCTATTTAAGAATTAAACACTCTTTTTCCTCCCATTTTTCACAGCATCCCACACGTTAGAGCTCCCATCTCCTCTCCTCCGATGCATTTTGAATGCTCATTTTTTGAGCTCAAAATCAAGTATTGTTTGTCACATTGGATTCAAACTAGTAATCTCTTTGATCATATTTGTTAAATTATATTTTTATATCTTCATATAGAATTCAAAATCTATATGAGCTTATATGATACATTTTCATGGAATTCCTCTATTTATTTGATTTCGCCTATTATATCCTGAGTTAACAGTTTAAATTGAATGAAAATATTACTACCTATCTATGGTATGTGGTCTATACAATATTCTTTTATCAAATAGTGTTTTATAGATTAATCTATAGTGTCGCATGCCTAAATATAGGAAAATTTATCTTTAAATTAATATACCCATTAATTATATGTTCAAACCATGAATTAAACATGTTATTACACCCATATGGAAGGATATAGGTTTTAAACTTCAACCAAGATCACCCTTGAGGTGATTTTATTTTACAAATCCTATTTATACCACTTTGGGGTGAGTTAATCTCACCATTTATTAATGTGATCCATATATACCAAGAAGATATTGGATATGGGTGAAGATGGACCTAAATGTTATGAATGAAAAATTAAAATAATTGGTCATTCATTACAAGAGGTTTAAAAAAACGGGATTGGATCACTCCCCACATATATAAATTCCACATTAGTTCACAATAATCAGGATCTCTGAAATGCCACATAAAACTCATTTCCACGGTCACTCACTTTAAAAAGGTATTTGAAACTTGACCCACATCCCTTTAGTCGTGTGTACAAATTATGTTTAGATTCTTAACATGATTAATAAATTCATTATAATGTGGAAGGATTCTATAAGGAAAATTCTCGTTTCTCACATTGAGTGATTTAATAGTAATTTTAGAGTCAAATTGAATACAATGCGAATTTCAATTATGGTGAAAAAATGCTTGATGGAATATGTCATGGACCATAACTCATCTTTGTATGTAATGACAGCTATGATATTGTGATGAAATAAACCTTTAACAAAGTCATGGTAAATATTGAAGACTCCTCCATAAACCAAGGGTCTTGGAATTCCATAAGATGCACTATCAGTATTATCACCTATCTAGGATGATATCAAATGGATCTAATAGACATATTTAAGTTCTATAGGTTTCCTTGGCCTTCCTGAAACACCAAAAACTGTTTGGATTTGGATATCATTTGTGCTATTATCCATAGTTCCTGAATGAATTTTGGATTTAGTGTGGACATATCTATGTGTCGAAAGGATTCATGCATGTATATAGGGAGTTTGGTTGTCAAACAGCCTACCATTTATTGCATTCCACACAGATGTAATCGTATATGTTTTTTCTTCCAATATGATATTTTTGAGTTGTTCACTCTGTATAGACTTACTAATGAACACAATTAAATCATCCAGTTGATCTATTGTACATATACTGATATTAAACAAGTTTCATGTTTATCTTCATAGAACCTGGGAATAACCACAACCCATAAATATGTGTTTTATTTTCTCTTAATATCTGAATAATTGGTGACATGTTGAAACCATATATTAAAAATACATCTTAATTTGATCATGGGTAGGTAGTTTTTTCTCCACATCATATAACTAGAATAAATCAGGATGTTTTTATAAAATGTTCATTGAATATCCAAATCCATGATGGTGGAATAGATGATCTATCAAATTATATCATTTAATATCCTTTTTCATTATACTTTTCATTTCTATTGGGTCTCCAAATTAGAGTATCATCATCCATGGAATTGTATCTCTGAATGTTCATACCAGATTGAGAAGGAAAAATGCAATGAAGGTTATTTCTATGTGTAAGGGTTTATAAATTGTCATATGGGGCATGTTTAGAGTTACATTCATTATATCATTAAGAAGACTATCTAGCCAAATTTTTTCCCAAAAATGGTTATTGGAATTCCTACTGACCAACCGTTTATAATTATGAATGATATCCTGGAAGAAGTGATTGATAGAAGGCCAGAGAAAAGATGAAAGGTAAAACATGTTCCCATTTAGTAGACTCATTTTTAACCTATTATATTTGATATCAAAGTAATGATAATTAAAATTTAGTAGGTTCAATTATTATTTAATAAGTACATTATTGAAGATCTTAAGATCCGTGATTCTAGGACCCCCGTCTCAATAAGTTTGATAAAATCCTTTTTGGAAATTTTTTTTATTTTCCTTTCATAGATCGACTCAGTCTATATTAAGTTTCTAATCATCATTGATGATCACCAATGAGGCTTCTTTTCCACCTATAAAGAGAGAAGGTGTAAACAAATTTGGATGTAATCACCGAGTTAACTAAAGATACCATTCAATATTGGGACATGACATTCCCTTTACACTTATCTAGATGGTTTATCATGCGAGAGAAAATTAACCCAATGTGTTTTCTTCTTACATTTCCCTAAAATAAGAGGACACAAAGGTTATTGAATGGGAGGGATACTTTTCACCCCAATAGTAATAGTGATTCTATTTTAATTTCCAACTGGTATTCAATAACAAAATATAATGAAGGATTTTCTCCAACTAATGGCATTTTAAGCCTCTTCCTCAAAATGTGCACAGAATGCTTTGAGAGATTATATGGTTTCCCTTGATATGTTTCTGTATGTCATCAACATACAATAGATGTGACAGAGTGAATGAATCTCTTACTTTTTATATATTATTAAAAATTATAATCTTAGTAAGATCATTTATTAATTTAGTCAAATAATATTTAGTAATATAAATAAGAATTCCTTGGAGTGGGTATCATTGTCTAACATCTCTATTATGTTGGAAAAATCCTCTAGGGATCCATTTATTAGGATGTATAGCCTTGTAGAGCGAAGGTTTGTAGTAACTATCTTGATAATCGAATTTTAGAATTGATAACTCTCATGGATAGGGAAAAAATATTCAATTTAGTGTATCAAAATACAAAATCAATTTGGAGTGGAAAGTTCCCATCTTTCATTTTTCTCCTCATTATGTTAACACTTTTTGATATAGTGAATGAGATGATACGAAAACATCTTCGAGAAACAAACCCAAACTGATTTTGGGTAATGTACTCTTTAATTATTCCTCCCATCCTGATCCTAATGATCCTACTAATTATTTTTTTCGATAGTGTTCCCATGTGAAATGATCCTGAAATATATAATTTCAACTTCATCATATTTCATAGGGATTATGGAAATGAGAAGTAGGTTGATTACTTAAGGAACATATTCATGATTGGAGAATTCTGTGACTGAATTTTTCATATCATGTAGGAAAATATCCTATTGTAAAATGAGGATTTAGTTAGAAAATCAATAAGGGATTTCATTACTTTCCATGTTAAGAAAGAAAAGTGTTTCTTTAACTTCCTCTTTGTAAGGAGGATGATGATAGTTTTATTTTTTTTTCTCTTAAATTCATGGGTATATTTTATCAACCATTTAGTTTGTATTGTACAAATTATCATTATAATACAACCCATTGAAATTGTACACCACTTGCCTTGGGATTTCATTTTTGTTTTGTATGGAGACTTCCATTTATGTTCATATCAGTATTCCCTGCTCTTACCCTCTTCTCCTAATCATCCTTTAAAATAAAATTGAGTTACAATCCCCATAATTCATCAGTTTAACATTTAATTGTTTTTGGTCCAACCATTATTTCATATTTAAGTGGTAATCAAGCATGGATTGAGCCTTAAATTCCTATCTATATGGGGGTAATGTAGTGTTTATTTGTGATTTTTCAGCACGAAGGATGTTCTTCAACATCCATGATTTAAAGATCAATCTTGGAGAAGTATTTTCTACTCTATTACCTTAGGAAATTTTTTATCATACTTTAATTTTCCAGTAACGACCTGATGTGAGATTCCAAGGGACTCCATCCTCGAAGAGTAAAAAATAATTTCTCTACAAACAAGAGTAACAATACACCCATTACATAATTTAAAAGGTAGAGTAAATGACCTTGTAATTGAAGTTGATAGTTCAAATTCAGTGGGGTTGTGATCTAATTGGTGTTTCGGGAGTTTGTGACCTAAGGACCCAGTAGTAGTACTTGTATCATCAATTTGTAAAAAATAATCTATACAAATTACTTGTTTTTTCTTAATTCAAGGTTTCCCACTCCATGTGAATTTAGCACCAATAAATAGATCTTCAGCAAGACCAAAATGATCAATTAAACTTGTATATAAATTTGATTAATGGGAGTTTTGGAATGAAATGGAAAATCCATTACATTGCAGCCTCTAGGATCCATGCTACAGCCTTTCCAAAATAGGTTTTGGCTCACTACCACTCTTTCATAACACCACCAAACATCATGTGATATCCTTGGAAACTGCAGTCACCAGAATTAGTTCTAATTAATTGGTCATAAGGTATGATTCATTATAGTTTTTATATTTGACATACATGTACGTTTCATACCTAATAAAAAATTTCAACTTTTATTAGATGGTTTTTTTTATAGTCCACAAGAAAAAGTTTACCAAAGTCCATAGAATTATGTTTTACAATGTCTACTGGAAAACATTTATCATATGAATAAAAAAATTATTTCTAGATGAAATTTTATAAATCCTACTGGATGAATAACATCATACATCCCACCTAATGAACTATTCAGATTCCACCATATAGAATCTACAAGAATTGTGAGGATGATTTATCAAAATGACCATTAGACGAAGATGTTGTGCTGATCCTTTTATGTTTTGGAGGATTTATTTCTATGTCAATGAAACCGCCTTTGAGATATGAAAACATATGACCATTGGGAGAGGGTGTAACGTCCCAATGTTTCATTAATGAAAATCCCCCTTGATCCAATTAAATGTCTCTTTATGAATATTTTTTTTATAAGATGTCAACTTCTTTGGTTTTATGATAATATTTGTGACCATTAATTTTATAGTCGTTGAATAGTGATCACATGAGTAGTATAAATATATGGGTTTAACGAACCCAATTTTACTCATACAAAGGAAGTGATGGCCACATCCAGTAGAATTGCCCCATACGAAGCCCATTTGTCGGAGCTTGGAAAAGAGGCGGCGTCTTTGGGCTTCTCCCTTGACCAAGCCCAAGCTGAGCTTCGTTATGTCAAGCTTGAACAGGACCGTCTACGGTAAAAGTGGAAGTTGATAGAGATTACCACTCGAGCGATGTTATCCGAGCCGCCCCAAGAGTCTGTCACCATCACACACCTTACCCTTAGGTCTTATGCAGCTATTTTAAGGGGTTATGTAACAAATAAGTAGTACTATGTTCATGTACATTATTTTTTTATATAATAATGAATATAATTTCTAGTCATTTTTGATACTTTGTAAACAGATTTTAAAGTACAAATGGTGTTTTTAGTTAATATTTAATTAAGAATTATATTTTATTAAATTAAAGTATTTTTGAATTAAATAATATTTTAATAAAATAATATTATTAATATTCAATTAATTTTTATTAAAAATAAATGATCTTATAATTTTATGAATGCAATTAAAATTTTTATTATGGTTTGAAATCCATTTCTGTCAAAACCCGTGAATTTTTAATAAATGTCAGTTATTATTTTAAAAGTGAAAATTCACATATTTAGAAAAAAATTTAGATAAAATAAATATTATTTTTGGAATCAGGAGGTCGAAATTATCCAACGGTGAATTTTTCATAATTTTCTCAGACAGTCAAATTTTTGGGTAAAAATTAAATACCATTTAAATATATAATGTGTTTTATGACATCATAATGACCCAATGCTGATGTAATAAAATACCATAATCCTTATTTTCGGCCAATATATGTTTTATCATTAAAATATAGAGGTTTTGGGTTTGTTTGACTTACTTTTCCAAGCATTAATGGAGCCCTCAAGACTTATTCAACACTTTGCCTTTTTAAATTAATTTCCATGGGAGTGTGACACACCTCCACATAAGAAACCCTAATTTTTTTAATATGTTAGGACCTTGGCCTTGTAAAATATTGTTTTCCTCTTTCCTTTTCCAGAAAACATGGGGAAATACCATTGGATGGTTTGTGGTTTGGATTATTTTAATATAAGGGGTCCCAAAACCTAAATAATAACGAATTCTCTCACCTTTCCTATATAATCCCACCCAAGCTCCCACTTGCTCCTCATTCAAAGCCCTTGGAGTTCGTCCAATTTCTGCCCTACTCTCTCTATAATCCTCTCACCTCCCCCATACATCCCTCTTATTGTTTTAATGATGGGAGACCCCTTTCTCTCTCATTAAATGCCTCCCATGTACACCCGTTACTATGCCGAAATTCCGAAAGGAACTTATCTCTCTTCTTTTACATTCAAACAATACTTTTGTATCATGAATCTAAATTCCTTTTCATTTTTTGGGTCATGTATCTATTTGACCTCCTTACTGTCCATTACATGTAAATATTATGAGGAACCTCTTTCTCTATCATCAACCTTTTTTATGAATTCTTATGTCATGTCGTTACGCTGCCGAAATTGCACCGATTTTCTAAGCCAATTTCATTGTGTAGTGAATTCCATGCCCATTTCTCCATCAAGGGTATTAACCTTTATGCACATTCACTTATTGATTATAATGTTTCATGTATGAATTCCACATTCCTTTATCATGGAATAAATGATTATGTTTTATGAATCCATGTTTTATGATCCATGTGGCACACTTATGCATGAAATGAAATGTTTAAGAAGGGTGCGCCCTTATAGCGCTCCAATGCTTTGGGTAAAGTATAGTATCATGATACGTCATGTGCAATGAGTTTTGACTCATGATAATTCATGTGCAACGAGGGTTTACTCATGCTTCATGTTCAATGAGGGTTCACTAATGCTCCATGTGCAATGAGCCTTGGCTCATGCTAATTCAATGTTAAATGTTGTTGCCACATTTCCATGTTATGATTATCATGCATGATCATGACTTTATGTTCATGTTAATCTTATTCTCTATTGATGTTCCTATTGCCTAACATGTATTGTACTCCTCATGTTATTAATTGTGTACTCCCTTACTGGGCTTTATAGCTCACCCTTTTCTTATGCATGTCCTCAGGTTATCCCATGCAGTGCTAAGTACGAAGGAATGTAGTGGCCATATAAAAGAAGTTTCCAATAAAGATGTTGTATTTCAAGTATAAAGTTTTTATGTAATGATCCTAAACCCCAAAGACACTAAACCTCTCAATCTTTATTGTTGTATCAAGTGAAGTTTTATGTAATAAATCATGTTTAAGTTGTAATAAAAAGTAGGGTTTCCATAGTTTGTATCAGAGGATAGGTTTAGTTATTTTTGGGATTAGGAAACCCTAGTAAAGCCTTAGATACAATACTATGTATAATAAAAACATCCCTAAGTTTTGGTAAATACTAAGTAAGTGGTTTATCAAACAAATATATCCATGTCTGGATAAGAGCAGGTAGAGGCGGCTCTGGAACAGATGTTTCCTAGGGGTAAAACCCGAAAACACTGCTTTGAGCTAGACTCGAACGGGAAATGGTGCACGACAACAGGTCTTGCTACACTCTTGGTTATGACACACCTGGGGGATATGTTTTGATAAATTCACAATCTTAGTATGAACCCTTATTAAGGAAAAAATGCCCCTAAGAATATATGTTAGAAGGTAGATCATGAAAAGCCTGGATTGAATCCTATAGACTCATGAGTTAAAGAGATTAAAGTGTATTTATAAGTCATCAACTTTTTTCTTTGGATTACCCTTTATGTGTTACCCCTAACTTTCTTTTTATTCCAGCCAATGGCCGGTAATAAGAGGACTTGGGATAACAACCATTGTGAAGATCAGTGTGATGATTGTACTAATGAGATTCCCAATCCAATGGGAGCGGGAATCGCGAACTTTGTCATGCTTCTCTCTCAGCTAACTCAAGTTTTGAATAGAAACACGGGTCAAGAGGAACGTTCAACCCCCCCCCCCCCCCCAAGAAAGAACAAGTCGCTATTGAAGTTTCATGAGACAAAGGTCTCCTACTTTTAGTGGATCATCTGATCCCACAATCGCTGAACAATGGATCAACTCCATTGAAAAGATATTCTCCATCCTCTAATGTTCTGAACAAGAGAAGGATCTCCTGGAGGCTTATCATATGGAGGGTGAAGCTGATCAATGGTGGACAATGATCAAAAATACGAATCCTGAGTAGGAGATCGAGGCTTTGGAATGGAAGGAATTCCGGAAGATGTTTTTCGATAATTATTTTATGCACACCCTCTGTCTTAAGATGGAAAGGGACTTCTTTCGCTCAAGCAGAAGGATGAAGAATCTGTGGGAGCGTACAAGGCAAACTTCACAAGGCTTGCACGATATGCTTATATCTTTGTCGTTACCCCTGAATGCAAGGTTGACCGCTTCTTTGGTGGGATGTATCCTAGTTTGCGGAAAGCATTAGCGATCCGTGACTTCGACAGTTATGAGGAAATTGTCCGATGTGCCTTCAAGGATGAAATAAAGATCGGAGAATCACAGGGGTATCATGGGGACAAGAAGCGTATGGTGGACGTCAATGCTGGTGGTCCGATGGATAAATCCAATGGCACTAAGAAGATCCAGCACCCCACTTGCCAAAAGTGCGGAAAGAAGCACCCTGGAAATCGCCTTAAGGGGACTAGAAAATGCTTCAGGTGTGGAAGAGAAGGGCACCTAGTTATTTACTGTCAGCAAGAAGGACCCGCAGCTGCGACAGAAGAGAGGAATGCTCCGTTCGAACCTCAACGCGTTGTTTAAAGCTACAACTGCAAAGAACCAGGTCATTTTGCAAATCAGTGCCATAATCCATGGGTTTTCGGAGGCAACCAACAACCTCTAAGACAGAAAGGAAGTGCTTTTGCCATCACATATGCCGAAGTGAACCCCGACAACGAAGTGGTGACAGGTATGCTAGTTATTCATTCACGAAGAGTGAACTTACTTTTTGATTCAGGTTCTACGCATTCCTTTATACCTCAAAAGTTTAGTAGAACAATCCCATCACAACCACAAATCATGGAAGTAAAGATGTCAGTGAGTACGAAAAATGGAGAAATCATTGCATCCCATGAGTATAAGTCCTCCCATGTTGTAATCTGTGGATTTAATTTCCCGGTGAACCACATTATACTCCCTCTGGTGGAATTTGATGCAATTCTTGGAATGGATTGGCTTTCCTTATATAGAGACAACATAAATATTCGGGAGAGGGAAATCACACTCCATATAAAGAATCGACCCCCGATTCATTACAGGTGTCAGGAGGAAGATGAATCTCCTTTAGATCCATCATCTCAAGAATGGATATTACTGCCTTATGAGCATGAATATCTGGCTCAGATGATTTAGTCTAAGGAAGAAACCACCCTTGAAGAAATGCCTATTGTGAGGGAATTCGTTGAAGTGTTTCCCGAGGAACATCCTGGTCTTCCTCCAAGAAGAGCTGTTGAGTTCTCAATTTAACTTATACCTGGGGCGCTACAGATATCCAAGACTCCATATAGAATGGCTGTTGTTGAGCTCGAAGAGCTGAAGACACAACTACAGGAGAATCTGGATAAAGGGTTTATATTCCCAAGTGCATCACCATGGGGTGCACCAGTCCTCTTTGTCAAGAAGAAGGATGGGTCAATGCGGATTTGCATCGATTATCGTGAACTTAACAAATTCATGATAAAGAACAAGTATCCTATCCCAAGAATCAATGACTTGTTTGATCAGCTGTGTGGAGCACAATACTTCTCCATGGTGGACTTGCAGTCGGGATATTATCAAGTAAGGGTGAAGAAGGAAGATATCCCCAAGACTGCTTTTCGTACAAGGTACATGCACTATGAATTCATAGTAATGCCTTTCAGACTCACCAATGCTCCAACAATATTCATGGACTTGATGAATAGAGACTTTAGAGATTACCTTGAAAAATTTGTGGTAGTCTTTATAGATGATATTCTAATATACTCCAAAACCAAGGAGGACCATGAGGAGCATTTAAAAACTGTACTAGAGACTTTGCGCAAGGAGAATCTCTATGCAAAGTACAACATGTGTGAGTTCTGATAGAAGGAAGTCTCATTCTTGGGCCATATCATCACAAGCAATGGGATATCTGTGGACCCCTCCAAAATAGATTCAATTGAGTGATGGACGAGGCCAACATCTTTAACTGATATCTGTATCTTCTTGGGGTTAGCTAGATATTATCGACGATTTGTGAGAAATTTATCATGATTGTCTAACCCTCTTACCAAGCTAACTCCAAAGGGAGTAAAGTTTTCTTGGAGTGATGAATGCGAAGAAAACTTCACGGAGTTGAAAAGGAGGCTTATCACTGCACTTGTGCTCACTTTTGCCACAAGTGGGGAGATTTTTGTGGTATTCAGTGATGCTTCAAAGAAGGTCTTAGGACGTGTGCTGATGCAGAATGATAATGTGATATCCTATGCCTCAAGGCAGTTGAAAATCCATGAGCGAAACTATCCAATGCCAGATCTGGAGTTGGCGGCGGTGATCTTTGCCTTGAAAATCTGGCGGCATTACCTCTATGGAGAGAAATGTGAGATATATACTGACCACAAGAGTCTTAAATATTTATTCACACAGAAAGAGCTTAATATGCTCCAGAGAAGATGGATAGATCTCATCAAGGATTATGACTGTTCAATACATTACATCCCTGGGAAATCGAACAAGGTGGCAGATTCCCTATTTAGAAAGGATCCATCTATTCTATCAATGATGAGAATTGAGAAGGATCGAATCTTCTTAGACTTGATGAAGATGGATGTGGGAATCATAAAGAAGGGAACATCATCAATCCTTTCACAAATGATTCCTCAACCATCTCTTTTGGAAATCTTAAAGGATGCTCAAAAGGATGATGCGGGAATTCAAGAAAAAGTGGAAGCTATCAAAAAGGGAAAATCCTCAGAGTTTAATGTTAATGAAGAAGGAATTGTGCAGTTTGGGAAAAGACTATGTGTTCCATCATGTCCGGAGCTGAAGAAGTAACTTTTGGATGATGCACATAGTTCAAATTTCTCTATTCACCCAGGGAGCACAATGATGTATCGAGATCTGTGAGAAAACTTTTTGTGGGATAATATGAAGAAGGAGATCGCTGAATATACATCAAAGTGCCTGGTGTGTCAGCAAGTAAAGGCAGAGAGGCAGAATTCTAAGGGGATGATGCAACCATTTCCCAGACCAGAATAGAAATGGGAGAACATCACCATGGACTTTGTCACCGGACTTCCAAGGACATCTAAAGGAAACAATGCAATCTGGGTTGTTGTGGATGATCTTACAAAGACTGCACACTTCATTGCTATTCGAGAGGATTTCTATTTGGATCAACTGGCATGGATATATATTAGGGAAGTGGTACGGTTTCATGGAGTACCACTATCTATTGTTTCTTACCGAGATCCATGATTCACCTCTATGTTTTGGAAGAGTCTTAAACATGCTCTGAATACTGAACTGAACTTCATTACGGCCTATCATCCTCAAACTGATGGCCAATCCGAGCGGACTATCCAAACACATGAGGATATGTTGAGAGCGTTCTCAATGTACTTTAAAGGAGGATGGGATCAACATCTTCCTCTGGTTGAGTTCTCTTATAATAATAGTTTCAACTCGAGCATCCAAATGGAACCATATGAAGCCCTGTATGGGAAAAGGTTTAGAACACCGGAATGTTGGGATGAGGTCGGTGAACGTAAGCTGCTTGGACCAGAAATGGTCGAAGAAATGGTAGAGAAGGTGAAAACCATTCCACAGCATATCAAGGCAGCCGAAATTCGACAGAAGAGTTATGCAGATTATCATCGATGAGACCTTGAGTTTAAAGTCAGAGACATGGTGTTTTTACGCATATCTCCGTGGAAGAAGGTCATGAGGTTTGGAAAGAAAGGGAAGTTAAGTCCAAGGTACATCGGCCCCTTTGAGATTCTTGATCATGTTGGGGTTGTGGACTATCGACTAGAACTTCCACCTACAATGGACAAGGTGCATGATGTCTTTCATGTATCCCTATTAAGGAAGTACATATCGGACCCTTCACATGTACTCTCTTCCGAGGTGGTACAATTGTAAGATGATCTTTCTTATGAGGAACAACTAGTGAAGATCATAGATTGTAGAGAAAAAGTTCTACTAAATAAGACAATGCCCCTCGTCAAGGTGTTGTGGAGAAACCACAAGTTTGAAGAAGAAACTTGGGAGTCGGAGGATATGATGAAGCTGAGTTACCCACATTTGTTTTAGTGTGGAAAAAGGAAAATTTCGAGGGCGAAATTTCTTAAGGGGGGAATATTGTAACGACCCAAAGTTTCATTAATGAAAATCCCTCTTGATCCAGTTAAATGTATCTTTATGAAAAATGTTTTTATAAGATGCCAACTTCTTTTGTTTTATGATATGATTTGTGACTGTTACTTTTATAGCCATTGAACAGTGATCACATTAGTAGTATAAATATATGGCTTTAACGAACCCAATTTTACACAGACAATGGAAGCGATGGCCTCAACCTGTACAATTTCCCCATATGAAGCCCATTTGTCGGAGCTCGGAAAAGAGGTTGCGTATTTGGGATTTTCCCTTGACCATGCCCAAGCTGAGCCTCATTATGTCAAACTTGAACAGGACCGTCTACAGGAAAAGTGGAAGTTGATAGAGATTACCACTCAAGAGATGTTATCCGAGCTGCCCCAAGAGTCTGTCACCATCTCACACCTTACCCTTAGGTCTTTTGTGGCTATTTTAAGGGGTTATGTAACAAATAAGTAGTACCATGTTCATGTACATTATTTTTGTATATAATAATGAATATAATTTCTAGTCATTTTTCATATTTTGTAAATAGATTTTAAAGTAAAAATGTTTTTTTTTGTTAGTATTTAATTAAGAATTATATATTATTAAATTAAAGGATTTTTGAATTAAATAATATTTTAATAAAATATTATTATTAATATTAAATTAATTTTTATTAAACATAAATGATCTTATAATTTTATGAATTCAATTAAAGGTTTTATTAGGGTTTGAAAGCCATTTCTGTCAAAACCCGTGAATTTTTTATAAATGTCAGTTTTTATTTTAAAATTGAAAATTCACATATTTAGAAAATTATTTAGATAAAATAAATATTATTTTTTGAATCAGGACGTCAAAATTATCCAACGGAGAATTTTTCATAATTTTCTGAGACAGTCGAATTTTTGGGTAAAAATTAAATGCCATTTAAATATATAATGTGTTTTATGACATCATAATGACCCAATGGTGATGTAATAAAATACCATAATCCTTATGTTCGGCCAATATATGTTTTATCATTAAAATAATTAGGTTTTGGGTTTGTTTGACTTACTTTTCAAAGCATTAACGGAGCCCTCAAGACTTATTCAACACTTTGCCTTTTTAAATTAATTTCCATGGGAGTGTGACTCACCTCCACATAAGCAACCCAAATTTTTTTAATATGTTAGGACCTTGGCCTTGTAAAATATTTTTTTCCTCTTTCCTTTTCCAGAAACCATTGGCAAATACCATGGTATGGTTTGTGGTTTGGATTATTTTAATATAAGGGGTCCCAAACCTAAATAATAAAGAATTCTCTCACCTTTCCTATATAAACCCACCCAATCTCCCACTTCCTCCTCACTCAAAGCCTTTGGAGTTCGTCCAACCTCTGCCCTAGTCTCTCTATAATACTATCAAGGTTCCCCATTCTCCCAATAAGCCTCTCACAAGACTCTCTCTAGCCTTTGGAAGCATACTTTCAAGTAATGGTTTTTTCTTCCTTTCTCTTTTTTGTCAATTTTCTTTCAGTTGTATTGCCCTTTTAATTTCAATTATGAATGTTGGGGTATGGTTTCTAACCTCCCCCATACTTCCCTTTTATTGTTTGAATGATGGGAGACCCCTTTCTCTCTCATTAAATGCCTCCAATGTACACCCATTACTATGCCAAAATTCTAAAAGGAACTTATCTCCCTTCTTTTACATTCCTGCAATACTTTTGTATCATGAATCTAAATTCCTTTTAAATTGATAGGACATGTATCTATTTGACCTCCTTACTATGAATTACATGTAAATATGATGAGTAACCCCTTTCTCTATCATCAACCTTTTTTATGAATTCTTATGTCACGTCGTTACGCTGTCGCAATCGCACCGATTTTCTAAGCCAATTTCATTGTGTAGTGAATACCATGCCCATTTCTCCATCAAGGGTATTCACCTTTATGCACATTTACTTATTTATTGTAAAGTTTAATGTATGAATTACACATTACTTTATCGTGGAATAAATGATTATGTTTTATGAATCCATGTTTTATGATCCATGTGGAACACTTATGCATGAAATGAAATGTTTAAGAAGGGTGCGCCCTTATAGTGCTCCAATGCATTGGGTAAAGAATAGTATCATCATAAGTCATGTGAAATGAGTGTTGAATCATGATAATTCAAGTGCAATGAGGGTTTACTCGTGTTTCAAGTGCAATGAGGGTTTACTCATGCTCCATGTGCAATGAGCCCTGGCTCATGCTAATTCAATGTTAAGTGTTGTTTCCACATTTCCTTGTTATGATTATCTTTATTTATCATACCTTTATGTTCATGTTAATATTATGCTCTATTGATGTTCCTATTTCCTAACATGTATTGTACTCCTCATGTTATTCATTGTGTACTCCCTTACTGGCCTTTATAGCTCACCCTTTTATTATGCATGTCCTCAGGTTATCCCATGCAATGCTAAGTACGAAGGAATGTAGTGGTCATGTAAAGGAAGTTTTCAATAAAGATGTTGTATTTCATGTTTAATGTTTTTATGTAATGATCCTAAGCCCAAAATACACTAAACCTCTCGATCTTCTTTGTTGTATCAAGTGATGTTTTATGTAATAAATCATGTTTAAGTTGTAATAAAAAGCCGAGTTGCCATAGAGGGATTATAAATAAATATTATTTCAAGGATGGAGGAATCCTTTACATATACAATGATCTAATGTTTCTATAAATTCTTGTAACATATTTTTAATTGAGATAGCTAAAACTTTAACTTTTAGAGAGTCTTTCTCTTAAGGAATCCATTATGAGGATTATTGAAAAATCCTTAACAAATTTTGATTTTGTAATCACTATGACTAATCTTGTGTGATTGGAGGCCTCTAAGGTTTAGGAAGATAGAGTTTTACTATTCTTCTAATCAAGGTTTCCCATGTTTAGGGAAACAGAGATTGCACAAGTCATTGTATCAAGTGATTTTATGGTCTAAGAACGATAGACCTTTATGGCTAGGTTAAAAATGTAGATAACTAATGTTGTGTTTATTTACATCCTTAACACTTAATGTTAAAGTGTGTATATAATTATAAATTTATATGTAAGTTATTATTACATAAATTATATAGGTTTTTCATTACTTTTTTTACATGTTAATATTCCTATTTTTCATTCATAAAAAAAGTTTCATACTATTTATTATAACTTTTTTAACTCTAATTATATATTTAATCTGTTCAAATATTTCTATGAAATACTTTATTATGTGGTTAAGGAAAAATATATTTTTTGTTTTATAAAATAAAATTCACCCCCACCCCATAGTGAAATACATACTCCTTTGATCTTATATTTATTATCAGAGACGGTTCCTACTTTTTATATACTATTAAAATAAAAAAAATTATAGAGAAGAGTATATTTGTTTTTAATATGGAAGATTTCTCCCTTGATAAACATTAAAACATAATTTAATAAGCCCAAATGTCTGGAAAAAATCCCTCAAGCAGTCCTCTCAGTGTGTTTTGGGTGTGGTTGTGTTTCTTGACAAAGCCAAATGACCGCAAATAATTTGGTTGTTGTTTTCCAAAGATAGTTTTTTAAAGTGGTGTAGTTTCCCAGTGTTTTCCAAATTTTTGGGCCTCAAAATCAAATTTTTAGTATTTTAAAATGACATATTTATTCTAAGGAGTGAATTGTAGGAATAATGTGAAATAAAATGGTAAAATGATAAGAATTGTGAAGCATCATGCATGGGATGAATACCATGTTCATGGAATAGTACACAGAGTGGAATAACTCTATGATGAAGTGATCCTCATAATAAGAAATGGTTTGTGGAAAAAGGTAATGTGGTACATGGATGTGAAGAAGTTGGAAGAAGAGAACGACCATGTAAGAGAAAAGGGGGTACATAGAGTGCATATGGAAAATGGTTCGTGGGTCGGCCTGTGGTATGTGGCGGTAGAAGAGTCGGTACGCGGTGGGGGCTTTGATTGAATATTTAATAAATCATGATTTAGTTGATTTTGTGAATATATTTTGAAAAATTTGAATCTCTAATCCACCAATTACTGAGGAGATTTAACATCACTAGACATCATATTTCACTATGGGATTTCGGAAAATTCTGAGGGTGGCTCACGAGGGACAATCTTGTGAAGGCTATAGTGGTTCACGCTGAAGGATTTCCACCGAATGTGTAACGTGGAATGTGTTATCTGGTAAACACTAAGTATGTACAGGAGGATTCTATGGTATTCTAGAGAGTGTATTCCAAGAGTCATATGTAGAGGGAGAGCTCCAGTATGCAGAAGCGAAGGTATTCTGCGAACATCGAACAGTTTGCGGACAGAGGGTGATTTCTATAGGAGGTTCACAGAATCGGTATACGGAAGTGGTACATGATCGCAAAGGCCGAGGCACTCTATAGATAGAGGGTGGTTCATGGTAGTGGCGGTAGTAGTACTAGGAGGAGGTGAAAGTTTACCAATTTCTGTATATAGTATGCTGGTGGAACTAAGTGGTTTGCAATTTTCACAAGGAAGCTTGTGAAAGCTTCAAATCTATTTGTGAAAGTATTTTTCAGTACCTATTAGTATCTGAGATGGTGGAATTCAACTACAAGTAAAAAAGTATCATCAACAGAGCATCTATCTATAGTTGAAGATGCAGGACTTCTTGAAAACTAAGGGACCTACATTTCCAAAGACTGTGATTGACCAACAAGTTGATAAACTGTGAGTGGATTCCTTTCCAAGACCAGTGCATGAAGGAAGAGGAAGAGGGTGACCCTTTCCACTGGTAGTGATCAATAGAATGTGGAATAGGGAGTGACCCTTGGGAATTTAGTGAGAATACACTAAACCTTGTAAAGGTAGTGAGTCTTGGTATTAAAGATCTAGCCCGAAAATTGTATGCAATATTGGAAGTGATCCTTAGTGAATTTGGTTCATTGGCACATTACTGTGGTATGCTACTTGGACGTAGCACAGTGAGGGTAAACCAATTAACAATTGATCTGTCATGTTCATGATTTCATACCTATTTGTATATTTCTATGGGAGTAAGAGATAATTGAGTTTTTTCTAACAATGGTATAAGATTTGAGTGGGAGAATGTTTTAATCTGTCATACCCTAATTCACCCCCCCCCCCCTCCCAGGGTATTCGACCTGGTGGACCTATCAACACCTATATTTGATTCTGTTGATTATGAGTGATGGAGAGATCACATTAATACCTTCATTATAAATACCATATTAGACAACATTATTATACTAAAAATAGATTATAAAATTCCTAATAAAGAAGTTTCTACATCTATATGAGATGAAAATTTAGAATATCAACTCAAATATATATTTATAAATAATTTTTTATGTTTTATTCTAATAAATAACTATAATTAAATTTATTTAAATGAAACTATAAATTATATTTTAATGTAACAAATTTTGGATCTGCCAAATATGATGAAAAAAGAAGAGATATGTTAAGAAAAGATTGTAGAGATTTTGATTTTATACCTGTTGAATTATTTACACAAATGCATCAATGTTTTATTACCATAATAAATATTCTAAAATATTTTAGAGATAAAAAAATTATATAAGAACACTTTTTTGAGAAAAATATTTACACAATATTGAATGAATGGGAATATAAAGGAATGTATCTTAATTATAATAAGAACCATAATAATCATAACTGGGATTATTTAATTATAACTCTAATGTAGCATGAGGCTGTATTGAAAATGGAAGATGTGAAATAGATAAAGAAAAATGGGGTAGTTTTCTATCTACATCTACAGTAGCTAAGATACAATGATCAGGTGAAAAATATACTAAATATTTTAAAGAAGAAGAAAGTTAAATTTGAGATAGAAAGTAGTTCTTTATAACAAAGTGATAAATAAATTTATCATCTTGTTAATAGAATTAATCATTTTTTTCTAAAGAAATATTTTTATGTAAGTACAATGAAAATTTTAAGGACATAAATGATATTAATGAATCTTCTAAGATTATTTTTTTATGAATGTAAGAAACCAGGACACATCAATAAATATTTTCCTAGACTAATGGAGAATGATAATAATAATATAAATCCTAATAAGTTATAAAAGTATAAATTCTAGAAAAGTTTAAAATATTTAGACACTTGGTGTGCTAGTGGTGGAAAAAACTCTTAAAAAAACTCTTCAGAAGATAGTAGTTGTAGTCAAAAGATCATTGGATTATATAATTGAATTATAATGACTAATCAATGTATTATGGACAATGTATTTGTCGAATCCTTAAACAATTTTACTTTAAATGATAATTATCCATATACCAATTATGAAAAAAAAATTACATCCTTAGATGAAGAAAAATATAAATCATATGATGTAGATGGTACTTTACAATGTTATGAGGAAATTTCTATATATTCCACTTTACATGAAATAAATAACAATGATTTTAAAATCTATTAAAATTAAAATGTAGAACATTCAAAATATGATTTCATAATTTGAAAATATTCACTAAATATTTAAAATCATACTAAATAGTTTTATAAGAAATTTAGATCATCCTCATCTATTAATAGTTTTAATTTAGTTAAAAAATTAAACTCTGCAATTTTGTGTTAGAAACAAAACATTCTTCAAATTTTATTTCTGTGATGGAATATTTAGATAATATGTGAAGATAGATGAGACCTCATTGAAATACATCATGGGTGGGTTTAGAAATATCTAAACCTAGTTTTATTAATAACTATTCTGTTCCTAAAAGTGATCCCTTCTATTAGAAATGATAGAGAGGTGGACATTAGTAGAACAAACAATTTCCCAATTGAAGTATAATCTTTTGGTTTTCATATAGCATATATTTATAAAGAATTATTCATTATATAGTATAAAATAGTTGGACAGATGTGGATTTTATAAGTGATTTTTTATAATAATGTTGGACCCAATCACATTTGGGTGCCTAAATCGTAACCTTTTTTTCAATAAAATATGAAGAATGCCAACAAATTAATATATAGTACATGGATAGTGTATATTTAAAAAATATTAGTAGTAACAAAAAAAATATTTCAGAATATAATCAATATGAATGGTGAAAAGCCACTTTTATAGATAATTCCCAATGAGGAATATATGGTATAAGTAACATTTTTCTTCTTGGTATAGATTTATTTTCAAAAGTTTATTTTTTTGTAGGCCTTACGAAAAACCTCATTGGTATAAGTCAATTATGTGATGATGTTTAACATGTGATCTTTATTAATGGAAAATGTATTGTTCAATGTTTAGTAGGTAATTTTGTTATTTCTATTGATAGGCATGGTAATTTATATACACTAAACATATAAGACCATATAATCCAAGATCTAGCTCACCCTAGTGAAGTAGAATATCACTCATTGTTGTGGAATTGATGGTTTTGGACACTATAATGTAAGAACATTAAAAATATTCTAATAAATGAAATATAAGATATATACCAGAGTTTAGGATTAATTCTTATAATGTTTGTAATTGTTTTCTATTAATATAGAAACATAACTCTTGCTTTAGATATATTATTCAACTTTCTACTTATGATTCATTATAGTTAGTGAACATGGGTTTATTTGTTCCAACCAAAACTAGAAGTATTGGTGGAAAATACTATGTATATGTCTTAGTTGATGACTACATTAGATATACATGGAACTATTTTCTGGTTAAAAAATTAGAATCCATTTTCTCTTTTATAAATTTTATATCATGTCTTAACTATAAAAATCTACCTTTGGTTACCATTCATAATAACCATTGTGGAGAATTTTATACTTCTGATTTTGAAATGTTTTTTAGTGAAAGAGGTATAACACATAGCTTTTCAACTACTAGAACACCTCAGAAAATTGGTGTATGTCATAACCCATCCCAGTGGGGCCCATGAAATGACTCCCAAATCCCACCTCAAATAGGCCAGGGGCTGGTGACTAGCATCGAGTAGGAATGTCACTAACATGAGAGGAATTTTATAAGTACTTGTACCCAGGCACACATCTCCAAGCCCACAAATACTATAATGTAAAAACTACAAATGAAATAAATTCCTGCATGTAACTAAACCCAACCAATAGAGTACAACGGAATGTAAAGTGTGGAAAACTAAAAAGGTCCAGAATACATGGCCACTAAAAAGAAAGATCCTACTAACTACAATTTCCATTCATAAAGAAAAAAAGATAGGTACTAGGACTGCTACATGAAGTTGTAGGAACACCTCAGCCTGTCTGAAACTTACAAATCATTGTCCCATCCCGTTCCACCCTAGACTTCGTCAAAAGGTCTCTAATATACACAAGACAAATCACATGTGGGAAAATATTATTTATGGTTAAGTATAATAGTACTCAGTAGGACACCCCAAAAATGACCAGCAATGCACAATGTAAAGGTATAATCACTTATACATCGTATATGTCTATAGTATATATAAAAAAACAAATCCATATATACTCAAAACACAGGCTCGTAGTCTAGAGGTAAGTAACAACGCCTTTATACCTATTCTAGGGATTCAGTATTTTGATTCCATGATGCACTCATCTGAGAGAACTCACTCCTAAGTCCGATAGACCTGATGATGTATGTTTGATAAGTACAATTCTTTGAGAACATTAATGAGATAGATACTCTGATTGATGTGAAGAGATAATATGATTAACTCCCTCGGTGAGAACCAACTCCATGAGTGGGGAAGATCACAATACATGAATGAGGGTCACTTCTAGGGACATTGAATATTGACCAACTCATCCAGATTTACCTCTTATGTAGAGGAGAGACGTCTAATTGGATTGGTCACATCAATAACCTGACTCTACTTAGGGAACAAGAATGGATAGAGTATCCTACTCCAGGCCTCTCAGAGTGGACTCCCGACTCTATCCCAAAAGTCCTAGTGAATGGGGTCATGCTATGGTGGATATGAAATGATAGCCACTTACTGTCAAGGGAATCATCATGGGGAACCAACCCAAATGAGACTTGTCCAAGATATGGTGGAAAAGAATATAATTCCATGTATAAATGAGTATAATGTGTGTAGAAGTGTCATAGGTTGTGTCCCTTTTACCATGGATACTACCCGTGTACAACAACCCATGTCAGAAAAACATGTCATGTAGGAAAAGGTATAATCAACATGTATAGGGGCTCACACACCTTGTTCAATTATCTAGGGTTCTCTCTGTGTAAACATTCCATGTTACAGTACACATATTCAACTCGTGTTTTCTTAATAATGTACAAATACATGTGGAAGACCATGTATCTTGTTGGGGTTTGGTCGTGTGGTGCAGTACATTCCTTGTACTCCACAGTGTGTCTGTGTATCCTATGAGATACACACTATGATTCAGGTAAGGTCCCACACACCATGTTATAGCTGTCTCACACAGTGTTCTACCTCTCTGTCGCTCGAAACCGTAGTCTCTACTGTAATGGGATCACACACCGTTTATTTTTTGATACACGCTGTGTTCATTTAGAATTTTCAGAATCTATATTCTTCCTCCAGCACATTGTTTGATCTTCTAGTGTTTGATCTGATTGTTGATTCCCCTCGAAAATGAAGATTTAGGGTTGTTTTTTCCTTCAAACATTGATTTGGTATGTTCTAGGTATTCAATTATGTCCAAAAACTAATTCCAATCATCCACATGAAGAACTCCCAATGAGTGATATCTCCCAGAATACGTCGATCAGTCAGTCTCCATCACCATCGCACCTCGTCTAGGTCATCATGATGTCTAATATATGATTTCAGATTGTTGTTCTATGAAACGGATATGCAATGATACTTTGTTCATAACCCCATGAAGTATGATGGACATGTTTAAATAATGGGGTAAGAAATCAAATATGAACAACCTTAGGCACAAACTTAAGATTTTGTTTTTTATGGCCTTGATCTGCTCCCATTAGAAGGATCAAGAAACTAAATCAAAACAGAATCAACTCCCTAAATAAAACCCACAATCACCCATCCCAAAACACAATTGAACTATGGGTCAACCAGTTCGTGGGTTTATCATTATTCATCGATAAAATAAAGAATTTTAAAGAAAGAATTAAATCACATGCCCTAACATGAGTTTGGATCAATCATTTATGGAGATTGATTATGCTGCCATCATCAATGTGATCAACCAACTCTTCTCCCATGGCGATTAATGATTGCTTGATTCTTCATTGTTCTTCATTGATAGGTTTTTCCAAGGGACTCCTCTCCAACTCTCCAATGAATTCCTAGGTTATGCGTCTAACCCTCTATATTCTTCATAACAAATTATTTTAAATCAATGGTGGTTGCGTCAGCGCAATAGAAAAATAAAATAAATATTAATTTTTTTATTTCCTTAATCATTCAAAAACTAACATTAATAGTCAGCCCACGTTGTTCAGTATTAGGTCTCTCCTATGTTAAATTAGCTTCTTTGAATGTAACGGATCTATCTAATTTCTGATCGGGGAACCTATTTAAATTTTATTCCACTTTTTCCAGAAAACAGATCGTGTGTTCTATTTCAAGCTTAATTCATTTAAATCATTTGATTCAGGCACTCGGGGCCTCCGAATCACATAATATACCAAATCCTATCTCAAATTAATTCCATATAATATTTAAAAATAATACATGAAAAAATATAGTACAATAAATTATCCCTACCTTAGGGGTTTATATCCCCGAAAATCGAAAAGAGGGAAATACAATGAGATGTTGGTATTGCACATGAATCGGAGCCTCCAGCTCCCATGTTCTCTCCTAAAGATTCTCACGCAACTTTCAAACATGCACCATGGGAATCATTCTCCCATAAAGGATACTCTCTTACCGATCCTCCGTATCCATGGGGTACTTAGCAGTGGTCTCTCCATTTTCAATTTCCAGCTCTCCCCAGTCGATAACATTCAATGGGTCATCCAAGTACCTCTTTAGCAATGACATGTGGAAGACATCATATACCTGATTCAACTGTGGTGGTAGATCTAAGAAGTATGACACCTCACCAACTATATGTAGTATCAAAAAATGGATGATGAGCCTTAGAGATAACATTCCACCCCAGCCGAATCTCTGCAACCCTCATCAAGGTGAGACCTGGAAGAAGATATGGTCTCCTTCCTCATGCTACAAAGGTCTCCAACATCTGTCACTATATGACTTATTCCAGCTCGGTAGAGTCTTCGCCTTCTCCTGGAATACGTGTACCTTCATGGAAGTAGTTCAAACCAACTTTGTGCCCACGAGTGCTGACTCCCCTAGGCCATTCCAACAATTGGGTGACTGGTAGGGTTGCCAGTAAAAAGACTTGAATGGTATAATACTAATGGTGGAGTGGTAACTGTTGTTGTATGTAAAATCTGCCAGTGGTAGGCCATCCTTCCAGCTATAACCAAAGTCCAAGATGCAATCCTGCAACATTGCCTCATGAACCTAAATGGTTTTCTCCATCTGGACATCTGTATGGGGAGGAAACACTATTTGCAAGCATAATAGAGTTGCAAATGCCTCATGTAATCCTATCCAAAATTGGGATTTGGCATAAGAATCATGATATGAAACTATAATTGATTGGAATGTATGAATCCACACTATTTCCTACAAGTAGAGTCATACAATTCTCTCTTCTAATCTCTGATCATAGATAGAAAGGATGTGGGATGACTCATTGAGTCGGTCAACGATCACCCAGTTGACATCGTGTCCCCTAGATTTATATGGTAAACCTATCACTAAGTCCATCTATATTCCATCCCACTTCCATTCTAGAACCTCTAGGGATGATCTAATCCTATTGGAATCTAGTGCCCAAGATTCACCTACTCGAACATATGGCATTGAGAAATGAACTATGTCACTTCCTTCTTCATCAATGTCTATCAAAACTTACTTTGGAGGTCCTGGTACATCCTCTCCACAAATAGGTGTACCACCAAAGTGGATATATGAAACTCCCTCAAAACCTTCTCCTGCAATGTCTCCAGTAAAATGTGCATCCCCTAAAGAGGAAAATGTTCTCCCCTCCTTCTGAATATCTATTAGAAGAATGCCATGTGGACATAAGAGCACATAACATCTAGTAGACAACTTGACCAAGTTCTTCATTCCTGAATTGTTGTAAGATTTGAGGTGTGACAACCATCTACTAGAGGTAATTTGAACCATCACCATCCACAAAGGATAACTGTGATGAGGCCAACTACACAGATGCCTTGTTTAGTAGATGTGTACTAGATCTCTTGCTCAGAGAATCCACCACCACATTTCCCTTCCTGGGATTATTGAAAATATCTTAATCATAATCCTAGAGGAACTATATGAATCACCTGTATCTCAGTTTCAGATCCTTATAAGATAAGATATACTTGAGACTCTTTTGATTAGATTATATGATAAACCGATCTCCAATCAGGTAGTGCTGCCACATCATCAATGAGAAGACTACTATTGCCATCTCAAGATCATGGGTCACGGTGTTTTACTCATGTGTCCTAAACTTTTGAGAACCATAGACAATCATTTATTGCTACTAAATCAATAAAAAACTAATTCCAGTCCTTGATGCATCATAGATCACAATGTACTCGACTCCCACCTTTGGAAATCTGTAGATCAGGGTGCTCACCAAAATCTGCCTCAACTATTGAAAAGCCAACTGGAACTTCTCCTTTCACACAAAAGGCTACCCCTTTTGAGTCAAAGATACCATCAGTGCTAATATCTAAGAGAAATTAGGCGTGAAACTCCAGTAATAGCCAGTCATCCAAAGGAAACTCCACACCTATATTACCTTCCTAGGTGTTTCCTACTCAAACACAACTTCCACATTAGTCGGGTACACCACTACTCCATCTGCTGAGATAACAAGTCCCAGAAAGTGGACCTCCTAACTCAAGAACTAAAACTTAGAGTGATTACCTTAATTTTAGTTCACTCAATGTATGTCTAAAACCATCTGATGGTGTCTTGCATTCTCCTCCATAGATGTTGAGTATACAAGGATGTTGTCGATGAAGACCACTATGAACCGGTCTATGTATGACTGGAAGATTCAGTTCATGAGTCTCAAGAACATTGTTGGGTAATTTTTCATTCCAAAGGGAATCAAAAATTAATCATAATTACTATAGTTGAATTTGAAATATTTCTTCGATATATCATCATCTCTTACATGCAATTGGGGATAGCCTGATCGAAGTTCAGCCTTCAAGAGCCATTTTGCCTCTCTCAATTGATCACAGAGGTCATAAATCTTCAGTAGTGGATACTTATTATTTACCATCACTTGGGTTATGTTATGTTAATCCACAGAAAACCTCAAGATCCTATCTACCTTTTTGAGAAACAATACTGGGGATTCTCATGGTGAAACACTAGGTCTCTCGAACCCCTTCTTCTAAAAATCCTCCAACTACACTCTCAACTCACAAAGCTCTTCCGGATTCATACGATATGATCGTGATGATATCAGTCTCTTCCCAACGTATAAATCGAGGTAGTAGTCGATCTCGTAGTGAGGAGGTAATCCTGGAAAATCTTCTAGGAATACATCTTCATACTCCGCCACTACTACCGGGAACTGGAAGCTCACAAAATCTACGACTCCGAGGGTAAGTCTAGACAACTCATAAGTGATCAACTAAACCCTCAAATGCTTGATCCTATCCTGTGATATATGGTTCTCCTTTTAAATAACAAAGGAAAAACACATCTCATCACTATATACACACCGCACCATTCACCTAAAATAGTCAATCTGGTCATGGAACGATGATTGCCAATCCATACTAATAATGATGTGGTAAGGCCTCAACACTTCCACCAAGAGGTTCCAACAGAAACTCTCACCATCCAGGGTAATATCACACTCTTAGAAAAGGTGTGTGATCATAGGGAAACCTATGGTAGGTGTCTCCAAGCGTAAGGGTCAAGTCAATAGTTCTATCGGAATCTTAAGGTCTCCAAGAAGATATGTGGTGAGGAAATAATGAATGTAAATTATGACTATATGTACAAAATATAAGGGAGGGAAGACAAAGATCAAACCTAGAATCATCCCTAGAGTCCCTGTGTCATATTCCTTGACTTCATATCACTTCCCCACCCCTATCATTGAGCTTTATAAGCCTATCATAGACCTCTATGGGGTGGTGTTGGTAGTTTGTCAAAACACATACCACCACCTGTATCTCTCCTTGCTCCTCTACGACATCTTCTACTTGGAGAATATGCTGGATCCACTCGTTTACTCTACCTTAGTGGTCTTTCCACCACTTCCCTATCACCAGCTCGACAGTTTGGAAAATCTCTAGTGAGATTTCCTTTACCGTCGCATGTGAAGCATCACCTCTCCCTAGGAAAACAAAATCCAGTGTGTGATCCATGAACTGTAGATCCCCTATTCTGGGACCTCATGTGACTTATCCCATGTCCCAATCCCTGAGTCTAATGTTGGATCCCCACTTCCAAGGTCTCTACACCTTCCTTATTACTATTGAATGTCATTGGATGTCTCTACTCATCCAAGAATCACTCGACCCCCAATACTTTCTTGAGTACTCTAGCATATATCAGAATTTAAAGAGATATGATGATGGATAAGATGTCCTGATGTAGACCTCCATCGATGTATTGAGCCATGATTTAATAATCCTTGACCATATCCATTGAGTACCATGAGAGGTTGGTGAACCTAGATGAATAGTCTCCTACCATCATACTACCCTAATAGTGCTGAAAACGCTCATTTATACACACTTTCATCAATGTAATAAGAGTTAAATCCACTATAAAGAGTCACTCAAAATCCATCCATGAAAGAGTCTCCTCATTGTAAGTCTATGTCGTCGAACTCAACCATCACCCCGCTGAACCCTAAAGAAGGATCGCATCCAGGATCACCATTTGGTATATTTGTGTCCTCACTAGATGTAAAACTCAATTCAGTGCCTCAAGTGTAATGCTCCGACCCCAGTTACCCATATTCAGTGCAATTTTTAATACATTGGCATGATTACAATGAATCAACTCCCGAAGCACTGATCAGTTTTGCAGTCTTGGAAAATAGATTATATAAATGAATGTTAAATTATACATTATAACATACAACATGACATAAATAATCCTTTATGTACTCTATTATTACCTTATCTTAACCCATCATATCAATCATAGTACACTTCTTGGAATCTTGGGAAAATTAAAACAAGGAAATGTGTGAGCTCAAATACTCAGTAAGGTTAATAAATACAGCAGAACATAACATAAATAATAAGCATTATGAATAATTGAAACCTCATTCCTTTACAAATAATAAACATGAATACTTTTATGGCAGGAATATGAATTGAGTAAGTAATTCCATAATAAAACATAATCAAGGGTATTATACTAGTCGAATGACCACATGAAAAATCAATATTATTTCCATAATGAGGGAATGTATAATGTCATACATTCTGAAACATTTTGTCAAGGCCTCATCCAAGACGTCAAAAAATGATTAAGGCCTCGGCCAAAACGGTATCTAAAATTGGGAAAGGCCTCATCCAAATCCACCTCTAGTTTTCTCATGAGACCAACCGATGCATCAAGGAGATATAGAGGGCTCCACTAGTCACTTATTAAGTCCAATACATTCCACATATGAAAAGGTTTTAATTTAACATAAACATTTGTATTAAAAATAGCATACGAAATGTCAATACATTAGCAATAAACCATGAATGGTATAAAAATCGAACATCCATAGTCAAACATATCATAACTCATTAAATACAATATGGAAGATTGTATTATAATAAATCAACCTCAATCAAAAATAATATCCAGTAAAGGATGCTGACATAGTTGAAAATGATGAGTAAAACTTTTTGAGAGAAATATCCTTTTTTATAAAATCATTTAAAAGTCACATATTTATAAAGGAAGTAATTTAAAAGATATTTTTGAATCAAAGTGTCCCATACCACTTTGAAACATTTCAAAAGAATTATCATTTAAAAACATTCATGTTCATATAAATAAATCATTAAAATCATTTTGAAAACATAGACATAAATTAACAAGATTTAGATAGATAAATCTTTAAAACATTTAAAATTACGATCTTGATAAAGTGTACCTTTAAAAAAACCATAAAACATTCATTTTGAAATAATTTTTATGAAAAATGGACATGGATGATAAAAATGTCTTAATAAATACTTACACATAAACAATCTCAGATAATAATGAGATTGAGGAAATAACCATTAACTTGAACATTCCTTTATTTGAAGGTATGTTTAACCTCCTGTATGAAGATTGTAGAATGTTATTAAATTATAAAAAAACAATATTTATATTTATGATATCATACATGATTCATTTATGACATTATACTACCCATTTAATAAAAATTTCCATGTTAAATTTACATTTCGGGTAATAATCACTTTCTTTATCGTACGTGGTCTCACTTGTTACTCTTGATTGTATCACATACATCAGGATATAAATACATCCAGAATATAAAAAATTATTTATATATAAAATAAATTTATAATATAAATATGTATAATAGACATATATATGAAATGAAAAACACTATTTATAGAGACGGTAGTCCATACGTACGCCAAAACGATGTTTCCGTTTTCATATCATATTGAACAGAACTAAGTGAATAAGATATATGTAAGTGAATATATATATATATATATATATATATATATCCACTAGCATTATTATGTCATATATAATACTTATTAGTAATATAAATTTTTATAATCGTCGATGAATGGTGAACGTGGAAATGAATCCTATCACTTTGTAGAGACGATAATCCATACGTACGCACGAGCGAAAATATAATATCTATAAAGGTAGGGAATTGGATGGTATATTAATTTTAAAGATACATTATCATGTTATTTTCATTATTTATATACATATTACTCATCCTTATATCCATCCAAATAACATAGTGTTGAATAACAAATTACACCACGACGTGGAGACGGTAAGTCATACGTACGCACACATGGTGACATTATCATTCATAAGATGGGTAGAATAATGAATATAGTTGTTCCATATTTATAAAAACATAAAAGTATATTGAAGATAATGGAGTTATTATTTTATAATGGAATCAACAAATAATGAGTAAGTGGAAGAATAAGAGAACTTGAAAGAGGCTGGTGAAATCATTACCTCTTCTTCGGGTTATTCCTTTTGATTAGATCAAAAGGGCTCCATAGGTTGGCATTCTGACCAGATTAAGGCCTCTACGATGACATTAGGATATTTTTTATGATATTTGGGAAGCGTGTGGACGATCCAAATGGTTTTAGAGGTGTGATTTTGAGAAAAGTGTAAGTTCGCTTTTATAATAGGGGTGAGGGGAACCCTAGAAAAAACTTAAAATATTATTTTATAATAAATTCATCTTCGGTTTATAATGGCTCCAAGAGGAATTATTTAAAGGATAAGGAGGGTATGTGTCGAAAACCACTCACCAAATAGGTTTTATATAGGTTTAGGTCACAATATTAACTTTTAGATTTAACTCTTAGTTAAATAGTTTGACATTTACCATGTCTCTTTGTATTTTTGTATTATATGGTCAATAAACATACTATAAAAGGCCAATATAACACCAATTGGTTAATTAATGTCATATATATTATTATATAAGTATTTTTTCATAACCTTAGATTTTTTGGACGACATATCAATTAATAATATAATATTTTTTTGAAAAACTATTTTATGTCAATTTTGACACTCTTTGGTATTTGTTTTTTTATAAAATAATAACATCAGGATTAATTAAAAAAAATACACTGAATCAATCCTAACATTTCATATTCACCTATAAAATTCGTGAATGTCATAAAAACTTTGAAATTATATTTATTTTATAATTTATAATACCATTTATTTGATTCTTTCATTAATAATATTATTACTGCATCATCATTGTGTCATTAATAAATTTAATTATAAAATCTAGAAAAATTATAAATAAAATACAATTATGTATTAAATATTCTTATCTTTCTAATGAATATTTATAGTCGAATTTATCATATGTATCACCCTATATTAAAAATGTTTTAGTTATTAAACATTGATTTTAACTCTTTTAACTCTTCTTTAAATAAAATAATAATAAATGTCATAATCTAATACAAGTGGACCTAAAGGGTAATATTTTATTCCTATGTTTTTTTTGTAAAATTACATTTATCCAATAGAATTAGGACATTTTTTAGGGTAATAATAATATCATTTTTACACTTAATTACCCTATTTACTTTTAACTGTGGTAAATAAAAGTAAAAAGTTACCATTCACCAAAAATATTTTTATCTTATTCAACCAAATTTTACTCCTAAATATTAACTGTGTCTCTCAGATTTTTAAAATTCACTCATAGAAGATATAAAATTACGTTTTATGTTAATTTGCAAATTCTCCTAGGAGGTGGGTAAAAGACGGTAAAAAGTTCGATAATATTTTTTTTATATCTATAGTTATTTTAAACAGACACTGATTAATTACATAGAATTTATATATTTATTATGTATCTATTTTGTCCTAAAATAAATTTAAATAAAATAAATAATTATTTAAATTAAAATCTGGTTTTAAATAATAACTTAGTTTTTTTCACTATTCATCAAAATTTAAATGTTTCTAGAAAAATACCAAAAATTCACCTTGGATAATTTCGATATTCTGAATTCAAAAATGATGTCGATTTTACCAAATTAAAAACATTGATGTTCCATTTATTAATTTAAAATTATTTCCCTTTGTCAAAACCAAAAGGCGTATTTTTATAAAATAATAACTATCAAAGGATTAATAATTTTTTAAGTCCAATTTCAAAGTAAAATTACTCACAATTACAAGCATTGGATTAAATGGTAAATATATAATCTATTTATACTTCCAAACCATTAAAATGTATAATTTAACACTATAAAATATTTTTATTAAAAATCTTGTTTTTAGTTAAAATATAGTATTTTCTACTATTCACCCAAATATGAAAGTTATTAGATAAACACAAAAAATAAATTGAAACTAAATTATTATGACTTGATTCTAAAAAAGAAGTTTATTTTGTCAAATTTAATATATAAAAGTTTCAAATATTGGATTTAAAAAATGTTCTCCATTAAAAGGGGGTAAAATAGAACTTATTGAAAAATAATTATTTTATCTGAAAAAATGTACATGTTCCTATATTATGTCAAAGAAACTCATAAGATGCAATATATAATTATAAGGATTATATAATGTTCAAAATTCAGTTAATACTATTCATAACTGCTTTTGAACGTCTAGTTTGGTAAGTCGTGGTGCGCTTGAACTCAGTGTTGCATGTAGTGAAAGTTATTGAATTATGTTGAAGAAATAACATACTATGAAATATTGGGGTGTTACATTCTTCCATACATTAATAAATAGCGTACTCGCAATTTGAAATTGTTATTTGAAAATAAAAGGTTGAAAATTGAAAATACCTTTGTGGGAAAACCCAAATTAGAAATTGGTTTAATAAATTTTAGTCTTAATAAGAAGAAAAAAATTATATATATATATACTTGAAAAGTAGAGTTTAATCCTCTAATTAATTCCTACCACAAACTCATCTTTCACTCCAAATGATTAAAAAAAAGAAATTCTATTTATCCAAGTCGTCCAAGGTTCCAAAAATAATGAATTTATAATTCATTTGTTAGACTAGTTAAAGAATGAACTAAATTATACAAACCAGTACATCACGTAGTCCAGTTGTAGGTGATGCACCTTTGTCTCTCTTCGGTTGGAGGTTCAAGTCTTGCGGCCTTTCCGGACACAACTAGTTGTTGCTCTACCTCTAAGAATTTCCTTTTTATAACAATCCAAAAATAACCTTAACATTATTATCCAATTTCAAACTTAATCCATTCCAACCATAAGAATTATCTAAAATACATATATCCAAACTCTCAGTCCAAAATTTATAAGGAAGTTACACATAATGAGGATCCTTTTTTCCAGGTAAAAACATATGAACGCCTTTATCATGTATTCTCTTACAACATCGCAACATTCCGAATTACAAAAATCAACCATCTATTATTACAAAATCACTACCTTATTATCATGACCATATTAATGATTACCTTTCCATCAACCATGTATTTTCCAAAAACATTCACTTACTATTAAGTCACTTTTCTTAGAACGATATAATCTCACATCCTAAATAAAATTTTACTGGAGTGCAATCCTTATTTATCTACATAATTCATTAACCAGTATACTGTTGATACAACACTCAAATGAAATAATTTGATAAAAACAACATAAGAACACTAATCATTCCTCTTTATCTAAGGTAGTTTCATAACTTGATTATTATCCAATAACATCATTTGTGTTATACTCTTCTGAATGAGGCATTGATTCACGTAGTGTCTCAACGCCTTGTAGATGAAGCATTTTAGATTTGAGAACTTGTTCTTAACCTTGAAATCACGTACGTGGTGTCCTTTTTCTCCACACATATAACAATCTCCCATTCCCTTCAAGAATTTACCAAGGTGATTCATTCCACATTTATCGCAAATTGGAAAATCCTTCTTTTCCCTCTTCCCTTTATCCATCTTTCTCACTTCCATCCTGTTCTTCTCTTGCTTCTCTAAAAATCCATAGGATTCAGAGAATTCATTACTTATCTACATAACACATGATACTATTTATTCATATGTTGAGAATACATAGTAGATTATTTCCCTTCTAAATGTTGGATTAATACTATTAGAGATATGATCCTTCTTACTCTTTGGATCATAAATATTGATGGAGTTCAGATTTCTTCTACTGGGCACCATTTCTATATAATGGCATACACTAGGTCAATTTATGAATTGCAATGAATAATTATAAACATTTAAAATACCTAAAATAAATTGAACAGTTTATGGATATAGTCCATAAAAATATCATCTTTGAGGAGGTATATACTCATAAATCGTTCATAATGATTTGTAATTAAAATGAGAATTATCCAAAGCATATCCGCCGGGAGTGTCGTAACCAAGAGTGCAGCAAGGCTCATTGTCGTGCAGCAGTTCACGTTCGAGTCTAGCTCAAAGCGGTTTTTCGGGGTTTACCCCTATGTACATATGTGCCAGAGCCGCCTATACCTTCTTTTATCCAGAAAGGGATATATTTTATTGGAAAACTCACAAAAAATTCCATTACCAAAATTCTAGGAAGTTATTATATACAAATTGTCAATGTCTATCTTAGGGTAATGTGCTCTAATCATAGTTTATCTAAATCAAGTTTCCAAGGAAATTTCTAAACTTCCTTTGATACCAACTATAACGCCTCGACCCCAGTTACCTGGAGTCGATGCATTATTTTAATACATTGGCTTGATTACACGGAATAATGTCCTGAATTACCGATCAGTTTATCTGTCTTGGAAAATAGATTACATACATGAATTTTACATTACACATTATAACATACAACAAAACATAAATAATACTTTATGAACTCCATTATTCCCTTAACTTAACACTGCATATCAATCCCAATACACTTCTTGGAATCCTGGGAAAAATAAAAAATAGAAAGGGGAGAGATCAAATGCTTAGAAAGGGTAAAAAATGCCACAGAAGATAACATAAATATTAAGCATGATGAATAATTGAAGCCTCATTCCTCTACCAATAATAAACATGAATATTTTTATGGTAGGAATATGATTTGAGTAAATAATGCCATAATAAAACATAATCATGGGTATTCTACTAGTTGAATGACCACATGAACCATCAATATTATTTCCCTAATGAGAGAATATATAATTTTGGACATTCTGAAACATTTTGACAAGGCTTCAGCCAAGACCTCAAAAAATGATTAAGGCCTCGGCCAAAACCATATCTCAAATTTGGAAAGGCCTCGGCCAATTCCACATCTGGTTGTCTCATTAGACCTACTGATGCATCGAGGAGCTATAGCGGGCTCCACCCATCACTTACTAAGTCCAATAAATTCCTCATATGAAATGGTTGAAATATATCATAAACATTCATATTAAAACAAGAATACGAAATGTAAATACATTAACTATAATCCATGAATGGTATGAAAATAGAACATCCATAGTCAAACGTATCATAACTCATTAAATACAATATGTAATATTGTATTATAATAAATCAACCTCAATCAAAAATAATATCCAGTAAAGGATGCTGACATAGTTGAAAATGATGTGTAAAACATTTTGAGAAGAATATACTTTTTGTAAAATAATTTAAAAGTCACACATTTATAAAGGAAGTAATTTAAAAGATATTTTTGAATCGAAGTGTCCCATAGAACTTTGAAACTTTTGAAAAGAATTATCATTTCAAAACATTCATATCCATATAAATAAATCCTTAAAATCATTATAAAAACATGGACATTAATTAAAAATATTTAGATAGATAAATCATTAAAACATTTAAAATTATTATCTTGATAAAGAGTACCTTTCGCAAATCATGAAAATATTCATTTTGAAATTATTTTTAACAAAAAGGACTTGTATAATAAAAATGTCCCAGTAAATACTTACACATAAATAATCTTGGATAATAATGATATTGAGGAATTAACACATACCATGAACATTCGTTTAGTTGAAGGTACGTTTAACCTTCCATATTAAGATTATATTATGTTATTAAATTATACCAGAACCATATTAATATTTATGATATCATACATGATTAATTTATGACTTTATTCTACCCATTTAATAATAATTTTCATGTTAAATTTACATTTCGGGTAATAATCGCTTTCTTTATCGAACGTGTTTTATCTTGTTACATTAGATTGTATCACATATATCAATATTTAAATACATCAAGAATATAAAACATGATATAAATATCATATATATTTAGAATATAAATATATATAATAGATATATATATATGAAATGAAAACACTGTTTATGGAGATGGTAGTCCTTACGTAGGCATAAACGCCTTTTCCGTTTTCATATCGTATTGAACAGAACTAAGTGAATAAGATATATTTAAGTACAAACACACACACACACACAAACATATATATATATATCCAGTAGTATTGTTATGTCATATATTACATACTTATTAGTAATATATGTTTTTATAATCGTCGATTAATGTTGAACGTGGAAATGAATCTCATCGCGTCGTGGAGACTGTAATCTGTACGTACGCATGAGCGACAATATATTTCCTTAAAGGTGTAAAATTGGATGGAATATTTATTTTACAGAGAAATTAGAATGTTATTTTCATTATTTAGAAACATATTACACATCATTATATCTATCCCAATAACATAGTGTTGAATAACAAATTTCACCACGGCGTGGCGACGTAAAGTCGTACGTATGCATGCATGATGACATTATCATTCATAAGATGGATAGAATAATGAATATAGTTGTGACATATTTATAATAACATCACAGTATATAGAAGATAATGGAATTATTATTTTATAATGGAAAAAACAAAACAAAGAGTATGTGGGAGAATAAGAGAACTTGAAAGAGGGTGGTGAAATCATTACCTCTTCTTCCGGTTATTCCTTTTGATTTGATCAAAAGGGCTCTTTAGGTTGGAATTCTAACCAATATAAGTCCTATAGGATGAATTTTGGATATTTTGGAGGATATTGGGGAATGGTCTTTCCAAGCCAAATGGATTTGGAGGTGTGAATTTGAGAGAAGGGGAAGTGCCCATTTATAAGATGGGTGAGGGACACCTTAAGGAAAACGTAAAATATTATTTTATAATAAAATAATTTTCGGTTTCTAATGGATCCAAAATAAATTATTTAAATGATAAAGTGGGGATTTTTCTAAAACCACTAAACTAACAGGTTTTCGGCTAGTTTAGATCACTATATTATCCTTAACTTTTAGATTTAACTCTTAGATAAATAGTTTGAAATTTACCATGTCTCTTTGTATTTTTATATTATATGGTTAATAAAATTACTATAAAATTCCAATCTAACCCCAATTGGTTTATTCGTGAGATATATATTATAATATATATCTTTCAGACGAACCCTATATTTTTAGGACTATTATATCATTTAATAATATAATATTTATTTTAGAAACTATTTTATGTCAATTTTGACAGTCATTGGTATTTGTTTTTTGATAAAATAATAACATCATGTTTACTTCAAAAAAATACATTGAATCAATCATAACATGTCATATTGACCTATAAAATTCGTGTATGTCATAAAAACTTTGAAATTAAATTTATTTTAATATTTATAATACCATCTATTTGATTCTGTCATTAATAAGGTAATTAATGCATCATCATTGTGTCATTAATAAATTTAATTATTTAATCTCTAAAAAATATAAATAATGTACCCTTATGTAGTAAATTTTTTCAGATTTCTAATTTATATTTATAGTTGAATTTATCTAATGTATAACCCTATATTGAAAATGTTTTAGTTATTAAACATTGATTTTAACTCTTTTAAATCTTCTTTAAATAAAATAACAATAAATGTATTCATCTAATCTAAGTGGACCTAAATGGTCAAATTTTAATCCTAAGGTTGTTTTTGGTCGAATTACACTTTCAAATAGAATTAGGACATGTGTTAGGGTAATAATAATATCATTTTTAACTCTAATTGACCTATTTAATTTTAACCGCGATAAATAAAAATAAAAAGTTACAATTCAAAAAAAATTATTTTTATCTTATTGAAAATTTTTTTACTCCTTCATATTATTCGTGTCACTCAGATTTTTGAAATTCTACTCACATAAGTTGTAAAATTATGGTTTATGTGAATTTGAAGATTCTCCTAGGATGTGGGTAAATGACGGTAAAAAGTTCGATAAAATTTTTTTATATATATAATTATTATAAACTAACTCTAATTAATTACATTGAATTTATATATTTAGTATGTATCTATTTTTTTCTAAAATAAATTGAAATAAAATAAATAATTATTTAAATAAAAATACGGTTTTAAACAATAACTCAGTGTTTTTCACTATTCATCAAAAATTGAATGTTTTTAGAAAAATACAAATATATCACCCTAGGATAATTTCAATATTCCGAATCCAAAAATGATGTCTATTTTACCAAATTCAAAACACATATGTTGCATTTATTTATTTAATATTAATTCTCATTGTCAAAACCTAAAGGCATATTTTTAAGAAATAATAACTATCAAAAGATTGACACCTGTTTACGTCCAATTTCAAAGAAACATTAATTAAAATGACCAGAATTGGATTAAATGGTAAAAATATAATCTATTTATACTTCCATACCATTAAAATATATAATTTAACACAATAAATATTTTTATTAAAAAAAGTTGTTTTCAGTTAAAATATAGTATTTTCAATATTCACCCTAATATGAAAGTTATCATAAAAACAACAAAAAATTATTGAAACGAAATTATTATATCTTGATTATAAAGAAGAAGTTTATTTTTTCAATTTGAATATATAAATGTTTCAAATATTTGATTTAAAAAGGTTTCTACATTAAAAGTCGGTAAAATTGCATTTTTGGAAAAATAATTCTTTTATCTGAAAAATGTATTCATTCTTACATTAATTATAAGAAACTCATAATATGGATTCTAAATTTATAAGGATTATATAAAGTTCAAAATTCAGTTAATATTATTCATAACCACTTTTTAATGGCTAGATTGGTAAGTCGTGGTGCGCTTGAACTCAGTGTTGCGTGTAGTTCAAGTTATTGAATAACATTAAAGGAATAACATACTATGAAATCTTAGGGTGTTACATCAAGACAGTCCTCAGTTTCCTGAGGGTTGGGTACACCTCGGAACCTGAGGGGCCTCTGTATCAAAAACTATAGAGCACACATAGTCTATGCTCCTCATCTTGTAGTACTATAAGTACCATGTGCTGCTCCACTAGTAGTGGTAGAGCTGGTGAACCACCTAGATGTAATGCCTTGGGAATTGGCCCTTATATCAAAGCCTCATTAGTGAGGGGGTCATCCTCATTATTGAGCTACTAAAGCCTATATGGTATGTATTGTGGAGGAATCCTGTAATAAAACATAATGTACCATGGTCAATGAGTATATTTGGAGATATGACTCAAGAAGGACATGGAAACCACAACCCAATCCTAAGTTATGCATTTACCATTTTATTCACTGTAACTAGTGTTCTGATGCACTGAGTCTAAATGCAAGTTATCAGAGCCCTGGTGTATGGATATTTCATTCGCTAACACCAACACTGGAGTCGCTAGACTAAAATGAAAACTTGAATCACTTAATATTTTTTCCCCAACCAATCTCATAGACTCTCATTCCAATGGTATACCCAACCCCCTCTGATACCACTGTGTCATGAATCATACTAGTGGGGCCCATTCCATGACTCCCCATTCCCACCGACAATATTTCAGGGGGTGGGTAATAGCATCGAGTAGATATTTCACATACATTAGAGGCATCGCCTAAGTACCTATACACATGAACTCATCATTAAGCCCAAAATGGAAAAATGTAAAAACAACCACGGAATAAAAAAGAATGAATACTAATCTACCCAACCAATAGAGTAAAATGGAATGTAAATTGAGAAAATGTAAATTACTCCAGAAAACAATCCCTCCAAAAAAGAAAGAGTCTTCAAATAACAAAGTACAACCTGTAAAAAAACAATATAGGTACTGTGACTAATTCTCGAAGTCATTTGAACACCTTGGATTGTCTGAAATATACAAATTACTATCCAGTCTAGGTCCACCCTAGAATCTATCAAAAGGTAGCACATTTATACAAGACATGACACATGCAGTCAAAGCCCGTGTAGGGGTGACTATAACAATACTTAGTATGACACCCTAAAAACCACCCAAAATACACAAATTAATGGGACAATCATCTATAAGAACTATATGTCTAATATAAATATAAAAAGAAAAAAGTATGATATCCTCAAAACCAAGACCACTAGTCTAGAGGTAAGTCACAATGATAGCATACCCAACCTAGTGATTCAGTCTAAAGATTCCATGGAGCACTCATCTGGGAGAACTCACTCCTGAGCTTGATGGCCCTAATGAGATTCATCTGAGAAGTACCATTGGTATGGAACCCCCACGGGGGGATATACATAGGTAAATCTGAGTATATAATATGATACAATCACTTTGTTAGAACAAACTCCATGAGTAAGGAAGATCATGATACACTGATGAGGATCCCTGCCAGTGCCCTGGTGTATACCACGAATCAGCTGGATTCACCTAACATGTAGACAACAGATGTCAGGTATGATTGGTCACATCGATAACCTGACTCCACCAAGGTAAAAATTATTGATAGGGGATCATGCTTTTGGTCTCTCAAAGGGGACTCCCTGCTCAATGAAGAAAGTGATGCTAAAGGGGTTCATACTCTTATGGATAGGAAATGATATCTACTGGCATTCAGGGGAACGTGTAAGGGGGAGCCAACCCAAATGATACTTGTATAATAAATGGTGGAAAAAGATATAAATCAATGTAGAAAATAGTACACGGTGTGTAGAAGGGTCACACACCATGTCCCTTTGACCCTAGGTACTACCTGCGTACAACGACCCGTGTCAGAAAAAACATGTCATGTAGGAAAAGGTATAAAAGGCATTTAGTGGGGATCACACACCATGTAAAACTATTCGAGGTCCACTCTATATAAACTGCCCATGTTCCAGTACATTGATTCAACAATTGTTTTCCAACCCATGTACCAGTACATGAGGTAGCCCTTGTTTCTGGTCGGTGTTTGGCTGTGTGTTTGAGTATGTACCGTGTACCCCACCATGTGTTTGTGTATCCTATGAGATACATGTTGAGTCCCAAGTAAGGTCCCACACACCATGTGACATTTGTCACACGTCGTGTTATACCTCTATGTCACTCGAAACCCTAGCCGCTACTAGACTGGTCACACATGCTATGTATTCCGAGATACATGTCATGTTCATTGGGATCTTATAGAATTTTTTTCTTTCTCAAGAGATTCGATTTTTCATGTTTGATTTGATGATTGGTTAACCCTGAAAATTATGTTATGGGGTCCTCTTATCCATGAATCACCGATTTGGTATGTTTTGGGCCTTTGATCAGCTCCGAAAACTAATTGCATTCATCTGCATAAAGAACGATCGAAGAAGATATCACACAGAGTACATTAATTTTTCTATAACCAATACCATCTCAACTTCTCTGGCTCTTCATGATGTTCTATCTATGATTTCAGATCATTCCTCCATGAAATAGATGTGCAACAATCCTTCTTTCATAAAACCGTGAATAACAAAGAACATGCGGGAATAAATGTGGAAGAAATCATAGAAAAACAATTGAAGGAATGAACCTCGGTTATAGATTGTTATGGAATTGATATTCTCATGTTAAAATGATCAAGAAAATAGATTGAAAAAGAATCAAATCCCCAAATCAAACCCACAATCACCCATCCCTTAAGAACGATCGTGCAACTGGTCAACCTGTTTGTCGGTTAATCAAAATTCATTTTTAAATCAAATAATAGGGAAGAATGACTGAAATCACATGTTCTACCTCATGTTTAGATCAATCATTGATGAAGAGTGCTTTTTTTTGTCATCAACGGAGAGATCCTCTAACTCTGTTAGCACAATGATTCAGAATCATAGGATCCATCGTCATTCATCGTCAAGAGGATTCTTTGAGGTTATCCTATACAATTCTCGAGATAATTATAAGGTTATGTGGCTAAACCTATAAATTATTCTTAAAATGTTATTTAAAATCAATGATTGTTTCATTAGAACCAAAAATATAATAATTTATTTCCTTAAACGTAAAAAATCTAACTTTCACATCCATCCAGGACTAGTCGGTCGTAAGACTCCCCTATGGTAAGGTCAATTATCTGAATGTAACGGTGCCCTCGTATTTTTGATCTGGGAAACCATTTAAAATTTATTCATCTTTTTTCAGGAAAAGTTCTCTCACATAATATTTAATATTTATTTCACTTCAACCATTTATTCTGAGCACCCTCGGCCTCAGAATCACATGTCGTCTCAAAGAATGGCTTTGAATTATTTCCATATAACATTTAAAAATAATAACTGGAAAATCCTGGAAATTACAGTGTAGTTGTAGGAATGAAAATATTTATTCAGAATATTACTATAACCATGATTATGGGTTACTTAATTCAAAAAAATGTGTTGAAGAAGATTGTATCTATTTCTATACTATAAATCAATTTTTCTTAGGAATTTTATTAATAAAACTACTTATGAGTTGTAAATAAGAATAAATCCAAAATTTTATTACATTCGATTGTTTTGCGAAAAGTATTAATTCTATATACTAAAGATAATTTCCAAACATTCACCCCAAAATATGAGGAAGGAATTTTCCTCGGCTATTCTACAAATAGTAAGGATGGTATAGTTTTAAATAAATGAACATTTTGTTTGGTGGAAATAATGCATTTCAAATTTTATTAACTATGTAAAGACCCGTAAATTTCAAGGAAATTTTTTTCTTAATTTTCTTTGGAATTTTAAAAGAATGTAGTTTCTGACGGCGCCTGATTCCGAGGCCCGGTGTGCCCGGAATCATTTTCTGAAGTTTGGCTCGAGTACGTTCAGTGAACGGACGAGCGGATTTTTCTTACTTTTGAACCGGTGCCTGGAATCGAATTCTGAGGGCACCGATGAAATCGCAGCGCCGGTATTCGCTTAGAAACGCCTCTTCCGGAGTTGCATTTGTTCGGGTGTGGTTTTTAATTTTCAGGCTTAAAGTTATGAAATAAAATAATTTTGCGACAACTTTATTTTATTTCACTTAAGCGGCTTGGAAGCCAGTTGAAGCCACTTAAAGGCAGCTTGAACTGAGTTGAACTAGATAAGGTGCTATCCAGGAATATCCTACCCCCTTGGTAGGATATTTGTGAGGTGGGGCCCGCACGAGTCCCACCGTTTCTTTTTCTTCTTAAGTAACGCACCCGCACCCACCCTATTAAAAGAAGTCAACCGTGCGTTTTTCTGGTTAAGAAACGCCCCATTTAATTGGGCTGTTAATTTGTTACAATTAATTCTTTGAGATTAATTGATCGTTTCTTTTCTTTTGAAATTCAATTTCTTATCTTGTGTTAATAAAATAAGACTTGGGGTTATTTTATTTTTTTTGAGTCTTGTCACGTTGGGAGGATTTGGGAGGCTTGAAGAACATCTTCTTCAACGACGAAGAACGTGAAGAACGAATCGGTCTCCGACGAAGAACGTCGTCACGTCCTTCTTCCGAAGAACGATGACGCGCCATCCCTCGTTCTTCTTTCCACATCAAAGGAAGGGAGACACTGTTCCACCTCGGACAACCACCGTCTTCGTCTACGAATCATCTTCTGCGACGACGCGACGCCTTTCCGCAACGACGCGACGATCCCCCTCTTCCGCGACGAGCCTTTCCGCGAAGAACGCCCGCACATGACGATCAATGAGGTAGGGATTTTATAATTTTGGAATACCCCTCTTTATATTCCCATGAACGTTCTTTAAAAACATAAGAGCCGGTTTCAAATGAACAATTTTATTTTATTAAAATTGTCGGTTCATGTGTTGAACAATTTCTCCCATTGTTTTTATCTAACGCAGAGGGTGCGGGTCAAACGAACACGGCCCGGAAACCCTCCGCCGTTCTTCGTGTTTTTCGGATTTTGCGGGCCACGACGGAACGTGCCGCAACGGGTGTTTGATGATCCCGCAGTAAAGAGCAGAACCCGGGAGGAACAACGGCGCGGACGGGAAGGAAAACGGGCCACCAGAGCGACTCTGGAAGCCCGCGGAAGCCGATGGTGGTGTGGCTCGCCGGCGCAGCGGCGCCGGCGGCCGGAGGCGGCGGCACCCCGCGGGTGTCCAGCGCGACACACCGCGGGTGCCGCGAGGTTGTCACGTGGCACCCCGCGGGTGTCCAGTGCGCCACCCCGTGGGTGTCCAGTGCGCCACCCCGCGGGTGTCCAGTGCGACACCCCGCGGGTGCCGCGGGTGTCCAGCGCGACACCCCGCGGGTGCCGCGGGTGTCCAGGGCGACACCCCGCGGGTGTCTGGCCGACACCCCGCGGGTGCCGCGGGAGTGTCACGCGGGGCGGCGGCTTTCTCCCGCGTCGGCCGCTCGGCCGCTCGGCCGAGCCGAGCCTGACCGGCCCTAGCCGGGCCGGTCCGGGCCAACCGGGTCGGACCCGACGTGGTTCGGGCCAACCAGGGGGGTCGGGCCGGGTCGGCCCGGGCCCGGACCCCCCGTCTTCGGACGGACTTCGTTCAAATGATCGTATCTTGAGCTACGGGCCTCCAAACGACTCGCCGTCAGCGGCAATGCAATCTTTGGAGCGAGTCGGTCGTTTCGGTTTATCTCACTCAAAGTTTCGGAATACTTTGGGTTCGGCCGGGTTGGTTCGTACACGAAACCAACCGGGCCCTCGGAGCGGAAACACTCATATCTTGAGCTACGGACGTCTGATTGACGTGCCGTCAGTTTTGTTAGTTTCCTCTTAGTGAGACGGATCTTTTGGCTTACTCCGCCCAAGGTTTGGATGCAAGTAGAGTACGGTCGGGTTGGTTTTTCCTTAAAAACCAACCGGGGCCCTGGGACGAAAAAGCCAATAACTCTCAGACCGGGCATCCGATTGACGCGCCGTCTATTGCGTTGAGTTCCTCTTGATGAGACGGAACTTTTGGCATCCTCCGCCCGAGTTTTGGATGCAGATGGATAGTGGCCAGGTTGGATCGCACTGAAATCCAACCGGGCCCCTGGAACGGAAAAGCTGATATCTTTCAGACCAGAGGTCCGTTTGACGAACCGTCAGCGGCATTGGTGATCTCGTTGAAAAACGGTCCCTATGAGTATACCCTTTGAGTGTTCAGGGTATAGTTGAGTTACGGACGGATTGGTTCTCACACGAAACCAACCGGGCCCCTGGGACGAAAAGGCTAATAACTCACAGACCGGGCGTCTGATTGACGCGCCGTCTGTTGCGTTGAGACCCGAATGACGAGGTGGTCCTTCGAGATACTTCCTTGCGGGACTTTGTGATACTTGGAGTATCGACCAGTAGCTCGTGGAGCGGACCCTCCCGGAGACGAGCGGGCGTAGCACGGAGACCGTGTAGCTTACTGAGACCCGACGACTGCTGATCGAACGACTCGGTGTGTGACAGAGGTGCGCTTGGTTGTACCGGCACATGGGAGCGCTTGGTTGTAGCGGCAGACCCACGACAGAGGTGCGCTTGGTTGTAGCGGAACATGGGAGCGCTTGGTTGTAGCGGCAGACCCACGACAGAGGTGCGCTTGGTTGTAGCGGCACAGGGGAGCTCTTGGTTGTAGCGGCAGACCCACGACAGAGGTGTGCTTGGTTGTAGCGGCACAGGGGAGCGCTTGGTTGTAGCGACAGACCCACGACAGAGGTGCTCTTGGTTGTAGCGGCACAGGGGAGCGCTTGGTTGTAGCGGCAGACCCACGACCGAGCTGCGCTTGGTTGTAGCGGCACAGGGGAGCGCTTGGTTGTAGCGGCAGACCCACAACAGAGGTGCGCTTGGTTGTAGCGGCACATGGGAGCGCTTGGTTGTAGCGGCAGACCCACGACAGTGGTGCGCTTGGTTGTAGTGGCACATGGGAGCGCTTGGTTGTAGCGGCTGGCCCGCAATACTCTATAGGTGGTGTACTACAGCAGTCTTAAGTTAGTGGGCAGTACCTCGGAGTTGTGACAGGACCACTGTACACTCCAGAGACGGAGCTCTTCAGCAGTTACGATTTCGATGATGAAAATCCTGGTTTGAGCTGAGACTTTTGACCTTCTGTTTGCCTCATGATTGAGATGGGTTACTTGATAACTTAGGAATATGTATGGGCATATATCTATGTAGAGGTTATCGGTTGAGATCTTCTTGTGGTTATCTTTGTTGGTTTTTGTGAGACCTTGAGGGTCTCGGGGTCCCTACTGAGTATCGTTATACTCACCCCTGCACAGTCTATGCCCGCACTACATTGTGTTGGTTAAAGACGAAGGACATCGTTGATCGTGGCTGAGGCTTGCAGAGCAGGATGGTACCTGGAGGTGGACCACTGGGCGGGACGTGCTCGGAGCGGACGACGGGACCCGAGGAGCATTGGAGTTATCTGTACCCACCCGTCAGGTGGGATTTCCAGTGGACAGCTCGGTGTAGCGGCTTTTACTTTACAGTTGTTGTTTTCCCTTTCGAGTTGTACTTTACTTTCAGTAGGGTTTGTATACTGGCCCATTTACTTTTCCGCACTTCATTTGTACTCTGTTTTTTACTTAGTGTTTACTTTTCCGCTTGCTTACTCTGTGGTGCTTGTTTACTTTACAAAGGCAATTCCTTCCCTTTTTACCGGGATTTTTTCCTTGGTGCTAGTCACCAGCCCCTGGCCTATTGAAGGCGGGCTTGGGGTAGTCACGGCACGGGCCCCGAGGACGGGTCGTGACAAATTGGTATTAGAGGTGGTCGGTTCTACCGGGAACTCTTATCTTTTCTATGTGAAGCAATAGTGTTTAGCGTATTGGGTGTGGTTATCAGTCCAGGGAGTCCAGTGTCGGTGCGGCGGCCGACGTATCCGTACACCAGGACCCTGACTTCTGATTTCCGACTTAATTCACGAAAACATTGATTGCATGTGTGTTTCAAGTTTTCCTTGTGATTACTTGTGTCAGCTCACCAGGTATACTGTCCTGACCGTGGCACACCTGTTTCTTTCAGGATGGCCCCACGACGACAGCCAGCTAGGATTCCGAGAGTGGTGCGTGATGACAGCCCACCGAGCGTCGAGGACTCGGTACAGGTCCCTTTGACAGCTGAGGCACCAGCGGTACCTATACCCGCCGAGGCACCGATGCTACCAGCCCCAGCCGCTGACGATGCACGTCGCCTTAGTGCACTGCATGAGTTCTAGCGCCAGCGACTGCCCAGGTTCCGTGGGGAGACGGACCCTCAGGCCGCCGAGGACTGGCTGGAGGCAGTTGTTCGGGTTTTCAGATTAGTGAGGACACCAGCAGACCTCATTGTGATCCTCGCAGCGAGTCTCCTGCACGCGGCAGTAGGCAGATGGTGGAGCTTGATGCTCCAAGTGCACGATGAGGCCTCCCTCATCTGGACGGACTTCGAGAGCCTCTTCCGCTCAGAGTTCGTCCTGACCACCCTCCGTACGGTGCGCATTCAGGAGCTTCTTCAGCTGCGGCAGGGCAGCTTGACGGTAGCCCAATACGCGGCGAGGTTCACTGACCTTTCTCGCTACTCGACAGACATGGTACGGGACCCCTTCTTCCGGGCCCGGACCTTCGAGTAGGGATTGAGACACGAGATCAGGGCATCGCTGATCTCCCTCAGCATCCCGACCCAGGCAGGAGTGCTAGAGAGAGCCCTTATGGTCGAGATCTTTCTGGCTGAGTCTACAGCGAGGCCTACCGCAGGGCGGCAGGTGGCGGAGTCTTTGGAAGCAGGTAGCCGACATATGACTTAGGGTTCCTACAGACGACCTCGGGACACTGGCTCAGCAGTGCGGGGCACACAGCGCGAAGCCAGCCTTCCGAGAGGCAGTCAGTGCTACTCGTGCGGCGGGCAGGGCCACATGGCTCGTGACTGCCCGAACCGCCGTACCGAGGAGCAGCAGACGGTGGAGGGGCCACCCAGGCAGAGGCAGAGGGTCGACCGTGGCGGTCCGCAGGGAGGAGGCGGACGAGGCAGAGGAGCTGGCCGAGCAGCAGGTGGTGGGAGACGCTTTGAGGCTCTGCCGCCACCACCACCAGGCGGTCCACCCAGACCGCAGGGGATAGGAGGACATGGGAGAGATCATCTTCAGGCAGTTGAGGCCTACGATCATGGGGCTCCGGGAGCAGATGGATAGAAGCGGGACTAGCTCCAGACCTGGAGACTTTTGTTCATGTTGCTTCTAGTTTTGTTGATGTATGTTTGTAGATGCTTTGTGTCTTTGTACTTGAGCTGCAGTAATAAGAGACACCTTTTCTTGTGGCATTTACTTCCCTGTCCTCTCTTTTGTTGTTACTAAGAGGTTCCAGTTTTGACTGTTGACTTGACCCTCACTTGTGAGACATCTACTGGAGGAGACCCAGTTACCACACACTGATGCCGACAGTGTGACTTAACCCTTGGAGGCGAGAGTAACGGTTGGATCTCTTGGTAGTAGCGTCAAGGCCTTACGACGTCATCCTTGGTATGGATTAGTATCATCCATGTCGGGATTGACCGTATTAGGCGAAGAACGTGGTTCATCCAGGGGATGAGACCAGATCTCTCTTATCGGCAAGGAAGAAATCATAGCAGCTCTAGTGGGACCAGAGGTGGTCCGGGCAACGATAGAGAAGGTCCAGGTGAGCACATGGAGTGGAAGGCTCAGATGCGTGCTCAGTACCGCCTTTGTATACCTAGTTTGTGTTGAAGCTTTACAGGGACGTAAAGCCCTGTGGTGGGAGTAATGTAAAGACCCGTAAATTTCAAGGAAATTTTTTTCTTAATTTTCTTTCGAATTTTACAACAACGCAGTTTCTGACAGCGCCTGATTCCGAGGCCCGGTGTGCCCGGAATCATTTTCCGAATTTTGGCTCGGGTACGTTCAGTGAACGGATGAGCGGATTTTTCTATCTTTTGAACCGGTGCCTGGAATCGAATTCTAAGGGCACTGATGAAATCGCAGCGCCGGTATTCGCTTAGAAACGCCTCTTCCGGAGTTGCGTTTTCTCGGGTGTGGTTTTTAATTTTCGGGCTTAAAGTTAAGAAATAAAATAATTTTGCGACAACTTTATTTTATTTTCACTTAAGCCGCTTGGAAGCCACTTGAAGCCACTTAAAGGCGGCTTGAACTGAGTTGAACTGGATAAGGTGCTATCCAGGATTATCCTAACCCCTTGGTAGGATATTTGTGAGGTGGGGCCCGCACGAGCCCCATCGTTTCTTTTTCTTCTTAAGTAACGCACCTGCACCCCCCTATTAAAAGAAATCAACCGTGCATTTTTCTGGTTAAGAAACGCCCCATTTAATTGGGCTGTTAATTTGTTACAATTAATTCTTTGAGATTAATTGATCGTTTCTTTTATTTTGAAATTCAATTTCTTATATTTTGTTAATAAAATAAGACTTGGGCTTATTTTTTTTTTGAGTCTTGTCACGTTGGGAGGATTTGGGAGGCTTGAAGAACATCTTCTTCAACGACGAAGAACGTGAAGAACGAATCGGTCTCCGACGAAGAACGTCGTCACGTCCTTCTTCCGAAGAACAACGGCGCGCCATCCCTCGTTCTTATTTCCACATCAAAGGAAGGGAGACGCCGTTCCACCTCGGAAAACCTCCGTCTTCGTCTACGAATCCTCTTCCGCGACGACGCGACGCCTTTCCGCGACGACGCCACGATCCCCCTCTTCCGCGACGAGCCTTTCCGCGAAGAACGCCCGCGCGCGACGATCAACGAGGTAGGGATTTTATAATTTTGGAATACCCCTCTTTATATTCCCGTGAACGTTCTTTAAAAACATAAGAGCCGGTTTCAAATGAACAATTTTATTTTATTAAAATTTTCGGTTCATGTGTTGAACAATTTCTCCCGTTGTTTTTATCTAACGCGGAGTGTGCGGGTCAAACGAACACGGCCCGACAACCCTCCGCCGTTCTTCGTGTTTTGCGGATTTGGCGGGCGACGACGGAACGTGCCGCAACGGGTGTTTGATGATCCCGCAGTAAAGAACGGAACCCGGGAGGAACAACGGCACAGACAGGAAGGAAAACGGGCCACCGGAGCGACTCCGGCGGCCCGTGGAAGCCGGTGGTGGCGCGGGTCGCCGGCGCCGCCGCGCCCGCGGCCGGAGGCGGCGGCACCCCGCGGGTGTCCAGCGTGACACCCAGCGGGTGCCGCGGGGTTGTCACGCGGCACCCCGCGGGTGTCCAGCGCGACACCCCGCGGGTGCCGCGGTGTTGTCCCGCGGCACCCCGCGGGTGTCCAGGGCGACACCCCGCGGGTGTCTGGCCGACACCCCGCGGGTGTCTGGCCGACACCCCGCGGGTGCCGCGGGAGTGTCACGCGGGGCGGCGGCTTTCCCCCGCGTCGGCCGCTCGGCCGAGCCGAGCCAGACCGGCCCTGGCCAGGCCGGGCCGGGCCAACCGGGTCGGACCCGACCCGGTTCGGGCCAACCAGGGGGGTCGGGCCGGGTCAGCCCGGGCCCAGACCCCCCGTCTTCGGACGGACTTCGTTCAAATGGCCGTATCTTGAGCTACGGGCCTCCAAACGACTCGCCGTCAGCGGCAATGCAATCCTTGGAGCGAGTCGGTCGTTTCGGTTTATCGCAGTCAAAGTTTCGGAATACTTTGGGTTCGGCCGGGTTGGTTCGTACACGAAACCAACCGGGCCCTCGGAGCGGAAACGCTCATATCTTGATCTACGGACGTCCGATTGACGTGCCGTCAGCTTTGTTAGTTTCCTCTTAGTGAGACAGATCTTTTGGATCACTCCGCCCGAGGTTTGGACGCAAGTGGAGTACGGTCGGGTTGGTTTTTCCTTAAAAACCAACCGGGCCCCTGGGACGAAAAAGCCAATAACTCTCAGACCGGGCGTCCGATTGACGCGCCGTCTATTGCGTTGAGTTCCTCTTGATGAGACGGAACTTTTGGCATCCTCCGCCCGAGTTTTGGATGCAGATGGATAGTGGCCGGGTTGGATCGCACTGAAATCCAACCGGGCCCCTGGAACGGAAAAGCTGATATCTTTCAGACCAGACGTCCGTTTGACGAACCGTCAGCGGCATTGGTGATCTCGTTGAAAAACGGTCCCTATGAGTATACCCTGTGAGTGTTCGGGGTATAGTTGAGTTACGGCCGGATTGGTTCGCACATGAAACCAACCGGGCCCCTGGGACGAAAAGGCTAATAACTCACAGACCGAGCGTCCGATTGACGCGCCGTCTGTTGCGTTGAGACCCCAATGACGAGGTGGTCTTTCGAGATACTTCCTTGCGGGACTTTGTGATACTTGGAGTATCGACTAGTAGCTCGTGGACTGGACCCTCCCGGAGACGAGCGGGCGGAGCACGGAGACCGTGTAGCTGACTGAGACCCGACGACTGCTGATCGAACGACTCGGTGTGTGACAGAGGTACGCTTGGTTGTAGCGGCACATGGGAGCGCTTGGTTGTAGCGGCAGACCCACGACAGAGGTGCGCTTGGTTGTAGCAGCACATGGGAGCGCTTGGTTGTAGCGGCAGACCCATGACAGAGGTGTGCTTGGTTGTAGCGGCACAGGGGAGCGCTTGGTTGTAGCGGCAGACCCACGACAGAGGTGCGCTTGGTTGTAGCGGCACAGAGGAGCGCTTGGTTGTAGCGGCAGACCCACGACATAGGTGCGCTTGGTTGTAGCGGCACAGGGGAGCGCTTGGTTGTAGCGGCAGACCCACGACAGAGGTGCGCTTGGTTGTAGCGGCACAGGGGAGCGCTTGGTTGTAGCGGAAGACCCACGACAGAGGTGCGCATGGTTGTAGCGGCACATGGGAGCGCTTGGTTGTTGCGGCAGACCCACGACAGTGGTGCGCTTGGTTGTAGCGGCACATGGGAGAACTTGGTTGTAGCGGCTGGCCCGCAATACTGAATTGGTGGTGTACTACAACAGTCTTAAGTTAGTGGGCAGTACCTCAGACTTGTGACAGGACCACTGTACACTCCAGAGACGGAGCTCTTCAGCAGTTACGGTTTCGATGATGAAAATCCTGGTTTGAGCTGAGACTTTTGACCTTGTGTTTGCCTCATGATTGAGATGGGTTACTTGATAACTTAGGTATATGTATGGGCATATATCTAAGTAGAAGTTATCTGTGAGATCTTCTTGTGGTTATCTTTATTGGTTTTAGTGAGACCTTGAGGGTCTCGGGGTCCCTACTGAGTATCGTTATACTCACCCCTGCACGGGCTATGCCCGCACTACGTTGTGTTGGTTGCAGACGACAGACAACGTGGATCGTGGCTGAGGCTTGCAGAGCAGGACGGTACCTGGAGGTGGACCACTGGGCGGGACGTGCTCGGAGCGGACGACGGGACCCGAGGAGCATTGGAGCTATCTGTACCCACCCTTCATGTGGGATTTCCAGTGGACAGCTCGGTGTAGCGGCTTTTACTTTACAGTTGTGGTTTTCCCTTTAGAGTTGTACTTTACTTTCAGTTGGGTTTGTATACTGGCCCATTTACTTTTCCACACTTCATTTGTACTCTGTTTTTTACTTAGTGTTTACTTTTCCGCTTGCTTACTCTGTGGTGCTTGTTTACTTTACAAAAGCAATGCCTTCCCTTTTTACCGGGATTTTTGCCTTGGTGCTAGTCGCCAGCCCCTGGCCTATGGAAGGCGGGCTTGGGGTAGTCACGGCACGGGCCCCGAGGACGGGTCGTGACAAACTATTCTCTTTATTTTTAAACAACCCTAAGACACAACTTCATCGGATTTTTCTAAAACTATATTTCATCCCATGTTGGAAATTTTGTTTTTATTTGTGAGAAACTAAGGAATAATTTGTTGAAGTTGTACCCCTTGAATAAATTCAACATTTTCTTCAATAAATTTTTTTTACAAACTTAAATATTTATAAAATATTGAGGGATCATCCCACTAATAATATAATTGGATATGTTGAACAATCAGTCAAAACTATATGTTCCTTAATAATTGAATGTGAAAACTATGTGTTTTTATCACATTTTCAACCCAATATTCACGATGATTCTTTTAGTGATGAAAATTGGAGAAAATAAATGTAAGATGAACTCAATGAATTCAAAAGGAATAAAATTTAGACTTTGGTGGAACATCCAAAAAATTCAAATTTAATTTGATTAAAATGGGTTTTTTAAATAAATGAAATGAAAATGGAGTATTTATATTAAATAAAGAAATACATGTTTTAAAGGTTTATAATCAACAAGAAGGTATATATTACAAATAAAATTTTTCTCCAATAACATGACATTAATCTATTCGTTTACATAGATACTAGGTAACATTTTTTAATTTTACTTTTTTCAAATGGATGTGAAGTGGGATTTAATTAATGTATATTTTTAGGAGGAAGTTTATGAAGAAAAAACACTTGTTTTTGAAAAAAAAATCCACAGATCGTATTTTTAGTCTTATGAAGGCACATTATAGACATAAAAAAACCCCAAGAGTCTAGTATGATAGATTAACTTTATTTTTTGTTAAAAATAGTTTTCTTAAGGGATATATATATCCAATACTTTTATAGAACATTTTTTAAATAAACTATCACTATTTAAATTTATATTTACGAAATTATTTTTGGCTCAACTCAAAAATAAATTTCTTATTACATTGTAAATCTAATTAAATTTATCTTTGAAATGAGCAAGAAGGGTGAACTAAATATTTTTCATGGTCTTAAATTTTCTCAAAAACAAGAAGGAACTTTTATATCATAGATAGAGTTTATAAAATATCTTCCTAAATTATTTGGATATGACTGTACTAATCATATTAGTCATCCTATCAAAATCTCAAAATCATTATACCTTGATTAATTTAGGAAACTAGTTGATCAATAAATTTACATGAATGATTGGTAGTCTACAATATCTTATAGCTATTTGAAAAATGGGTATTATGTATAATTGGGGTAATATTTTTTGAAAAAAACCAACATTAATTTTTCTTGTTAAAAGTTGGGTTTTTTGGTTTTCAGAAATTGTAATATTTCATAGCTGAAAGTTTTATTTCAAAACATTTTCTCTTTAATTTTGAAAATAATAATCCATATACATAAAATTTTATACTTGAATAAATTTTATAATTCACATGTGAGCTAAATTTTTTTATAGAAATTTTTTATGTTTTACTAGAAATAGAGAAACCTTTCCATCAAATTATTTTTCCATATTAGATATACATATACTTTGTACATTGGAAGGATATATTAAAATTTCATTAGATGGGTTATTTCAAATATCATAAAATGGGGTTTTATAAACTCCATTAGAAAAAATATAATAACGTCCATCCGATAAAGTTTTACAAATTAAACGTGATAATATTTATCAAATGAAGCTAACCTTGATTTGCAGATGAACTTTTACAAATCCTACCAGTTGAAGAACATTATAAGTCTCATCAGATGAACATTTATCATTCTATCAGATAAAATCTACAAGCATTGTAATAGTGATTTATCAATACAATCATTACACATAGATGATGTGATAAACCATTATATTAAACAAGGAGTTCATATGAGGTCATTAAACCCATCTCTAAGATACATATAATGTGACCACTATGAGTGTGGCTATAAATAAACATACATTCAAGGAGGAGGAAAATTTTACATCTGAAATGATCTAAATTTTTTGTGATGTTTTAGTAATAGATTTTAACACGAGAAAGATTCAATTGTATCTTTATGAGCATATTTTTCGTGAGGCATATGATTTGAGGATTTTTATAAACGGAATAATAACTTTTGATTTTGTAATCAGTTTAACCGATCTGGTGTGATCGATGGATTCTAAGGTTTAATAGGAAATATGTTTACGGATCTTCTGATCTGGGGTTCCATAGGCTAGGGAAATGGTGACTATATTAATCATTGTGTTAATGGATTTCTTGGTGTAAGAAAGAAATAAATTTATGTTTAGGTAAAAAATGTGGATACCGTGTTAGGTGTAGGAAATCTGAGATTACTTGGGTATAGGTATCCATTGATTTGGAATTTGATGGAGCATATATGATTAGTTTTCAGAAAACTACTGGACATGGGATAACAGTTTGGTTGGATAAATATTTTTGGTTATCAGGAATAATTTTGGTAAAGAGACTTGGTCTTTGAGACATTGGTGGTTGGGGTTAACCTACCAATCTGAATGATTAGAAAAAGAATTGATTTAGAAATAGTATCTGGAGTGAGGTCATGGGTTTGGATAAAACATTTAGGTGGGTAATATACTAGTTTAGATCAAAGAAATAAACCTTCGAGGTGTGATGTTGGGGTATTGTAAATCTACCAATTCCACCATGTGAGGAATCATGGTGGAGTTAGTTGGTATAATCATCATTGTGGTGCTCGAGTCGGTGATGTTTTTATTAGCGAAATTGTATTGAGTGTAGTGTTGGAATGACCACAACCAATGAGAAGCATGAAGTTTGGTTCATGCATAAGGCTCGATGATTGTGACTGCTCGAGTAGATAGGTCAAATCACAGTAGACATGATAATAGCATGTATCCTTGGATTCAGTGGTTCTTGGGGGAACCACATGACTTTATTATAGTTTCCTCTTTGTCACATGGAGGCTGGTGAGATGCGGTGATGGGGTTGAGTCTCATGCAGGAGACTTCAAATTTTTCTCATTTGATGTAGGAGTGGATGGAAACCAGTCATAGTACTTCAGCACATGATTTATGGTGTGAACCTCAGTTCGTGGCATGATTTAGGGGTAGAAAACTTATTTCATTACTTAATAATGTGTGTGTGCCTATTTTAGGGGTGAAACCCCATTTAATTTCACGATTCAGGGGGTAAATCAAATGATGAAACCTATTGAAGGTGTAATTTGGAACACCACTGCTCAGGAATAAAAATTAATTAATTTTGTGGCTCATGGGTATGATTAGTAACCAGTATGTGGGTTCATTAATGATATTTTGATCTTTTTGATAGCAATTCCATTGTGGAGTATCTTGTGGGTATGTTTAATTAGTGTTAAAATTCTCCCCAACCCCATGATATGATATTTTATTGAGTGTGTGTGATGTATAAATAATTACATTTCCTGGTGGAGACATGAGACCATGATTTGGGTATGTGGAACTTGTGGCTAGTGTTGTTGGCTGGTAAGGTCCATTGTTTTCTGAGTGAGTAGCTAGAGAACTAAATTCTTTAAATTTGCGAGATTATTAAACTTTGACCCATATCTAAGGTATAAAAACAAATAATTTTTGTCATAAAACATATATTAAATGTTTTATAAAGGTTATGTGGGGTTGGGAGTGGCCTGTAAGTGGTTTTTTGGGAAATAAAGCAGATCTGTAGCTGCTTCACAGCATGAAGCATTTCTTCGCACAGTGAAACCGAGAGGTAATGGGGAGGAACTCATACCATGAATAATCACTCTATGAATAACTATTTCATCCCATGAAACTTCTTGTGTTATTTTTCATAATGGTATAATTGGATTATTTTTGTGGGAGGGTTTCATAAAAAAATAAGGGTTCCCACTTCAGAAGTAGTGTGCATGGATCCCTTTCCCTTGTTCATCTTTCTTTCCAAGAGGGATTACCCTATCTTTATTCAATAGTTTCACCAAACATTAGTTTAATTGGGAATATAGTACTAATTCTAATATTATAATTCTTATTTTTATTCATTTATTATGTTTTATTTTTTACTTTTTCAATTTATGTTCTTTTTTCACTTTTCCAAAGGTATCCATATTTTTTTCTGATTTCTACAAAATGGCACTGAATAATAGGCATATATAGGATGAGTATATGTATATAAGTGCGAGGTTGGTGTTTAATAATTTATCCTATAAGCGTACATCATTTTATTTATGTGTTTAGTGTGTGGTAATATCTACATTATCATGAATTCAAAATAAAATTAAATATTAAATATTATGGCCATAATCCATGAAGTTGAACCTCTCAATGTTCCACTAACATCTTTTTGGTGAGTAGACCTTAGTTCTATCCACCCACGGGGTGTGTGTGCCCTTGGATAATGACTTAGAAAATTTATGTGGTTACCTAATGGGTGTATTAGCCTAAATATGTGACGACAAATCTATGAAAATGACTAGAGCCAAAACTTGAAGTGCACTTCACTTGGAAAAAATATTTGGGTAATTAAAGAGGCGACCATCATGGTCCCTTGTACTTGAGTTATGACCTTGGGTGAGTAACCGATCATTCTTTGGATGTTCTCTATGTTCTGAGTATGTTATTATTATGTGAAACTTTCTTTTTTAAAATTAAATAAATTTAAATTTAATTGATAATTGGTTTTTCCCTTGGGGATTATTTTTGGATAACATAAGAGGAAACAAATGGAGTAAGACAAGGGGTTCTCGAGGATATGAGAAGATGTATATTGAAATAAATGAAATTATTGATGAATTTTATATAGGTTTTTATTATGATATATGTTTGGAATGATAAGGTTGTTATCCCTTAGGTTTGATCAAGATGTATGATTACTTATATTACCTATGAAAATCATAGTAAGAGATGGAAATGTTTCTTAATGACTTAGAACACTAAGGGTGATACCCATTGGGTATATAAATGACATCTAATACTTTGTAATTCTAAGGGTGATTCCCCTTGGGCTCGGTGATTAAGTCAAAAATTTTAAAATACCATTGGATGATTCTCCTTTTATTTGGATGTTGATGCCTAATAATTTTGAATGCCTTGGGTAATTAGATTTATGTTTGATAGCATTTTGTGATGACATATTATGGACAGAGACATCAATATTAAATTGAATTGGGTATGGTTGATCCTAGGTGTTTCATGGTATCCCAAGGATAAATGGTCGTTTTATTTATTTATATCGAGTATTTATCTATTACACACATTATCATTCACTTATTCCTCGTACTGGATATTCTTATAAATGAAATTTGTGGGGTTTTACTATGTTTTTCTCACACCCTTCTCAAGTCATTGGTCGGTACCTAAGAAGACCACCTTATTTTGAGTATATGTTACGGGAAATCACCATGTTATTGATGCATGATTGGGTTGCTAGGATGGGGCATGGGAGATTGGGACTAGGTTTGGGATCAAAATGATTTTCAGTGCTTTTCAAAATTTTGACTTTTGGTATCATGGATTTTTATGTGTATTAATGTTGTTGATGTATGACTTTTTGACAATGTACATATTATCATTTGACATGGAATGAGGTATATTTAACTATTTATTATAATTTTATTTGATAACTATTTACTTATTATTTTTTGGATACTGTATATGATTATTATTATTTCCATTATTATTATAGTCTAATATTCATTAAAATATTCTCATATTTTCATCTTAGACCCATGTTGTTAGTTGGTAGCCTTTGGAATATATGGAGGCACTCTAGAGGTATAACGGGGACTGTCAGTCTGGGCATCAATTAGTGGTCCAGAATGATATGATATTACAATATTGTAATAATAATGTAAGATAAAATATATACCTTCATATGATCAAAATTTAAATGAAAACTGACATGTTTATCTAATAATATATCATAAATAATCTATATATTTGTATTCTAGAATGGTCATGATTGTAATATCCATTATAAAAATATGGATCATTTTTTTAAAAGCCATAACACATAAATTCATGATGTTTCAATGTAAAAATCATTCATGCTGTTCAATATAAGCTTTAGAAACTATCTTATATCAATTCACCTCTCATGTAAATTGATTGGCATTTGTTTTAAAAAAAGACTATTGGGTAAAAGCATTGCAAATTTTTCTCGAGGTAATTTTACAAAAGTTCCCCAAATATGATTTTATTTCTTTATTTTAGTGAAGGGTATACAAGTTTTCTTCTGTGATAAAAAGTGATAGGTATATTTCATTTTTTCTATAAAATACTGTTTTTAGTAAATAATAACTATTTTACTTAATTATAGTAAGATGTTTAAGTTTTTTCTCAATAAAAATATTCACCATTGTTTTCCCTATATTATTAGTTTTGAGAAGATATATATTTCTTTTATAAACAAATTCGGTACTTCTTAAAATTATTAGTTTCTTGACACTAAAATTTTTCGACGGATAAACACACAACACTACAAAATTTTGATACTCTTCATTTATCAATTTACACCTATTTAATTATATTTTATTGGATTTGACATAGTAATTTTTTTATAGATTTAATGAATAAAAAATAATTAATTTGAAATCAATTATAAATATATATATCAGAACTATATTTTACTGTATGTTACTTTTTAAATAAATTTAACCTCTTCACTATCTTGTGTTGCTTGCAATAGTGAGTTTAAACGGATTGTAATCTACAATTAAAATATTATTATGTGACCATTGTAATATAGAAATTAAAATTGGAGGATGTGAATAGTAATAACAACATTTTAAAAATTATATGGTTTATATATTTAAAAAATAAATTCATTGTTTATTGATAAAAATAATTTTTATGTAAAATAATTGTTTTTCTAAAAAAATTGTTTTTTATGTGTTGAAAATGTGTTTTTATTTTAATAAATTTAGTTGATAAATATGGGTGAATTATTTTAATTAAATGTACATATGATATATTAAATATAATATATTATCATTCATGTATAGTTTTTACAAGACATAAGATAAGAAAAAATCATTTTTATTCTTAAAAACATTATTTTTTCAAAAAGAAATTTTTATCACGTTTGCTGAACTTATTTTGATATTATTTTATATGATTTATAGAATATAAATATTTAAATATTTCTTCCATGTTTTTAATTAAAAAGTTATATTCTCTTAAATATTTCTATATTTTTTTCAATATGAATAATAATTGTGGTAAAATTAATCCCATAGAAATGGGTAATTTATTTTAATCTAGGTTAAAACTAAGTGATAAGGTCATAATATTTCATTTTTCTTATTTTTTGATGAATAGATTACACTTTTATAATATTAGGCTTGTAATTTATATGTTTATGGATATTATTTCATGATAATGACCAAAACAATATTTCAATCAAACATAGTTACAAAATGTCACTCTATTATATTTAAAAATATATTATGTGTCCACATAATGATAAACACCAGTTATGAATGAATATAAATTTAAATTTTGTGAATAATGAAATTATTTTTAGGATTATAATTTATTTATTAATTTTAGCAATTTAATAATTACATTAAATTACTACGCAACACTAATACATTAATTATTCAATTAATAAAAAAATAAATAAATGATATTAAAAATATTAAATGTGATATAATTTTAGTGATTTATAGTTTTCCATGAATTTTTTAGAAGAATATAAATTATTAATGATGATAAAATTAAATTTTAAATCATATTATTTGTTGATAAGTGAATTCAAAGTAAATGAACAGTGTGAAAATTTTCATTAATGATGATTTATCAAAATAATAATTTATTAAGTTTTCTAAAAATCATTATAATATTCAAAGAGGAGAAGTGGAAATTTATGTTAGATAATTCCACTCTTAGTCCATTTTTGATTCAATGGTAAACTTATATGTAAAATTGCAACTCATTAAGAGTGCAAATTATGTTACCATGATTAATGTTAAAATTGGTTAACTAAGTGGTCAAACCAAAATATAAGGCATAAAACACCCCACAAACCAATAAAAATATTATTGGATAATGATATTTCAACCATATCCTACCATTGGTTTGATCTTTGTCAATTTTGATGCATTTTTATTGAGAAATTATTCATTATAATTTAATCATTAAATATATTCAAAAAAGTTCCCCTCACCTCAATTATAAAATAGAACCTCCTAACTCACTTATTTAAACACCTTTGATCCACATATATAATAACTCTTCATTGTTACATTACATAATCATGAATTTAGTCAATAACATACATCCTTTCACATTGAGGATCTTTAAAAGTTTAGAGATTTATAGAATTGGGGTATAATACATAAATAGCATTCCACATTTATTTAGAGTGGAGACCACAAAAATAGTATCCATTTCTTCCAAAATATAAATCATATATAATAAAACATGATGTCATTGGAATATATTCATATCATATAACATGGATTCCTTAATTATCTTACACATCCTAATAACCTATAAAAATCATTTAAAAACTTGGGATGAGAACAAAAAGCTCAGTAAGGGATATGAAATGAAGGAACAAAAACATTAGTCCATGAATACATGTAAACGAATGAAATCGTTTTCAAAAAGACATACTTGTCACCCATATATACTTTTTGAAAAAATAGATTTCTAAGAAATTTACACAAAACATAAATAACATAAATATATAAGTAAATTTATCTTGGTTACTTACTTAATTATATTTTAAACCTCAGTGCTACCTTATGATTTGAAACCCTTGCTACTACCATACAATGTAACCCTCACGACTACTTTATGTTGTAACCATTGTAGCTACACATGGAGTAACCATACAACTAACCTCAAACATACACATTCCCAATGAATTGGAGGGATATATAGGCCCCACCATTGATCATAAAAAATTCAAAATAACTAGAACATAATCACAAAACATGATTAATTGCATAAAAACATTTCATTTAAATTTCTTATAACAGAATTTTAAATGTGGATTTTAATAAAAAATCTCCTTAAAAATATAATATTATTGATGTGAGACATAATAAAATGGATGAAATATGTATGTACACTTTAAATACACATTATTCAACATAATTTAAACAAGTTTCATAAACAAACATTTTTATTACCACATAATTAATGAAGAGGAAGGTTAACCTAAGGAATTGAAATTGGGTTATGAATTACCATACCTCAGGTTTATATTACATAAAACTTGGTTGAACCTCCTTTATAATTGTTACCTGAGTGTTAATAATATTTCACATAAAAATATTCATGTTTATTACACCTTATATGATAATTTATTTACATCATTTCACCTGTTAATTGTAAGTATTTTGTTCCTCCCATTGTTCTAGGTGTGTTCTTTACATGATTTTCATTGCTGATTTGTATTTGATTTTGTTGTCTTAGGTAAATGAAATTATAGAAGTGGAGTGAAATGGTAATCATATGTTTCAATAATATTAAATGATACCAAAAATAATTTTTATTATTATATTATGATGAATCATTAGATAAAACATTAATGATATTTGTTTAGATCATTTTTTGCGGTTCCTCGATAATCATGGACATGTTTCATTATAAAATTTAATTTCATGCATAAAAGTTCATTAAAAAACATAAAATAGGTTTCATAATACATTTTATATTCTTTTTCAACTATTCAATGTGTTTTTTGATCATCTTTGAAAGATGTATTAGAAATTGAAAGCACATCATCTACACCTTTGGTAAACAACACATCAGAAATAGTGTTTTATATTTTTTAGAATAGGAGGAAGAGGGGAGGAAGAAAGATGAATAATTATTTTTACATTAACTTGATAAAATAAAGAATATATAATATTATATATGTTTCATACCATATAGATATTGGTAGGGGAATAGAGTATAATAACAGAAAGGAATTGAAATGAAAACATAATAAAATGAAAGCAAATTCTTACCTCATGATCTCTTCTCATTGAGATCCTCCTTAAGGCCTTTGGTTTTCACCTTTTAGGGTGACCTGAATATCTAGGACATGGGGATAAGACTTGGGGATGGTATTTAGCATAACATATACAATTCTCAATGCTTGAGTGGTTTGAGAGGCAGAGGGGAATTAGGTGGTATTCGTAGTGGGGGAGAGGATGGGTTTTACATTATTTTAATCTTTATTTTTAATATTTTTGTCCAAGAATATGAATAGTCCTCATTATTGTTATAAAAATAAAACATAGAGCATTTCAGTTCAAAAATATTGGGCTTACATCAGTTATTATGTCAAAATCTGGTATTTAATTGATAATTTTTATATATAGTATTTTACTATATTTCACTATTCATCAAAATATTCATAAATTTTAGAAAAATATCCAAAAATAACCATTACAATTTTTTGATGTTTAGAATAAAAAAATGAACTCTTTTTCTGGAAAATAATTTTCTAATATGTTTAATTTAATTTAAAATGAAATCAATCATTATTCCAAAAATAAAATTTTAAAAAATATAACTGATTTTATGTCACCTTGAAAATTTAATCAAGATCTCATTATTCTATAACCTTATGAAAATAAAATAATGACATGATTTACTTTTAATAATGGTCATATTACTATTCATAGTTATATTCATAATGGTACGTTACTATTCAAAGAAAATTGTTTTGTTCTATCAAACTCCAAATAACTTCCTGATCACAATTGTAGATGACCATTTTTTGAAATGAAAATCACAGAAGTGGAAAAATTATGTCTAATGGCCTGTTATAACTATCTCCATAAAAAAATATTAATTCATTTCAATTTATTTTTAAAATCTTTGTGGTGTTACAATATATCTCAACCAAACCTTACCCATTTCTTGTCCGAACATCCTTAGATAATTTATATAGGTTTTTTTCATTTCAAAAGACTTATCCTAAGTCCTGTATGAAGTGATTTAAAAGCGTTTTTCTGAAGAAGAGGTAATCATGTTTACAAAGTCATTTATATCTATTTCTTGTCCTAATTCCTCTTAAAATGTTGTACCCTTCCTAAGATAATGAATATAGTATCATAAATATACTAATATGTTATTATAATTAGGGGAAAACCATATTTCAACTCTTTTTCATCCTATGAAAAGAGAAAACATCGCTTGTGAGTATGTATCACATACCATCTCCACGTAGCGGTGTAATTCATTTTTCATCAACAATTTACATGAACGATTATAAATATTAAACTAATAAGAATATATTATATGGATGAAAATACTATTATTATGTAACTATAATATCATTTATACCTTTTTACCTTCCAATCCTCTGGAAAATGATAATGCCGCTCATGCGTACTTGTGGAATACCACCTCCACGAAGCCAAGTGATCCATTTTTCTTTTAAGTTTTACATGGATTATAATCATGATATATTTAAATAATATATATGATATATATAATTATTATAATTACCATGGAATGATTAATTATTATTCAACTTTCTTTCATTCCATTCGTCAAAAAAGCGAAAATGGTATCCATGCATACATACAACCTACCGTCTCGGTGAATGGTGTAATTCAGTTTTATATGTATATATTTAATGGATGAATTTAAATATATATATATATATATATTTAATATTTATTATATTTATGCCATTAATAAAATTTATTAGATAAGGGAAAAATAAAAAATATACAATTACCATAACTACCAAATCAAAATATACATGAGAAAAATAGTTCACAACTTAAAAAATGATAATAATTAAAAATTATTAACTAATGGGGGATACATTTTTATAAATGGATCATAGAGGTTATTAAATATATGTTCATTCTTCTTATATATTTGTATAATAAATCAATATTTATTATACAGGTGGTTAACATAACTTATTTTACCTTTAATCAGATATATTTTTATTCCACATAAAGTTTTTCTCCGAAATGATTCCAAAAATCTTTTCACGCATCTATAATTATCAAAATACATTGTTACCCATATTTTACATTTTTAAATATAGATTTGAAGGAATATTTTCATCATTTTTTAAAAGAGTAATTTTCTGACCTTTTTGAAAAATGTATCGACGGAACATTTTTTTACTTATTTAGTGTTGGGGGATTTTCTTATCATCATAAATAAAATTCATTGAAGATTAATTTACAAGTTTATATTGTTATGTTTAATGAAAAAATTTTAAATTATAATTTTCTAATTTTTTTTAAAAACAATTGATTTAAAATATTGGAAAGGTTATTTTCCTCAAGAATTTATTAATGATCTTTTAATGGAATTTTTATACAGCAATGTCAAAAACTCATTATTTTACTTATTCACCATCAGGAATATGATTAAATTATACCATACATTAAAAAATTCAATTATTTTTTTATCATTGGATATTACATTTCTCTTAAATATCCATAATCTTTGTATCTTGGATATGATTTTTACCTAAAACATATACCATCTCTACATATGGTGTTTTAATTTGAAAGTATTCGATTTACTAGGGAATCATTGATAAATTTGTAGTAATTATTCAATACGTATATTTTTTAATAAGGCAAAATGTTCATGAATTAATTTTATCATTAGATATGTGGGGAATGAATTTTATATACAGTGTTTGGTGGGGGCCATAATTATGTAGAGCCTTGATGCATCGATATGTCTCGTGATATAAATCAGTTTACCAAATTAAATGAGTCTTTACCCATAGTTTTAAACAATATTATAGAAAGTTATTAAAGGTATAGATATTATGATGTCTGGGAACATGGAATCCAATAATATGTATTTCTTTCATTGATAATTCAGCTACTCTTATGAATTATATTACTACATTGGCACATTCCAAATAATTATTTTTTGCTCAAATTTTTTATTAAATAGAATGTGTTTTCAATGTAGGGATTTCCCCACTAAGAATGCCAATATAGTTAGTGTTATATCTGAGAGTATTAGGACTATATTAGGGTAGATTATCTACTTTATTTATAATTACCATGAAAAAATGGAGTAAATAGATGTTCCATGACATGATACACCTATTTTGGATTATTTCATGCGACAAAAGCCTCCATCATTAAGTGGAATAACTAATTTAGTGGTAGCTGAGCAATGTGTGATGTATCCGGAAATGATATTTCACATAATGGGATGCAATGAAAGGTAAAATGCTATACTAGTAGTGTATTATCTTAGAGGAAATTCTAGTCAATTTTGGTCAGTGATTCAAAATACTATGGATAAAGAAGAAATAGAACTTATAATGTGTAGTTCATTTAATGTAATATTTTTTGATAAATATTTTCCTTATGAACAACAAACTGAAATAAAGAGAAAGCTTCTAAATTTAAAACAAAATGAGGAATAATGTTTTATAGTGTATAAGGATGAATTTTCAATACTATCTATGTATTTTTTGGAGTATATATGTAATACACTACGAAATATTGATCATTTATGTGAAGCCCTTAAGAAAAACCTCTGTAGGGAACTGGTATCTCAAAAAAAATCATCATATGATGACATAGTATTATATGACATAAAAGAAGAGATAGAATTTCCTAGATCATAAATCCCAAATGGAAATCAATATAAAATTATTTCTACTGAGAACCATGAAAAAGGAAATTCATCATTGAAGAATAGGTGAATAATTAAATTCCCATCAATTGAAAATTTTGGGAAGAAACATTCTAAAAATTACTAAGGGAATGAGAGTTGGTTACAAGTGTGGAGATTAGCGTCATCTAAACAATCAATGAAAATTGAAGAAAAAAATAAATGATTTCTATTTCTTAAACATTAGATAAATAGGGAATTATTTACACAAATGCCTTATGTTTCAGGAGAACATAACATAGAAGATGTCGAGGGTAAATCCAAAGCGTATGCAATCTCTAGAGATGAGGTTGAAGTTCCAAATAATGTTGTGGCAGATAATTTAACCATTTATTCAAATTTAACCAATGATTTATTTGATTTTGGATCTTCACACACTTTTATATTATCCAAGTTTTCTCAGAAATTTTGATATTTACCTAGCACATTAAGAAGGGTGTTTTCATTCAATACTCCTAGAGGAAATATCACCCAAAGAAGGATGTGTTAGTCAATTAACATTATAACCCATAAAGGGGACATATTTGAATAGTTTATTATTATAAATATTATTTATTTTTATATAATCCTTGGTATGGATTGGATTTCATAATATGATGCAAAAAAATTATTACAAAGAGAATAAAGTTACAATTCACGATGTAGATGCATACTTCCATATCTTTATAGGGAAGAAATCATAAAAGGAATCATGTTTAAACCCATCCCTAATAGATCTTCTTAATGAGATTATTACGGAAGAAGGAACACCCCAACATACGAATGGATAAGGTAATATTCAAATATATTATGTTCTAATTTTTACAGGAATACATTTATTTATTTCCAAAGGAATTTCCAGGACATCCACTAGAGTGTTAAGTGGAGATTTCCTTTTATTTAATTCATAATGCAGGACCTATAACAAAAAAATCCTATAAAATGTCCATTTTGGAATTCGTGAAGTTAAATAAATACCTTGATGAGTTATATAGTAAGGTATTTATACATCATAGTGTTTCACTAGAGGGTTTACCTATTATTTTCATTAAAAATAAATATGGTTCTATGGGGTCATGTAATGTTTATAGTGAAATAAATGATATTATGATAAAGAATAGTTATCATATGTCTTGTATTGATATATTATTCAATAAACTACATAGATATCCTTATTTTTAAAAGATTGAAAATTGTTATGGGTATCATTAATTGAGACTAAAGAAATAAGATATTCCAAAAACATCATTTCTAATGAGTTATAGACAATATGAGTTTACAGTAATGTTATTTAGACTAAATAATGAACACATTTTTCATGGATCCAATGAACATAGTATTAAAGGACGATCTTGATGATTTTTTTTGTGATATTTATTGAATATATATCAATGTAATCAAAAATTTATCGGGATCTTGAGAATCACACACAGTTAATTTTTAAGACTCTTCGAAGAAATTGGTTATATAATACATTTAGAAGGTGTTAATTATAGTTTCAGAATGTTTCTTTTTTTCGATTTTTTTTATGTATGTAATTGATTCACACCTTTCATAGGGAATGGAAAAACAATTATTTCCTAAGTTAAAATATAGTAATGTGGTTGACCTAGGAGATCTTCCAAAGTGGACTGCACACAAAACGGGTTGTCACTTTAAAACGGGGGTAAAAAAGTTATGTTATTGAAATGAAATTTGAAATTAAAATGATTGAAAAACTATGATATTTAAAAGGGTGATTAGGTAGGGGTCGGTTTATTAATTTTAATGCTATCCTTTTTCAATTTAATTCAAACATCTTTTTATTAGTATATTAAAATGAGTTTCCACAATCGTTTCCTCTCACTTCCATGGGGAAATTATTATTGTGAGAGAAAACCTTACCAAGATCTCAGTTTGGTCAAATATCCTTCCATGTGTAAAATAGTTTTATTGAATATCCTTAATTGAAATGGACAATACCCGATAGGGTTTTTTATCCCAAACAATCAAGAACATTCACTACACATTTTACACATACTGATGATCGTTGAGTACTTCACCACTAATTCTTTGTTTATTCCATCGTATATAAACAAAAAATTAGTGGAGAGAGATTATGATTATTTTACAAAGGAAAAAATATATAACAGAATTAATATTCAAGAACGATATCACTTGATAATAAAATCTTCTATAAGAAATTGAAAACAACTTTGAAAAATAAATAATTTATTCAATTGCATTCATTAACTCAAGCATTACAATGTAGAAAACCAACCCTTCCACATTCACTCCAAATGATTACCCCACCATGGTAAGGGTAATCAAGATGAATGGGGAATAATAAGGAAATAAAAAACAATAAAAAAGAAAATAAATAAAATAGAAATCTGAAAAGTTCTCCTCCTTGGTGCCCTAGAAGGAATGGGGTGGAGAATGGGATGATTTGAGAGGGTGGAGCTCTCCTCCTTTTATAGCCAGAATTTGTCCCCCGAATGTTGACGCATTTTATCCCCATTAAATGACATCTTCACGTGTTGAGCCCTTATTTAATGTTGTTCATAATTATCTTGGCCATGTCCCCTAAACATATCAGCGTATCTGGACAAGTATTCAGAGAGTTATGGACGTTTTACTCTGAGCATTTATTCTGTCTAGTCAGACTCGCCATATCGCAAACCTCCGGTTTTGGGTGATTTAATGACCCAATAAATGGAAAATTAACGCAATAATTACTTCATTAAAGATTCTCTGAAACTCCTTGAGCATCCACCCACCAAATATCACAGCATTTTGGGCTCACAATAAATGAGTTATGAAGCCCACACCGAAAATAGGCAGAACTGAAAACAATTTTCTTTCTCTGAACTGTGAGATTCTTTTGGGATTCCATATGGCCGATTCAAATTTTAGTCCAACAATGGTAAATGAAGCCCTGGATGTGTAGAATCTGGAAAAGAAAGATTATTTCAATTTTCATCAGTGTAGATAATTTTATGGCCAAACTACAGAAATATTTTAAAATTCTTAAAAATCCAAAAGGCCAATTTTTACTATTCAGCTCAAAATAACACCAATATCATAAAAATGAAACAATTATTCTTAGAGGAACTCTTTTGTGGATTTAAAACAATTATATTCAATATAAATTAATTGAAAATGTTTGATCTATCAATTATCCCACACTTAGCACTTGGAGTTCTGGACAAGTAAAAATAAATTAAAATCAAATCCATAACACATATCAATGAGATCTACTAAATCAATTCCAAGAAACAAAAAGATATCATCCCTAATAAAAAATAGTTATTTCAAGTTCTCCATTTTATATTTTAATATATTTCCACATCATTTCATATCCCATGAACACAAAACACCTACCTCACATGAATTGTTTCTTATCTCACAAATGTAAATGCTGAAAAAGGATTTTCTAATCCAAACTCACACAAGAGTCACCATAGGATTGATAAATTCATAAATCTCCACCCGATGTGAGTCAAAGAGATGTGTTTCTCATGAGGACTTTTTAGGGTTGTTCTGTTGCTTCTAGTTGGTAAGATTTATATGTTAAAAATTTTGAGGCCGAAAAAGGAGGGATTTTCTCTTTTTGAAGAAAAATTGCAAGATTCTAATTTTCACTAAATTATGGTCTCTTTATCTTCCCCTTTGTAGAAACTCAGCTCCATAATCATTCAATCTACTGAGAATTTCAGCAGGAAGGATTTCAATCTATTCAAACATGATTTTTCTTGAAAGCTCCAGATAGGCATAACTCTGTTATTTTTACACCAGATTCTCCAGAAAGGAATAAATTCTCTTATCATGAAAGCTCCAGAAAAGCACAAATTTTAACAAAATGAAATATTCAGTAGGAAAATCAGCTCTTCAAAATTTTATATTCCTCCAAAAGTTTCACCAAATGAGGTTGTACAATATAAGACATCTTCCCCCACACTTAATTTCAACTAGATCATGCAATTTCACTTCAAGAGCAGGTAGGATAGGAAAATTTGGCTTGTAATGTAGCTAACCTAATAGGAAATTTATGGATACTAGGGGCTACAATGAAGGATAAATGTAAAGGTGGTCCATAACGAAAAGGATTATTTTGAATAGGATGCTTCAAAAAAATAAATGATTCCATCATTTAAAACAGACGTACCCCAAACCCTCATGTTTTGAAAGGAATAAATCAAATTTTGGTTAAAGAAAGCATCGTTTGGTTCTCTCAAGAAATTAGGTGAATGAATAGAATATGAAAAAAATGGTTCAGAAGCCTCACAAGAAAGTTATTTCAAATATAAAGACTGAGAAACATGGCATGAGTTTCAAAAATCAGTGTACTTATTATTAAATTCCAAAATGATATTATCTTGAAACAAAAGTAATTTAAGCATTCATTTAAGCTCAGTTTCATGAAATATATTGGTTCAATCATTGAAATGGGTTTCAAAAATGGTACTGATAATCATTTCAGCTCAAACATTTCAGAAACACACCTGAAATTAAAAAATATACACACAATTTTTTTATTTTTTTGGGAAAAAAAATATCATATGAAAATCCTAAACTACAAATGTTCCCTCCCCCACACTTAAGTGATGCAGTGTCCTCAATTTATTCAAGTGGATTTAACATGTAAGTAAATTTCTGATTGATTCACAAAAAACAAGCAAGTGTAGAGGAGAGGTACAACCTGATTTATTGGTAGTGCAATATTAAGTTAAGCTCCTACGTGTTTCACACTGATATCCTTTAAGAAAAAGAACAAAATAAGAAATAAGATATTTATTGAAAGTAATGAAAATAGAAATAGGATGAGAAAAGAAGGATATCTCTTGGTTTAATCCCCTAAGTGTACCCTGGGTTTTGACTTCCTCCAGATGGGAAGTTCTAATCGTTTATCCCCAATTTGATGGAGGGTGATGTTTCTTGGTCATGAACCAACAAAAACTTTTCTTTTTTAGGATGAACTTCTTCCTTTTTCTTGAGGACTGCGTTGATAAAATACACCAAGTCTACCCCCATTGTAATAAGATACAACATGCATAGTGGGGTTAGAACAATGAATGTGTCCTCCTCTTTCTGAGGTTCTGCTTGAACACCATATTATTTATTCTCTAGTGGTTACTGAAGGTATGATACATATGTGGAAAAATCAAAGGGAATGTCAGAGTTTATTTCTATTTGAAAAAAATTATAGCATAAAGAATCAATATCAAATTCTTCCCTTTCAATGTGCGTATCTTGTGTCTCATATTACTCCAGAAAAATCACTTTGATATTCTCAAGTAGTACCTCTATTAAATGTTCATCAGTTTTGGGGAGCCCCAGATGTTCCTCTTCAGATGCATATTCTCCCTCCAAGGAAATACAAGTGTTGGATGAATCTGAAAAATTATAACAAGGGGAGGTAATTCTCAATTCTATTTCAAAAAAAATCAAAAGATAACGAGTTTCTAAAAATATTAACTCCCTGATATTATTTAGCTTCAATTTATTCTTCAATGGGAGGTGCCTCTTGGAGTTGATTATCCCTAGATAGAGGTAGATAGTCAGACTCCCCTTTCATCTCTTCAAATTCCACAGCTTGGTTGGTTTATTCCTTCAATGTTGTTGAATCATCTACATTATGAGGAATAGTTGGATCAAGAGGTTCCTCACACTCATTCCAAAAGTTATTGAGATCTGTTTCATCTCCCATTTATATTTAAATTGGTAAATCTTCTTCATCATTCTCCTCCAACATTGTTTGAGCTTGTCTCAATGGATCTTTTTTTAATTTCATCATGGCCTCCATGGGTTCTTCAACCTGAAGGATTTTTGGGGATACTTATTCCATCAATTTTTCTAGTTTTGGTTCTTGTTCTGGCTCCAGTTGTTGATATTGGGATGCATGTACTTGTTCTGCTATCAACTTTATTGGGGTCTCTAGGTTTTGAACTGTTTGACTAATTCTTTGAAATTGGGCTTCATGATCCCTGTGAAATTCTTCTTCTTGCTATTGTACATTGATCATTTCGTGATAGAATTCCGGAAAATACTCCTAAAGTTCAATTAATTCTCTTTCTAATCCCTCCAACACTGGGTATTCGAGGTTCTCTTTAAGATTTTAAATGAGATCCTTGAATTCGTCCTCGGTTATGATTTGGATTCGAGGTCCCTGAATTTTTTTAGCCAAGAAAGAACTTTATACTCTATAGACCAAGGTTATTCAATAATTTGTTCTCGCACTGGTGGGTAATTGTTCTAGGAATTAAATAAATAATCATTTGAAAAAAACATGAGAAAAAATATATTTTTTATATAAATTGAAAAAGTAAAATATTTACAATTAGTTTGTGACACTACCTCCCCAGCAACGGTGCCAAGTTTTGACGCACATCTGTCATAGGGCATGGAAAAACAATTATTTCCTAAGTTAAAATATAGTAATGTGGTTGACCTAGGATTTCTTTCGAAGAGGAGTGCACACAAAACGGGTTGTCACTTTAAAACAGGGGTAAAAATGTTCTGTTTTTTAAATGATATTTGAAATTAAAATGATTGAAAAACTATGATATTACAAATGGTTATTAGGTTGGGGTCAGTTTACTAATTTTAATGTTATCCTTGTTCAATTTAATTTCATCCTCTTCTTCTTAGTTGATTAAAGTGAGTTTTCACAATCGTTTCCTCTCACTTCCTTTGTGAAATTATTATTGTGAGAGAAAACCTTACCAAGATCTCGGTTTGGTCAACTCTCCTTCCATGTGTAAAATAGTTGTATTGAATATTATGAATTGAAATGGGTGATACCTGATCGGGTTTTTTTATCCCAAAGAATCAAGAACATTTACTACACATTTTACACGCACTGATGATCGTCGAGTACTTCACCACAAATTCCTGGTTTATTCCATCGTATATAAACCAAAAATTAGTGGAGCGAGATTATGATTATTTTACCAAGAAAAGAATCAATAACAGAATTAGTATTCAATAAAGATCGCACTTGATAATAAAATCCACTATAAGAAATTGAGATCAACTTTGAAAAATAATGAAATTTATTTAATTGCATCCAAGAACTCAAGCATTACAATGTAGAAAACCAACCCTTACCCAATCACTCCAAATTTTTACCCCACCATTGTAAGGGTAATAAAGATTAATGGGGAAGAAGAAGGAATTAAAAACTATGAAAAAACAATATAAATAAAAATAATGCTGAAATTGTTTTCTCCTTGGTGTCCCAGAAGGAATGGGGTGGAGAATGGGATGATTTGAGAGGGTGGAGCTCTCCTCCTTTTATAGCCAGAATTTGTCCCCCGGATGATGACGCGTTTTAACCCGATTAAATGATATCTTCATGTGTTGAGACCTTATTGAATGTTGTTCATAATTATCTTGGCCGTGTCCCCTAAAAATACCAGCTGAGTTGGACAAGTATTAAGAGATGTATGGCAATTTTACTCTATGAATTTATTTTGTCCAGTCAAACTCGCCAAATCGCAAACCTCCGAATTAGGTTGATTTAATGACACAATTAAATGTCCAATTCACGCGATCCTTCCTTCATTAAAGATTCTCCAAAACCCTTTTTAGTCCAACCACCAAATATCACAACATTTAGGCCCACCATAAATTACTTATGAAGACCACACCAAAACTAGGTGGAACTGAAAATAGTTTTAATTTCTCCATATTGTGGGCTTCTTTTGAGATTCCATATGGTCGACTCAGCTTTTAGTCCAAAAATAGTAAATTAATCTCTGGATGTTTAGAATCTTGAAAAGAAAGAATATTTCAATTTGAAGTAGTGTAGATAATGTTATGGCCAAACTACCGAAATTAGTTAAAACTATTAAAAATAAAAAATGGCCAATTTTTACTATTCAGCTCAAAATAACACAAATATCATAAAAATGAAACAATTCATCTTAGAGAAACACTTTTGTGGGTTTAGTACAATGATATTCAATATAAATTAATTAAAAATATTTGTTCTATCTGTAATATCAATTATTCTTATTAATACAATGGAATTCCAATAATTTCCTACAGAAATTAACATAATTGTGGTACTTAGGTTCATGGTTTGTGAGGTACAATCAGTGATTTTTTCAAGACAATTCTTGATTGGATTACATGTTATCCAATATTACACATAAAGGTGTCATGTTCAGAAAAAAAAATAATTTGAATAATGTTTTGAAGAATTTAATAGAATATTTGTGAATGATCTGGTTTTTAATCTATCATTAAGAATTGATGGATTGATGATATATATTTATTTATTGAGGAAGGTAATTGGTTGTGTCCTTATACATAATGATAGATTTACTTCCTATGAATAAAGGAAGTTAAATACCAATGAATAAAACTATCCATCCCATGATCTTGAATTTGAAAGCATAATATTTTTTCTAATGATATGGAGACACAATCTCTATGGTGAAAGATGAGAGATATATAAGGATAAAAAAAGATTGGAAATAATCTTATCCGATATATAACTCAACATGAGGAAATGTTAATGGATCTAACAACATACCTATTATGATTTCTCAATACACTACAATCCAATAAAGGAAAATAAGGTAATAGATACACTAAGTAGTAAAGATCATGGCTTTCTGTCCAAAATGTGGTTTAATAGGGATCCTATGTTAATTGATTTAGTAAAGATGGATATGGAAATTATTAATAAATGTTTAACATTACAACTTTTTAAAATTATTTTCAGACAATATTTATTAGAAACGATAAAAATTTGACAGCCGCATGATGATAATATTCAAAGGATAATTAATGTTGGTAATGATGGGAAATTTAAAAAAAATCATTTATGTAGGTGGTGATATAAATTTTATAAATAGGTTATGTGTTCCATGTATAAGTTATTTAAAAAGGTAATTATTATAAGATTCTCACAGCTCGAATTTCTTTATACAACCTAGGAACACTAATATGTATAGAAATTTGAATGAACTTTTTTGTGGAATGATATGAAGCGGGAAATTTCTAATTATATGTTATGATATTTGGTTTGTCCATAAGTAAAGGCTAAGAGGAAACATCCTAGAGGAGTCATAAAATATATACCTATTCCTACATGGAAATGGGATAACAGTACAATTGATTTTTTCACACGATTTCCAAATACACCAAGAACGAATGATGTCATATTGGTTATTGTTGATCTCATTAAAAAAATATTCACATTTCTTCACTATAAGAGAAGATTTTCCTCTGGATCACCTTACCTGACTATATATTAGAAATGTTTTAAGACTTCATGGAACTCCACATTCAATTATTTCTATTCCTGATCCATGATTTACATTGAAATTCCAGAAAATCATTCTGAAGTCTCTTAATACCAATCTTCATTTTAATGCCGCTTATCATCCTCAAACTGGCGAGCAGTTTAAAATGAATATTAAAGAATTTTAATATATTTTGAGGTACACTCAATTACATTTCAAGGAATGTGTGTCAATTATTTACCTCTAGAAGAGTTTTACTATTACAATAGCTTCCATTCAAGTATTCCATTGGCACGTATGAAACATTATATAGAACGAGATGTGGTGCTCCCACTTGTTGGATATAATTTGGTGAAACAAAACATGGGGTTCTAGATCTTGTTAAAGAGACATCAAAAAAGGTATAGTCTATTCAAACTCATATTAAAGACACAAAAATATGGAAAAAGTGTTCTGTTAATAGCTGAAGGAAAGATTTCATGTTTCAAGTGGGAGACCATGTTTTCTTGAAAGTATCTCCATTGAAATGTGTTATAATATTCGATAATAAGGGAAAACTGAACCATAGGTACAATTGAAAATTTTAAAATTTTGAATGTGGATTACCATTTGGTAAGGGCACCAAGCCTCTCTAAATTAACCAACTTGTTCCATAACTCTTTTCAAAGGAAGTGCATTCCATACCCAACACATGTGCTCACATTATAATAAATATAATTGAAACATGATTTATCTTACTATAAAGACCCTATCTAGATTATAGATATTATAGAACATGTGTTGAGAAATCAGATTACTTAGGTAATAAAGGTACTTTTTAGAAATCATAAGATAGAAAAGGCGACAGGGAAACATGGGGAAATTATGTTGAAGAATTAGCCAAATATTTTCATGTCGTGGAATTCTGGAAATTTTCATGAGTAATGTTTTTGATGTAGAAAATAATTTATCACACTAGTAGTTTACATTATGTTTATTTTTAGCTAATTTTAATCACTTCAATAGCTTTTGTTCCACACAACCACTGAGTTTAATCAAACCGTAACCTATTATTAAAATATAATTATGTGAGTATTATAACCAAGATATTAAAATTAGAGAGTATGAATATGGATAAATAATTTATTAAAATTTTATTGTTTACATATTTATAAAATAAATTCCATTGTTATCAATGAAATTAATTTGAATGTAAAACAATGTTGTTTTCAGAAAAAAATTTATTTACGCACAATTGGTTTTTGTTTTAATACATTTATTCTTTCAATAGTGTGGAATGTTTTAAATGAAATTTCTATATTATATATTCTCTAAAAAAATTAACATTCATTTTGAGTTTTTACTATCCATGGGATAATAATGATTATAGTTTTATGCTTAGAATTGAATTGATCTAGAAGTGATTTTCATCATGTTTAACAAAATTATTTTTAAATTAATTTCAGAAAATTATATAAATTGAATCTTGAATAATAGATTCCATATTATCAATCATGTGGTCACTATTTAAAAAAGTGAACCCTTTTATTTTTGGTTAATTTTTGTAGTAACTTTGGTCAAATTTATCACCTCAGTAAAGGGTAAATTTGGATAAACTAGGTCAAATATAATTGATATAATCACAATATTTTAGTTTAACTATTATATTATGAATTTAATTTAACCCTTATCACCTTTTGAAAAAATTGATATGATTAATGGAAACTTGTTAATGTAAATTACCAATATTATATTTCAAACAAGGAAAGTTGTAAAATGCCACTCTCTGAGTTTTAAAAATATATTATGTGTCCACATAGGGGAAACAGAAAGTAATTAATGAATATAAATATAATTTTGTTGCATAAGGAAATTATTTTTATTATTAAAATTTATTTATAATTTTGTATTATTATATAATTACCATACATTCTTGTGCAATTATAATACAGTATTTATTCAATTAATTGAAAAATAAAATGAATGAATATGCAGGCTATTAAATGTGAAATAATTTGAGTGATTTATAGTGTTCCATAAATTTTTAAGATTAATATGAAATATTAGTGATGTCTAAATAAATTATATTTGAATTCCAAATTTTTCTGGATGTATTTGAAGTCAAATTAAATGAATAGTGTAAAAATGGACATTAATGAAAATTCATCAATATAATATTTTATTAAATAAATCAAAAACAATTCAAATGATGAAAAGTTAACATGGGGAAATATATGGTCGAAACGTTTATCCCTAGTCCATTTATGAGTCAATAGTTACCTTATATGTAAAATTATAACTTTTTATGAGTGAAAATATGTTACTAAAATTAATGTTAAAATTGGATAACTAAGTTGTTAAATTTGAACATAAGGATTAAAACATCAAAAAACCTATAAAAATTTATTAGTTGATGATATTTGATCCATATCCTGCTCTAGGTTTTAATCCATATCCATTTGGACCATTTTTCTGGAGATTGACTTTATTATAATTTACTTTTTTAAGAAAGTTCAAAAGTGCCTATGAGTATGTGAGAGGAGTTGATGCGTGAATTTCATTCCATGAAGTGGTCAGTGAATTTAGGGTTCACCATAATATATCGTGACCTACATAGAGAGTATTGGTTTCCAGGAATGAAAAAGAAGATTGTAGGGTTCATGACATAATACTGCACATGTCAACAGGTGAAGGTCAAGCATTAACAACCGAGTGGTTTACTATAGTCATTGCCCATTCCAAAATGGAAGTGGGATGAAGTTATTATAGACATTGTTGGGGTGGGGGTATTGAGGATGACTTGGAAGAATGGAGTTGTTTGGGATTTTGGGTATAGACTGACGAATGTAGAACATTTCTTTGCTATAAAAGAGAATTTTGCAGTGGAACAGTTGGAAGATTTTTATGTTCAAGAAATAGTCCATCTACATGAGGTTTCATGGAGTATTGTTTCAGCTCATAACCTAAGTTTTACTAATTTTGTATAGAAAGGATCACTAAAGGTTCTTGGTACACAATTTTAATTTATTATGGAAATCCACTCATAGACAGATTGGTAGTCAGAACGTACTATATAGGTTCTTGAGGATATGCTTTAAACACGTGTCCTAGAATTTATAAGGTCTGGCGATAAGCACCTAGAACTTGTGGTATTCACTTATAACAAAATTTATCAAAATATATAAAAATGGAACCATATGATCCTCTTTGTGGTAGGTCATGTAGATCACCTATATTTTGGATGGAGGCAAGTGACTCAGAGTTGTTGGGATTGAGTGTTTTGAAGGAAACATTAGAGAAGGTTCAGCTAATTCATAAGTAGATGAATGCATCTTAGAGTACACGTAGGTCATATGCTAAAAGATATAGATGACCCATATAGTTTTTTTAGGGTGATCATGTGTTCCTTTAGGTGTCGCCAATGTTGGGTCACCGTATGATTCGAAGACATAGAAAGTTGGCCACTAGGATTGTTGGACTGTTTGTGGATGAGGAGAGAATCAGGATGGTGGAATACTTATTGCCTCTTCCACATATGTGTGGTGCTATTCATGATGTTGTTCATGTTTCACAACATTGGCGGTATCACACCATCCCTTCTCGTGTGATTTATGAGGATGATGTTGATATTGAGATAGATGTGTCCTTTGAGGAGCATCAAATACATGTGTTGGGTCACAATGATAATGTGTTGTGGAGAAATACAATTCTGATAGGTCTTATATTGTGGAAAAAAGGTCGTCTTCCGGAGGAAACATGGGAGAGAGAATCAAATAATTTTTCTTGGTGGCATCATCTTCTTACCACAGAATCTTAGAGATTCATGGGAGTACAACTAAAGGTAAATCTATTATAAGGTGGGGAGATTATAAGATCCCAGCTTTTTAAGAGGTGTCCTGAGATTGTTTGTAGGTACTCTTTTATTGTTTTTTGGGTATATCTTATTTGGGTTTTATCATGGGTGAATTTGGCCGAAATTGGAAAATGTTGTAAGGGTTTTTTGAATGGAACAGTTGGATCATGGTTTTCCCAAACCATGTGCCATGCCCTAGAAAAATGTAAATCCCTGGGATAAGGGGAATTGCATAGTCAGTGAGTGGTTTGGAATGTCGTGCACAATATTAGTAGGAATTGTACAGCCCCCTAAGATGAGGCACATGATTAGGGGAATCCATGAACCACGTATAGAAAATCGTGCACGCGTAATTTTAAACCCCAAAAAATTCATTTAAAATTTCCTAAACACCTATTTATATATCACTAAACCCCTTTACTCAACCCTAAATTGATCTCTATCATTTTTGGAGGTTCTCAAAAAAATTAAACAGAATTAAAACCTCTTTTCTTGGAAAATTGAAGCTCGGATTGATTATATGCACCTCTCCTGGTAAGAGATTCTAGTACTTACTAGTTTCCTCCATCTCTCATGTATTTATCTAATAAATTGTAGGGATGTTTTCCTCTATTTGAAGTGAATCTAGGTATAGGTTTTGATAGATCTAATATATTTTATATAGGATCCTAGATTGGGATCTAGATCTCATTCTTTGTCATGATCATGGTTATTCTACCTCAATAGGGGATTTCTGTTAGAGAGTATTCATCATCTATTTTGATGTAGATGGTCAAAATTCAATTATTATAGTCTTGAATTCTAATTGTGCGTGTGCATTGTGGAATATAAATTTTCATGATTGATAATTAAATATTGAAATGAATTAATAATTTGATTAATTAATTTATTGAATCTTGGAATTGATTAATTTAGTTGACATGTGAATATGAGATGAGTGGATCATGTGAAATTTGAATTTGGTAATTTTGATTATGAAATTAAGGTAATTAGAACAATAAATTGGTTAATTATTTAAGAGAATATTATGAATATAAAATTGATTAGATATTGGGATTGTGTAATTTTTTGTTTGATGCGATATTAACTAATTAACAATGGGTATTATGAGATGGTTGACCAAGACTTTAGGTGTCAATGGGTTATATGAATTGAATATTGAAACATGGGTTAATGGTGAATTTTTTAGATTATTTCATGGGATTAATGTATTTAACTATGAGGTGTTTTAATAAATTTTTATGTTATACATGATTTAAAATGTTGATGAATGTGTTAACAATGAGTAATCAGGATAATAGTAATATATGGGATATATGATTTTAATTGATATATGAGTTTTTCAACATAGATTGATTTTCAAAATCCCACTTCTATGATTGATTGATTTTCAAAATCCCACTTCTATGATTGATTGATATATGAGTGTGGGATACAGACTGCTTCTTCAAAATCCAATTTGTGTGATTGATTGATAAACATGTGTTAGAAAAGGACAATAGCTTCAAAATATCATATTCGATTCGTTGATATATCTGTGTGTGAAATGGACTACTACTTCAATTTCCCAAAGTGATAAACGAGTTGTTGGTGATGAACTTATGGTTCAAATAACCACAGGGTCCAAGACATGGCCTTCTATGCCCAAAATGTTGGCATTACACTACGATTCCAATTATCCATGATATTGAATTTAAATGGAATGGATAATTAAATTCCATATTTTATAATGAAATGTGAATTTAATATTTTTTGTGGTTCAGACTCTGGCATAGGCTGATGTAGGTATTGATGGTTCGGGTGTCCTCGAGAACCTGAAGATTGACGTGCTTCAAAAATAATAATTGAATTTATGAAAATTGTTTAAATTATTTATTATATTTTATTCTTTATACAACTTCAGACACTATTATTTATTGGATATTTTTTTATATGTTGTTAGTGGTGGCCTACTGAATTGTAATCCCACCGTACATGAGCTGCCTGAGCGGTACCCAAATATACATCATGTTTGAAGGAGTGCATAAGGGAAAGAGCCCCATGATAAATAGCTTAGTCGGGACTGAGCATGGATGAGGGAACCAGAAATGGTGATACGGCCTACTTGGGAGTGTCAGTGTTTCATTCCTTTGGTTTTTCATTTGAAACATCATACATATTTGGAAGCATATATCTACTATTTAATTTTTGATATTATATTTCTCTTTTTTCATCATGTGATACTGGTTTGGTTTAGTTATTAGTTATATCATGTGGTTACTATTATTTATTTTCATTTTTGTACTAATTTAATATAGAGGGTGTGGTCTCCTCACGATCAATATTAGATTTTTTTCTTCAACTCAACAGCTTATGGCATATGGGGAGGTACGGCTGAGGTCATGTGACCGACCGACTCAGGGCATCGGCATGTGGGATTCGGGTTGGGGCGTCACAGTACAATGGTATGAATTTACTTCATTGATAATTCTATTATTGTTATCCATGATATTAAAACATTGATATTATCAATGGATTCATTTTCTGCTCAAAGGTTTGATTAAATTACATCGGTTTTCTATTATTTACCATTCCATATTGATTATTTCTTATTTACGCATGATAGCTTCCATTGTACGAAACTCTTACTAATCATTTGAGGTCACTATTATTTTTTCTCCCTTTCTTCAGGTTAGGAATAATAAATATTTGAATGAGTTTCAAGAATGTAGATCTCTTACATTTTTTATGTTCATATTGTATGATTCCAATTTAATATGTGAATCATGTCTGTATCTAATTTATCAAGACTTCTAAACTGATAAATTTTTCTTAGTGAGATCTATTGTAACCATGTAAATGTAATAATGTATACACCATGTCTAGGTTACTGGATTTGGAATTGATACAAAATAAAAGTTATTGAACAAAATTTTATATTTTTGAAAAACTAACCACTCATATCGATTATATTGTCAATTCATCTCCACTTTTTGAATTTTCCTCCTTTAGAAAAAGGGAGGATAATATCACGAATCATCATTTTTCTACACAAGGCCTCCTGAATAACCTACATGACTGGTTGGATTTATTCCCAGTTGGTTTCCTTCTATAATTTTACCCAATCCTCAGTCTCTTAATATATTAGTTACTCCTTTTAACCTAAAAAAACATAAACAAGTATCTAGTAAAAAAATTAAAAGGTAATAAGTGATCTCCTTGGATTGTTTTATGATACAAATAAATAGAATTTATAATTAGATGTTAGATAATTATATGAAAACTTTTCTGAATGATGTCAAATTTGGTATGTCTAAGTATTCATACCCATTGTCATCCCTGTTAAATATATAAAAGTATTTTAAAAATGAAATAATTTATTAGTTATTTAATTTATTTGGTGGTTTATTTGAAAAAAATAGGACCTTTTTAAATAATTTCATATGTCCCACAACCCCTAGGGAGCATCATAGTTGGTAGCAGCTCCAGCGGGGTCTTGGCGAGGTCTCGGGTTCGAGTCATACCAACTACATCCATGCATTGTGTGTTTCTTGATTTTCTATGTAATTTAGCCCCTTTCCCTAAATAAAATAGTTCTTAAACATCATCTTTCAAAAAAATTAATATGTCCCACATCAATGGAGTAATAAATGCATTTAATTGGATTTGTTTTTAAATGAATTGAAATGTTCTTTATGACATAAATATCAACGCATTTTTTAGGAGAGGAATTATTATTTTATGATTTGTTATTGATTTTAAAATATTTAAAAAAATTAAATTATATTGGAGAACGCCTTATATTGGGATTATTTGGATAATGGGAGTGTATAATATTAATTGGATAAGTACCACATTGATTAACTAACAAAAATGGGAACCTCCAAATCCAATAAATATGCTATGTTAGGTGTAAAATGATTGCAATTAAATTCACAGGTGTCTCATTATATGTAAAATTTATCTTCAAAATGTATGGTTTGGTTTTATATGAGGGTTTTACCACAAGGAAGAGAATTATTTGAACACATATATATGTTTCAAGACAGGGAATATGAGTTCATGGTAATTTGTGGTGGCTTCCCCTCAGGTGAGAGGACATATTTTCATTGGGTTCAATTCTTCTTATTTCTGATCAAAATATTTATACTATTGGTGACTCTAAAACATTCAACGGTGTCTCTAACACCGGATCCTGCCACTGAGACTCTATAATATCTTTTAAGTTGGTGGATTTTTTGGGATGATGGGGGATGTGAGGATTGTGATATAGTTTCCCGAGGTGAACCATTGACAATCTGCTGTCACCCGAGCCGTTGTAGATGGGCATGTAGTAGGTTTTGGGTTCATGTTAAACTTGTTTAACGTAGTTGAAGTGCACAGTGTTGCATTTTTTGTCAATGAGGCATGAAGTTGTCTTGGAATGAATGGAAGTCAAGGAATGTCACGATGTGAATGACAAAGGTTGTGATGGTGTTGGTGATGAATGGAGAATGGCCATGGTACTAAGATGTGTGTCACTTAGGAGATTCACTAAGTGGCATAGGAGATGTGGTTGAAACATTCTCTAGTAATATCAGACGATTGTTGAGCTGCTCTTTAAGTTCCAAGAACTTGTATCACCTAGATACAATGTCACAACAATGATAGAAGACCATGCATTTTATTGACAATGCATGAGGAGATGAAAGGAGATCCATCCACAATCACTGAGTGGATGAAGTGGATTAATGAAGTCCATGCACTATCACTATGTGCATGTGAACATGAAGATGATCCAACTTGATCTCTGATTAGATCAATGAATTTCATTGAAGAATTTATGTGATTAAGAGCTCGGTTGAGGAAGAAAGAACCTTCAAGAATTTCCCTCATAAGTAATGAATATTTGTTGAGAAGGAGTGAGGAATTCAAATGAAGAAGAAGATGAGAAAAAATGAGGAAGAAGGCTTCAAGTGGCATTTGGCATATGGGGATACTTTGTTTTTATACAATGTCTTTATTCCTATACTTAGCAAAAAATAAGGCCACCAAGGAGGCCAGCCGAGGGTCATCACCCAAGGCACTTGTGGGACTCAAGGTCACCACGCCCATGGGGAACCCTCAAAGGACAGGGCAGCATCCTTGAGGCAGGGGCGCACCCGTAGGACACCGCATGGGCGCCTGGGGCATGCCCGGAGGAGCGCGGCAGGGGTTGTAAGCCCCCGAGGGCACGCGGTGGTGAAGCCCGCGCACCCGAGGAAGCATAGTGGGTGCCAGTAGCGCGCCCGCAGGGAGCAGAGAGTGGGCGCAGAGCGCGCCCGCAGGGAGAACACGGTGCGGGGCGGCACCGTGGAGGGAGAAGTTCAACTGAGGGGTTGAGGCGGCGCTAGGGTGATAAAGCGCGGAAAAACAGCGCGCCGATTCGATGTGGGACGCGGAAATTTAACCCGGGACAGATCTGAGCCGTCCGTCTCATCGCGCGCTGGATCGCAGCCGCTCATCTCATCTGCCGCGCGCCGCGATTTAATCCGGCCGTCCGATGTATCTCAAACGCTTGATCTGACGGCTCCCGGCTCGTCTCCTTCGTCGAGCCACCCCGAAGCCACCCGTGAGCTCCGTTCGAACCAGGAGCCTCCCGAACGATGATTTCGAGCTCCCGGCCACCATTTTCGAAGGCGAAGGCTCCATTGAGTTCGTCTGAGCCGTATGAACACAACCATGCTTTAAAATGATCTTTCATGCAACTAGTGGGAGAATTCGAGTGAGGCCGAAGGCAAACGAAGTGCCGAGGCCTTGAGCATCTATGTTCTGCATGGTTTGGACCGAAAGAAGCCATGCATGCGTTTGAAAGTCGCATGCACGTAGAGGAAAAAATAAAGGAAGAAACCCGCGATGAAACAGCGAAGGAAAACAATATTTGGAGAAAATCTTGAAGATCTGAAATCTTCGGTGATTCGAGATTTATCTCACGTGGAAGATATGAGGAATCTCTGCCTATAAAAGGAGAGGCCGAGACCTCATTGTTGCTTGCTGAAAAATTTGAGAGAAGTCCCGTGAGTGCCTTTGTGCCTCGCGAAGTACAAGCCCCGCGCACACTTGCGCGACTGAAGTTCCAGAGCCATCTGAGGCTCTGAAGGAGGTTCCCTGCACGCCTCACTTGCGCGGCAGGAGGAAGGAGCCCGCGGGTATTACACCCTGCGCGCCCGCGGTACTTGGACCTTGCGCGGCCACTTGGCTTGAGCGGCAGTAGGTGTCCTTGACACCCTACGCGCCCGCGACGTGGTGCTCTTGCACCCGGGGCCTTGCACGGCTATTCTGTTGCTTGTTGCTCCTTGAAGACTTGCAAAGTGGGAGAACTTGCACCCTTGCGCGGAGAAGAATAGGAGAAGGTGCCTTGCACCCACTGACACTTGCGCGGCTGCCTTGCACCCAAGGAGTTCGGGCTGTGTGTGCAAAAACAGAAGAAGGCAGTGTGTGTGTGCCAAGTGCTAAGAAGACCACACATTGTGTGTGAAGTGAAAAAGGCCGAGAGGAAGTGTGTGCAAGTGGAATAGGCCGTAGCCAAGTGTGTGTAAGTGAATAAGGCCAAAGACCACACCTAGTTGTGTGAAAAGTGGATAACCTTGTGTATGCAAATTGAAGAACACACCTTGAGTGTGTGTGTGCAAACAAGAAACAAGTTGGCCGATCCTATGTGTGTGCACTAAGTGGTGTGAACACACTTAGAAGAAGTAGAAGACTCACACAAAGTACAACACACATTTAAGTGTGTAATCAAAAGGAACAAAATGTGTGAAGGACAAGAAGAAGGTGTGTGCTTGAAGTGATTACACCCTTTGTGGGTCTACTGCACCAAGAAGAGGAAAGGGGAAGTGCATGCTTGCATGTATGAACATGCACACGTGAACAAAGACAAATCTGGTTGTGTGCATCTGAGTTGACCAAGACCGGAAGTTCTTGAAGAATTGAGAAGGCCATGCTATCAGTGCATGAGGATGAAGAGCTGCCATGCACTCAGTGCATGAAGTTGAAGTGAGTGAGACTGGACCAGACTGAAGTTAAATACATCAGTTGTCTGAGTATTCAGTAATTGAGAAGAGCCTGATCAAGTGAAGTGATCAGAAGATTGTTGAGCATGACCAACAGACCTTTTCAGAGGCTGTTGAAGATTCTTGAAGAGAGAGGCCAGGTCATCCTGAGAAGAAGGAGATAAATCCTGAGCAAGACGAGAAGACCTGATCATCACAAGTGATCAGAGGTACAAAGCAAGGCCAACAGTCTTTATCCCAGACTGCTGAAGATACTTGAAGAGCTGAACAAGAAGAAGAGCTACTCGTGTGACTCGAGTAGCCAGGAGAAGACCCCTGTGAGACTCAGGGTGGAGGAAGTCTCCAGTGGGATTCTGGAGCAGGCCAGTGGGACTCTGGTAACACTGTGGGACGCAGTATAAAGACCCTCCTGTGGGACTCAGGAGAGATACGGTGGGAAGCTGTATCGACCATTGTAATTCTAACAAGTTATAATGGGAGAATCCATGCTGGGAGAGCATGGCAAGGATGTAGGCCTTTGGTGCCGAACCTTGTAAATCCTTGTGTCCTGTGCCTTTTCATTACTGCATTATCCGGGAAAGGTTGAGAGACATAAGAAGAGTGGATCGAGGCCTTAACAATCCATAGAGGTTTAATTGATTAAGAATCAATTAGTAAAAAGTTTTAAAGGATCACTGATTCACCCCCTCCCCCTCTCAGTGATTCACACTGATCTGGGCACTTCAGTAGTTTAATAGAACACTCCTCTCTCTTTTTTATTGTAGATTTCATTCAGAATCTAATCTGAATAGCTTTTTTATCTACCTTTGAAAACCGACTATATCAATTTTCCATGATCGATTCAAAAATTGTTTACATTAGTTTTAACATTTTTTATGTCTTTTATATAACCTTAAATCCATAATTCTATAGTTTTTGAAATATTTCATTAAATTATTATTAATGTGGGAGCTATATTTTTTTATATCATGTGATACATGAATTTGAAAATGTAATATTCTGAAAGTAAAATAATTATTTTAATCAGAAATATTAAAATAAATGTTGTTTTAAAACTACAAGGTCTTTTTGATGCATTGATCGGTGTTTAAAAGAAAATATATCCTTCGTCATGGATTTCTATAATGCTATTTCATAAATTTACATTCACTCTAATACCTTATAGAATACCCATATTTTACTCCTATCTTGAAGTGATTGTTTTTTATCAAATTACATATGAGTAAATAACTACTTTCTTTTGGACTAAACTCAAACTCTCTTTTTTATAATTTATTTTTAAAAGGTAGATTGTATAATTTAAAAATATAACCCATAATTGCAATGAACAATATATATAGTGTATGAGTGATAGGATCTCATCTAGATGAACTGATGGTAGATTCTAATTGCAATTCATCCATTGAAATAAAAAGAAATTGTCAAAGGAAAAAGCGCATCAATGCTTTCATGATCACCACTATCTCCAAGGATAAAATAATTCACCATGTATAGTCCAATGACCATAGATCAATCTACAAGACATTTAAGTACCCACATATCATACTCTAATTTCATGCATAATCTTGCCTCGACTTTGGAATTCCAAGATATGAGCCCATTTTAATGTGAAACATCTGTATAAGAACACTACCCACTATTATCAATGAATAATAAGAACTCATCATCAAATAGACATTTAGAATCAAATTATCAATATCATGTGATCGTTAATGTCCCTTACAAATTCTCTAGTCCCACATAGAGATTCTCATGAACCACCATCATCACCAACTAATGTTGGGCCATAATCACACACATCCACATACAAAATATTATTTTAGTTAGAATGAAATTTTACGGTCACTAAAATGTAAAGTAAGATATCAATTTTTTCATGATTAAACAAGCATTGGTACTTTTGAAATTTAAATAGGTTGAGTTATCACCAATTTGATGTCTAATTATCTAAAATGTTCAAAACACCATTTAAATGATCTCAAATGGAATAAATATTTTCATCATTATTATATACATGAAAAAATGATTAAAATAAACTATATCTATGAATTAAACAAATATTGAAAAGGTAATACCATGCCATATGGTTGAGGGTTGGATGATCACCACACGAGGGTGATTGGTGTAATAACCCTGACAGGGCACTGACTATCGTCCAAATCTAGATTGATACATGGCCTCAAGCATTCTTCCTATCCATTATAGGCAATTGAATAATTGTGAGATTCTATAACCATCATGGAGAAACTATACTCTCGATACCACATCATATAATAATGGATAGATAATGTAATCGTTGTAAAACATCAAAGTATGTGTAATTAATTTTTGTAAAACTGAGTGTCCTAGACCCAATTTGAATAATACTTTTTGATTATAATATCATGAATACAGTGAGCTATGAATGGTGTATTATTACCATAATTATCCGTTCACTATTTTTATGGTAATGTCCTTGGATTACTTATTGTATAAATAAGTTATAGTAGCTTCCATTCTATAACTATAACCAAGAGATAACATGATTGTAACCTTAATATTATGTCTTGTGGTCCATATACATCAAGCCTATAGGACACATGCGATGTGCAACCATCAGGTGTTGTGGTCTCATAAACACTGAATCTTCTTCTTATGAAGTTCTCATTTAGTGATCTTTAGTCGATGATATCATGAAGAATGACCATCCAATAGGGACACCACATGTTTCAAGTGTCTTTGGTAGTTTTAATATGTCAAAACATGTAATGGTCTCCTAACATGATATTATTATCAGTGTGTAATATTTAATTATGTACATTGATGCCAGATGGAAACATTGAAATTTATGTCGTAGAGATGTAGCTTGAGTTGGGTGCATCAATGGAGGTATGACATTGATTGGATAATCAATATAGAATTTGTCACTTCTGATACGAATTGATATCTCAGACACAGTTGATCAAGATGATAGTATCTTCACGTAATTCATCATCATGATTGAATAAATTAAGTCATTCTATTAAATTCAATGAATAATAAAACAATAAATAATGGTGACATGAAGTGTGAATCCTCTTATAAGTGATATCATGATACATTGATATTGAATTACATGATTTGTGTTCATTAAAAGTTATCATTTCCCTGACTATACCTTATATCCATAAAGTCCATGATGGGTTGTTAGACTCCACTCATCGTATGTGAGTAGTACTCCCAAATATTTATATACACTCTTAGAGAGTAACACACTAAGAATATTCAAAAGTCTATCCTATTCTAATGAATAGTACTATAAGACATGGTCAGCCCCATCATGGGGTCTGAGAGATGTCTATGCTGGAACGATCACAATGAAATAAATAAATTCATATTATTAATGTATAGAATAATTTTTATTGAATTTATTAATTAAAAATTATTCATTATATTTTATTTGAATACACGAGAAATATTTATTGAATTAATATTAATTTAATTTTTTTAGGAATAACGAGTCAAGTAATGACTTGATTTTTTCAAGTAATATATTTATTATATTAAAATTATGTAACAAAAATATTAATGAGGTTTATGAGATATTTAATTGGTCATAACATGTCATTTACAAATTATTTAGTGGTTAATAAATGTTAGTGGTTTGGGGATCCATTTTAAGGAATTTTATACCTTGATATATAAGAAGGTGGAGGCTGTGATTTCAAATATTATTCACTAAAAGAATTTGAGAGCATATATCTTATCTCTCTGGTAACCTATAGTGAGAAGATGTTGATCAAAGCTTTCGATCCATGTTCTTATTTATAAATTGAAGGCTCGGCGTAACGGTGATCGTCAGTACGTTGAATGTTTCGTCAAATATCTATGCTAGCACCAGGATATTGACGATCAATATCCCCAAATACTTTGGAAGCATGTTTGGATGATCATGAGGGTCTGACTTTAGTTCCTATGAGAAATGGTCACCGGCGATGACTGGTTTCCAAACACACCTTGAAATTGAATAAATTAATTATTCTATTTTAGTTTCTATTTAAATCAATTCACACGAGATCCATGACCATTTGTACTTAGTTGTACATCAACAAAGAAGAAACAGTGACATCAATATAGTGATAAGATGTTAAAAACAGGACATATATGCTTCCGTTTCACACCTAGATATCTCCAATTTTTATCTGATTAGGTTATATACTATTTTATGCCAAAGAAAAATTAAATTCTCATTGAATTTGAGTAGATGATGTCCCAAATGTTCAACTACAATGAATTGAGTTTTGATATGTTCTCATTTTACCAAGTTACAGTCATCCAAAGTATTGATTCTGATTGAAGTAGGTGTTATTCTGAAATGAAGAACATATATTCCTGTGTTTGTGTGGGCTATTTTACTCAGATTCGGTTTTCGGTGATTTTTTAGGTGAAACATTAGTTTCTTGTGAACCCCTGAACTCCCTCCAATTTTTAAGAAACCGAAATTGTATTTTCTATTTATCCATTTTCTATCATAATTTCTGAATATTAATTAATTTTTTCAAATCCAAATAGCACAAACTTGAACAAAAGAAGAAAAAGAAAAGAAAATATTTTTTTTTGAAAAATAACAAGGGTAAGGGAGGGGTTTGTTCCTATACATAATGTATTTCCCTAGATTTTCTCATTAGGTAAAAATACATTAATTTTTTGTTTAAACATTTATATTAAAACTAATGGAAATAACTAAGGGCTTGGGAAATTGTTTTGGAGAATATAAGGCTTGTTCGAAACACAAATATCGTGTTTTTTGAAAAATAACATGAGGTTCACGGTTGGTGCATGGTTAGTAGTTATCGTACAGCTCATCTGTGCAACCCATATAGAGAGGAGAATAATTTGATAAACCAATTTAATGAGGCCACAATACTATGTGAAAAACTATATAGGAATTTCATAGGGGACCCGTACACGCTACACACAGTAGGTGCACTATTTAGCCAAAATTTGCACCAATTTAAAAATGGGTGAAATGCAGATTTTCCTCTATTCCCTCTATAAGAATTAAACCCCTTTCTCCTCTAATTTTTTACGATAGCACACATGTTGGAGCTCTAGTATCCTCTAATCCTTGTCATTTTGATATTTTCTTCTTTTGAGCATGAAATCAAGTGTTTTTTTATCATGATGGATTTGTACAGGTAAGAACCTCTATCCTCTTCAATCCTTTCTTTGTTTATCTTATTGTATGGATTGTTAAATCTGTGTGAGCTAATTTGCCACTTTTTCAGGGTATTCCACTATTTCATTTATTTCTCCCATTCAAGCTCAATTTAGAGGCAGAAAAAAGATGAGAAGAGTAATTCCCATCTAAGTTAAGTGGTGTATACCATTCCCTTTTAGGTCTCGGTGTTTTATAGATTTCCCCATAGTGTGACACGCCTGACTTTCCGAGTGTTTCGCCTTAAATTAATAGACCCTTAAATTAGATAACTACACCATAGTAAGCATTTAGTAGCGGTTTATACCACCCTTAATCCTTTTTTTGATGGCTTTGAAAAACCTCCGATAAATTGTGTTGCAACAATCATTTGGCAGTAGTTTTTCAAAACACCCGTAGAACGATTTAGCGGTGGTTTTTTTAAAACAGAGAGAATCAGTTACTAGTGGTTTAATTTTCCGTTAAATTATTTTGTGATGGTTTATTTTTTATTTTTCTAATGTAATTAATTAATTAATTACAATTTATTGTTTAATTATTTTAATCCATACATGCATATGCACATGTCATGCATGTGTGCATCTTCCATGTAGAAATTCAGCATATATATGTGTTGAGTGAGATTTGAACCCCCTACCTCTTTGTTATTCTATAAATACTTTACCACTCCACGAATCTCTTTATATGATGAGTTTATTGAATTTAATATACATATACATATATAGATAAAAACAAATAACATCATTAAAGAAAAATAATAAGTAACAATAAAACAAATAACACATAACCAATAAATACGAACTAAATAATTAATAATTAATTAATAACAAACTTGTGTTTCAGAAATAAATAGATAATAAATAAGTAATGAATAAATAATAAATAAATAAATAAATAATAATTAGAAAAAATTATAACATAATATATGATAAATAAATAATATATATATAATATAATGTATAAGTAATAAATAAATAATAAATAACTAATTGATAAATAATAAATAAATAATTCATAAAAATCATAAATAAAAAATAAAAAATTATTATGGAATTAATAATAAATAAATATTAAAAAATATGATAATATTGAATTAACATAAAATAATATTTGAATACTAAATTAGAAATAAATTAATATTTAATAGATAATTAATAAACAATAAAAAATTAATAAAAAATTATAAATAATATTTAATCACATATAATTAATATGAAATAAATATTAAATAAATATTAAAAATTAACAATTATTTAAAAATAAATATTAAATTAATATATAATGGTTAATAAATAAATAAACAATAATAATAAATTATAAATAATAAATAAAAAATAACAAAAAACAAATCATAAATAATAAATGATCACTAATAAATTATCTTTAGTAATTAATAAGTAATATATAAATAAATATTTATTTTTCAATCATTTTTTAATTATTAATTATTAATAAATACCTAATAAATAAGTAATAAATAAAGAATAAATAATTTGTTAATACTAAATCAACAATAAGATAATAATAAATTAAAAATAAATATATAAAAATTAAATTAATAATACTTAAAAAATAAATAAATAATAAGTATGTAAAAAATAAATAAATAATAGGTAAATAATAAATCAATAATAAATAAATAAATAAATAACAATTAGAAAATTAATAATATATTAATTAATATTTATTAATAAACCATATTTAGTAAATTAACTAATTAATTTTAAATTATAAATATTATCTATTAATATGTAATAAATATTAAAAAAATATTAAATAATACTATAATATATAATAAATATTAAATAATATATAATATATAATAAATATTAAATGATCCCCTAATAAATGAACAACTAATAATTGAAAAATAATAAATAATAAATGGATATATATATATATAACATTTTTTACATAAATATATTTAAAACCACATTTATGTTACCCAAATATATATAAACGCAAACATGTATATAATTATATATTAATATAAATATATATAGAAAGAAAATTGAATATAAATATGTATATATCTACCCATAAAAATATAAAAATATATAAACATAAATATATATAAATACATACTAATATTCATAAATATGTATAAATAGCTCAGCATGGACACAATTATATATAATTTAAGATATATATTGAAAATATATATATAAATTATAAATTAATATACATAAATGTAGATAAATACACACAAATATTTATAGATATAATTGATAATAAATCACCAATAAAGGGTAAACCACAACAATTTCAACACTATCAAATCAATAGGAATGTAAATCCATGAAATAAAATTATATATGACTAAAAACACATATTAAGATACTCTCAAACAAAGCTAAAATCTCATGGATTATTCCAAAATCATGATATCTAAACTGAAAAACTCGGGATTGGAGGCCTTTAGGGCCTTATTTGACCACAAAGAAATAGTGATTGAGTCCCCCTTGAGTAAACATGTTTTAGAGGTTTTAGAAAGCTTCAATTTGATATTTTCTAAAGCCCAAATAGACAACTGTATAAAAAATCTGGTTGTTTGACATTTAAGTTCTATTTCCAACTTCTATTAAAATTGCAATATTTTATATTCTACTAAATATTATAAAATTATTATTTAATTTCATTATATCTAATTTCATAAGATTCAATTTGAGTATATGTGTAGTTAAAACAAACCCCTGGATAAAAACAATCTTCATTTGATGCTGAAGATTGATTTCCAAAATATCAAAAAATTAATTTAAGTTTCAAATAATTACTGGCTAGTAATTATAATTAATAAATAAATAAAAAATTCTAATGAAATAAAACATTAAATAATAAAAAATAAATAATAAGAATTAATAATTATGAATTATCAATAATAAATAATAATTAAATATATATTATATAACATTTATTTCTTCAATTTAGCACCTGTTTATAAAAAAATATAGCCAAATATTAAATTAAAAAAATTGTAAAGAAATTTAAAAATATGATTTAGAGGCTTTATTTCAATAACATCTTCTAGGGATAAATTTTATAAAATTGAAAAATTGAAAACACATTTTGGAGTGGGTTTTAAAACCACTTCTAAAAACCCACCATGAAGTAATTTTCGATGAAATATTTAGCAGTGGGTTTGAAAACCAACCCAAAATACAGTTATTTCTTTCATGGATGTTTAAACCATGATTTAAACATTTTATAACAACTATACAAAAGATTCAAGGTTACCAAACTCAACCTAAACCATCCTTAATGTGGGTTCAATTTATTAATAATGTTTAGACAACCCATGGGGTGAGTTAAGAATTCCATTTAATAATGGGAGTCGTATATAAATGAAATGAATTTTTAAAGGAAGGGTACCTTGTTTAGGACCTTGTAATTTATAAATTAAATGTGATAACTGATTGTTTTGGAAATAAACAGACAATCCCTTGTCCTATGCACAAATATGTAATTGAATAGTGGAGTGACATGGACCCTAACATGGCCCTCCTTTCTATCACTTGTAGGTGAATTGATTAAATAATTTTATATGATAAATTCAATTTACAAAAGGGGATATATGTCACGACCCGCCCTCGGGGTCCGTGCCGTGACTACCCCAAGCCCGCCTTCCATAGGCCAGGGGCTGGCGACTAGCATCAAGGCGTAAATCCCGGTAAAAAGGAAAGGCATTGCCTTTGTAAAGTAAACAAACACCACAGAGTAAGCAAGCGGAAAGTAAACACTAAACAAAAGCAGAGTACAACTGAAAGTGCGGAAAAGTAAATGGGCCAGAATACAAACCCAAACTGAAAGTAAAGTACAACTCGAAAGGGGAAAACAGCAACTGAAAAGTAAATGCCGCTACACCGAGCTATCCACTGGAAATCCCACCTGAAGGGTGGGTACAGATAGCTCCTCTGCTCCACAGGTCCCGTCGTCTGCTCCGTGCACGGCCCGCCCAGTGGTCCACCTCCGGGTACCGTCCCGCTCTGCAAGCCTCAGCTAAGGTCAACGCTATCCGTCGTCTTCAACCAACACAACGTAGAGCGGGCATAGCCCGTGAAGGGGTGAGTATAAGTTACTCAGTAGGGACCCCGAGACCCCTGAAGGTCTCTCAAATCCACAAAGGATAAACCACGAAGAAAGGTACAATCACGAAGTAACAACCGACGCTGCTTAGGTATATGCCCATACATATACCTAAGTCATCAATTTCAAATACGCTCCAACCTCCGAGCCCAAGTACAACTCAGTCCACACAGGAAAGTATACGTATTCCACATAGGAAAGAAAAACGTAATCCACACAGGATTGCACAACACAATCCACACAGGAAAGCAAAAGGATTCAGCTCACACAGGTATACATCTTCAAAGGACGATAAAGATGATCACTGATCCATCTAAGTCTTCAGACACACGAAGGATCGATAGCTAACTAACCCCCACAAAGACCCACATAGGATCGGGCCCACACAGGACCTGTAGGCGCTGGTTCACACCGGACCCCTGAGCGCAAGGACCCACACAGGATCGGACCCACACAGGATCGGGCCCACCCAGGACATGTAGCACTGATCCACGTAGGATCTCTGAGTGCTGAAGTCGTCGTCATCGAATCCACACAGGATCTCTGTACTGTCGTCGTCGCTATCACAATAGAAGTAGTAGCAGTAGCAGTCACAGTAACAGTCGCAGCCAGCACTAGGGTTCCCGCACACAACAAGCACGTTCGGAGGGTCCGCTCCACGAGCCGAGACTCTGATACATCAACTGTCACGAAGACCAGAGTTGATGTATCCAAAAGTTCTGTATCGTCAACAGCAACTCATCGCAACAGACGGCGCGTCGATCGGACGCCCGGTCTGAGAGTTATTGGCATTTTCGTCTCCAGGGCCCGGTTGGTTTTTAAGGAAAAACCAACCCGACCGTACTCCACCTGCGTCCAAACCTCGGGCGGAGTATGCCAAAAGATCCGTCTCATTAAGAGGAACACAACACGGCTGACAGCACGTCAATCGGACGTCTATAGCTCAAGATATGAGTGTTTCCGCTCCGAAGGCCCGGTTGGTTTTGTGAACGAACCGACCCAGCCGAACTCAAAGTAATCCGAAACCTTGAGTGAGATATACCGAAACGACCGTCTCGATCCAAGGATCGCGTTTCCGCAGACGGTTCGTCAATCGGAGGTCCGAGGCTCATGTTATGGCCAAAAGACCGTAAAAGATTCGAAACGGGGGGTCCGGGTCCGGGCCGACCCGACCCGACCCCCCCTGGGTCGGCCCGAACCGGGTCGACCCGACCCGGGTCCGACCCGACCCGGCCCGGCCCGGTCGGCCGGCCGGCGGCGCGGCGGCGCGGGGGCCGCGGCGGCTTGTCGCCGCATGGTGGCTGCACGCGGGGGGCTAAGCCCCCGATTCCTGGGAAGGGCGGCGGCGGCTATATGCCGCGCCCCCTTTATTTTTTAAACCCCCCCCCCCCACGTGGGGGGCCTGTTTGTGCGGAACCGGGGGGCCGACTGCCCCCCCCCCCCCCCTCAAGAAAAACGCCCCCCCTCATAAAGAGGGGGGGGTTTTAAGTGCTGCCCGGGGGATTAATTCCCCCGGTTTAATGCCATCTGGCCGGCCAGCTGGCCGGCCGGTTTTCTCCAACGGGACCGGAAATTCCGGTCCCGCCTTCGGCTTCCGACGCCGGCGGCCCGACCGCTGGTCTTCTCTTCCGCCGCGGCCCGGAACCGGCAGCGGTTTTCGTCATCCGGCGCGGTGCGACGGCACCGCGCCCCTCCGCCGCACCTTGATTTCTTCAATGCGACGCGACGGCGTCGCGTTCCTGATGTTTCTTCCATGGCGCGGCACGACGGCGTCGCACAATAAGGATTGGCGAATATCCGCGTGGTGCGACGGCACCACGCCACCTTGATTCATCCACCCGCAAGCAATTCAACAAGAACGATGGAGGGGGGTTCGGCCATGTTCGTGCGGTCCGGCCCCCTCACGTTAAAATAATAACTCAATTTAAAATATTCAAATTCCTCACGTTAGTCATGCGAACCATGAGCAAGAATAGAATAATTATACAATAAATAACAACCCCTACCTTGGGTATACGTTAGAGGATTTTTCTATGTCCGCGGAAGTCGACGTCGCGGAGATCGGCGTCGCGGTAGTCGTTCGTCAATTCCGTTGACGAAGAGATGCGTCCGATGTGATACGTCGTTGGCGAAACCTCTTATGTCGACGAAGGGAATCCGAGGAGGAAGTGGCGTTCCCTCTCGTTGACACGGAAGACGAAGAAGAGCGGAGCGGCGTTCTTCGTCGGAGCTTGAGCGTTCTTCGTCAAGATGAGCGTTCTTCGTCAAGATGAAGAAGATGGAGGAGGAGCTCTCAAAACGAAATCCACAAAAGTTGGCTAACAAAATAAAATAAGGTCCCTCCTTATTTTATTTACCAAGCCAAGGAATTCAAAACTTCAAATTCAAAAACATAACACTTAATTAATTAACATGTCATGTGTAATTAATTAGATGTTTAGTTTACAAACATTTAAGAGGGAGAGAGGGGAGTTTAAGGGGGAAGTTGAGAGGTTTAGGTTCGTGTGGGTCCCACCACACTTAATCCTCTCAAGGGAGGTTATGTGGGTGTGGGTCCCACCCCTAACTCCTTTTGAGAGGAGTTAACCTACAAAAGTGAAATAAAAAGAATCCACACATTTTTTTTATTCAACTTTTTATAAATCTCCCAAAAACTAACTTTCAACCCGCAACAAACGCAACTTCCGAAAGGGTCTCTTTAAGCGAATATCGGTGCTGCGAGTTCATCGGTTCCCTCGGATTTCAATTCCGAGCACCGGATCAAAAGTTAGGAAAACCCGCTCGTTCGTTCACTGAACGTACCCGAGCCAAACTTCAGAAATTGATTCCGGGCACTCCGGGCCTCAGAATCAGGTGCCGTCAGAAACCGCGCTCTTGTAAAATTCCAAAGAAAATTAAGAAAAAAATTTCCCTTGAATTTTACGGGTCTTTACATTACTCCCACCTCAGGGCTTTACGTCCCCGTAAAGATACATCAAAATCTAGGGAAACAAATGAGGGTACTGAGCACGCATCTGAGCCTCCCGCTCCCATGTGCTCTCCTGGAGATTCCCGTGCTGCCATCTGATGCACACAAGAGGAATCGATCGCCCACGCAGGACCCGCTCTTGTCGATCCTCTATCTCCACCGGGACCTCCGTAAAAGTCGCCCCATCGTCAACGACAAGCTCCCCATGGTCAATGTTGTGCGTCGGGTCGTGCAAGTATCTCCTCAGCTGAGATACGTGGAAGATGTCGTGCACCCGGTGCAACTGAGGTGGTAGAGCCAGGCGATAAGCCACCTCACCAATCCTGCTGAGAATCTGGAAGGGTCCGATGAAGCGCGGAGATAACTTGCCGCCTCGGCCAAATCTCTGAATACCACGTCGAGGTGAGACCCGCAAGAAGACGTGGTCGCCATCCTCGAACTCTAGTGGCCTCCGCCTCTTGTCAGCATATGACTTCTGCCGGCTCTGAGCTGTCCTCATCCGCTCCTGGATGACCTGGACCTTCTCTGTCGTGGCCTGGACCATCTCCGGTCCCACCAGTGCTGACTCTCCGGGGTCTGTCCCGCACAAAGGAGATCTACAAGGTCGGCCGTACAACGCCTCGTACGGTGCCATCCCGATGGTGGAGTGGTAGCTGTTGTTGTACGCAAACTCCACCAAGGGTAGGTGGTCCTCCCAGCTACGACCAAAGTCGAGGACACATGCGCGGAGCATGTCCTCGAGTGTCTGAATGGTCCTCTCCGTCTGACCATCCGTCTGAGGATGAAAGGCTGTGCTCAGATGTAGCTGCGTCCCGAACGCCTCCTGTAACCCCTTCCAAAGCCGGGAAGTAAAGCGAGCATCTCGATCGGAGACGATAGATGATGGCACGTCGTGGAGCCGCACAATCTCCTGAATGTAGAGACGTCCCAAGCTCTCCACTGAGCCCTGCTCTCTGATGGGTAAGAAGTGTGCCGACTTGGTGATTCAGTCAACAATCACCCAGATGAAGTCGTGACCTCTGGAAGTGTGTGGAAGTCCAGTCACGAAATCCATAGATATGCCGTCCCACTTCCACTCCGGAACCTCCAAGGGCTGTACCAAGCCTGCTGGTACCTGATTCTCTGCCTTTACCTGCTGACAGGTGAGGCATCGAGAAACGAACTCTGCTACAGCCTTCTTCATGCCCGGCCACCAGTGTTGTCGTCTGAGGTCCTGGTCCATCTTCGCCACTCCAGGATGTACCGCCAAAGGAGAAGTGTGAAACTCTCTCAGCACTTCCTCTCGCAAAGCGACTGGTACCATGGTACGTCCTCTGAAAAGGATGTCGTGCTCTGCTCCAAGGGAGAAACCATCAGGTGCCTGTCCCGAGGATATCTGTGCACGCCGTGTCTCACAGTCAGCGTCCCCACGCTCTGCCTCCCTAACTCGCTGCAGTAGTGGAGGGGTGACTGTGAGAGACTGGAGGAAGGCTGATCCATCTCTATCCACGAAGGATATCTGCAAAGAGGCTAGCTGGTCCGTCGCCTCCTCAAGTAGCTGAATGCCCGTCCTCCTGCTGAGGGCATCGGCTACTACGTTCCCCTTCCCAGGAGTATAGACTATCTCAAAGTCATAGTCCTAGAGGAACTCGAGCCATCGCCGCTGTCTCAAGTTCAGGTCCTTCTGAGAGAAGATATACTTGAGGCTCTGATGATCGGAAAAGACTGTAAAGCGCTCGCCCATCAGATAGTGTCGCCATGTCTTCAGATCGAAGACCACTGCTGCTAACTCCAGGTCATGGGTAGCGTAGTTCTGCTCATGTGGCCTCAACTGACGTGATCCATAGGCGATCACGGACCTCTCCTGCATCAGAACACATCCGAGTCCGGTCCCTGATGCATCGCAGTAGACTACGTACCCTACTCCCTCCTCAGGCAACCTCAAGATAGGTGCGCTAGTCAATCTCTGTCTCAGCTCCTGGAAGCTCTGCTGACATCTGTCTGACCACACGAAGGGTTTCCCCTTCTTCGTCAAAGCTGTGAGTGATTCCGCAACTCTAGAGAAGTCTGGCACGAATCTCCGATAGTATCCAGCTAGTCCCAAGAAACTTCGAACCTCAGTCACGCTCCTGGGTGGCTCCCATGCTAACACAGCCTCAATCTTCACGGGATCCACTGCAACTCCCGCCTCAGAGATAACGTGACCCAAGAAGTGGACCTCACGTATCCAGAACTGGCACTTCAAGAGCTTACCATAAAGCTGGTGCTCTCGGAGTGTGTCTAGTACAACTCGAAAGTGATAGGCGTGCTCCTCCTCTGTCGTAGAGTAAATCAGAATGTCGTCGATGAAGACCACGACAAACCGATCGAGGTATGGCTGAAAGATCCTGTTCATGAGAGCCACGAACACTGCTGGAGCATTGGTTACACCGAAAGGCATAACCAAGAACTCATAGTGGCCATACCGACATCTGAAGGCCGTCTTCTGCACATCCTCGTCTCTGACTCTGAGCTGATGATAGCCTGACCTGAGGTCTATCTTCGAGAACCACTGTGCTCCCTTTATCTGATCAAAGAGGTCATCAATCATCGGTAGCGGATACTTGTTCCTCACTGTCACCTGGTTCAGGCGACGATAGTCAACACAAAGTTTCAAGCTCCCGTCCGCCTTCTTGGCGAATAAAATCGGGGAAGCCCAGGGTGAAACACTGGGTCGGATGAACCCCTTGCCCTGCAAGTCCTCCAACTGTACCCGTAGCTCTCGAAGCTCGGCGGGGGCCATCCGATATGCTGGAGTGGATATCAGGGCTATCCCGGGGTACAAGTCAATATAAAAGTCTACCTCTCTGCGAGGAGGTAGCCCTGGAACGTCGTCGGGAAAAACGTCCGCAAACTGATCCACCACTGTAGGAAAACCAGGACTCCGCACGTCAACTGCTCCAAGGATAAGGCTAGCCAACTGATGAGTAATGGGCTGTCCTCTCCTCCGCGGAAGTCCATCCTGTGCTGCTAAGGCTCCCTTCTCGCCGGTGAAGGTGAACCTGCTCCCGTCGGTGCATACACATCGCACCTTGCGCCTAAAACAGTCAATCTGTGCATGGACCGTAGATAGCCAATCCATGCCCAAGATGACGTCGTAAGGCCTCGACGCTGCTACTAAAAGATCCCAGCCGAAGCTCTCGCCTCCTAGAGTAAGCTCACACTGCCGGCACCAGTGCGTAATCGTCGAGTCTGCTCCCGTAGGAGTCTCTAGCCGTAAGGATCGAGCCAACGGCTCTGTCGGAATCTCCGAGCTCCGAACAAGGGCAGCAGCTATGAAAGAGTGACTCGCTCCTGTGTCTATAAGAACTGCAGCAAGGGTGGAATAGACACAGATAGTACCTCGAATCATCTCGGGTGCGCCGTGGTCGTAGGCCTCTGCTGCCTGGAGCTGTGTCTGTCGCTGCCCGCCAGCTCCCTGTGGTCGGGGTGGACCTCCTGGTGGTGGTGGTGGTAGAGCCTCAAAGCGTCGGCCACCACCGGCTGCTCGTCCAGCTCCTCTGCCTCGTCCGCCTCCTCCCTGCGGACCGCCACGGTCGACCCTCTGCCTCTGCCTCGGTGGTCCATCAACTGTCTGCTGCTCCTCGGCAAGACGGGTCGGGCAGTCACGAGCCATGTGGCCCTGCCCGCCGCACGAGTAGCACTGTCTGCCTCTCGTAAGACTGGCTCCGCGCTGTGTGCCCCGCACTGCTGAGCCAGTGCCCTGAGATCGTCTGCCCGAAGGTCTGGTCTGTCTGGACCCCTGAGTCATCCGTCGACTGCCTGCTGCAGATGACTCTGCCACGTGCCGCCCTGTGGTGGGTCTCTGTGCTGGTGTAGACTCAGAAAGGAAGCTCTCGATCAGAAGAGCCCGCTCCAGTACTCCTGTCTGAGTCAGTATGTTGAGGGAGATCAGCGATGCCCTGATCTCGTGTCTCAAACCCTGCTCGAAGGTCCGGGCCCGGAAGAATGGGTCCCGTACCATGTCGGTCGAGTAGCGCGAGAGATCGGTAAATCTCGCCGAGTACTGAGCGACCGTCATGCTGCCCTGCCGCAGCTGAAGAAGCTCCTGGATACGCACCGCATGAAGGGTGGCTGGGACGAACTCCGAGCGGAAGAGGCTCTCAAAGTCCGTCCAAAGTAGAGATGCCTCATCGTGCACCTGGAGCATCAGGCTCCACCATCGTCATGCTGCTGCGTGTAGTAGGCTCGCAGCGAGGATCACCATGAGGTCTGCTGGTGTCCTCACTAGCCTAGACACTCGTACTACTGCCTCCAGCCAGTCCTCTGCTGCCTGGGGATCTGTCTCCCCGCGAAACCTGGGCGGTCGCTGGCGCTGAAACTCATGCAGTGCGCTGAGGCGACGTGCATCGTCAGCGGCTGCTGCTGGAAGCATCGGGGGCTCGGCGGGTAGAGCTACCGCCGGTGCCACTGCTGGCAAAGGGCCCTGCACCGAGGCCTCGTCGCTCGGTGGGCTGTCGTCACGCTCGACTCTCGGAACCCTAGCTGGCTGCCATCGTGGGGCCATCCTGAAAAGGAAACAGGTGTGCCACGGTCAGAACAGTATACCTGGTGAGCTGATATAAGTAATCACAAAGAAAACTTTGAAATACACACGCAATCAATGTTTTCGTGCATTAAGTCGGAAATCAGAAGTCAGGGTCCTGGTGTACGGATACGTCGGCCGCCGCACCAACACTGGACTCCCTGGACTGATAACCACACTCAATACGCTAAACATTATTGCTTCACATAGAAAGATCAGAGTTCGCGGTAGAACCGAACTGCTCTGATACCGATTTGTCACGACCCGCCCTCGGGGTCCGTGCCGTGACTACCCCAAGCCCGACTTCCATAGGCCAGGGGCTGACGACTAGCACCAAGGCGTAAATCCCGGTAAAAAGGGAAGGCATTGCCTTTGTAAAGTAAACAAACACCACAGAGTAAGCAAGCGGAATGTAAACACTAAACAAAAGCAGAGTACAACTGAAAGTGCGGAAAAGTAAATGGGCCAGAATACAAACCCAAACTGAAAGTAAAGTACAACTCGAAAGGGGAAAACAGCAACTGAAAAGTAAATGCCGCTACACCGAGCTGTCCACTGGAAATACCACCTGAAGGGTGGGTAAAGATAGCTCCTCTGCTCCACAGGTCCCGTCGTCTGCTTCGTGCACGTCCCGCCCAGTGGTCCACCTCCGGGGACCGTCCCGCTCTGCAAGCCTCAGCTAAGGTCAACGCTGTCCGTCGTCTGCAACCAACACAACGTAGTGCGGGCATAGCCCGTGCAGGGGTGAGTATAAGTTACTCAGTAGGGACCCCGAGACCCCTGAAGGTCTCTCAAATCCACAAAGGATAAACCACGAAGAAAGGTACAATCACGAAGTAACAACCGACACTGCTTAGGTATATGCCCATACATATACCTAAGTCATCAATTTTAAATACACTCCAACCTCCGAGCCCAAGTACAACTCATTCCACACAGGAAAGTATACGTATTCCACACAGGAAAGCAAAACGTAATCCACACAGGATTGCACAACACAATCCACACAGGAAAGCAAAAGGATTCAGCTCACACAGGTATACTTCTTCAAAGGACGATAAAGATGATCACTGATCCATCTAAGTCGTCGGACCCACGAAGGATCGATAGGTAACTAACCCCCGAAAAGACCCACACAGGATCGGGCCCACACAGGACCTGTAGGCGCTGGTTCACACAGGACCACTGAGCGCAAGGACCCACACAGGATCGGACCCACACAGGATCGGGCCCACACATGACCTGTAGCACTGATCCACGTAGGATCGCTGAGTGCTGAAGTCGTCGTCGTCAAATCCACACAGGATCTCTGTACTGTCGTCGTCGCTGTCACAGTAGCAGTTGTAGCAGTAGCAGTCACAGTAACAGTCGCAGCCAGCACTAGGGTTCCCGCACACAGCAAGCTCATTCGGAGGGTCCGCTCCACAAGCCGAGAGGCTGATACATAAACTGTCACGAAGACCAGAGTTGATGTATCCAAAAGTTCCGTATCGTCAACAGGAACTCATCGCAAAAGACGGCGCGTCGATCGGACGCCCGGTCTGAGAGTTATTGGCATTTTCGTCTCCGGGGCCCGGTTGGTTTTTAAGACAAAACCAAACCGACCGTACTCCACCTGCGTCCAAACCTCGGGCGGAGTATTCCAAAAGATCCGTCTCATTAAGAGGAACACAACACGGCTGACGGCACGTCAATCGGACGTCTGTAGCTCAAGATATGAGCGTTTCCGCTCCGAAGGCCCGGTTGGTTTCGTGAACGAACCGACCCGACCGAACTCAAATTAATCCGAAACCTTGAGTGTGATATACCGAAACGACCGTCTCGATCCAAGGATCGCGTTGCCGCAGACGGTTCTTCAATCGGAGGTCCGAGGCTCATGTTATGGCCAAAAGACCGTAAAAGATTCGAAACGGGGGGTCCGGGTCCGGGCCGACCCGACCCGACCCCCCTGGGACGGCCCGAACCGGGTCGACCCGACCCGGCCCAGCCGGCCAGCCGGCGCGGCGGCGCGGGGGCCGCGGCGGCTTGACGCCGCATGGTGGTTGCACGCGGGGGGCTAAGCCCCCGCTTCCTGGGAAGGGCGGCGGCGGCTATATGCCGCGCCCCCTTTATTTTTAAAACGCCCCCCCCCCACGTGGGGGGGCCTGTTTGTGCGGAACCGGGGGGCCGGCTGCCCCCCCCCCCCCCCACCAGAAAAACGCCCCCCCCCCCCCCCCCTCATAAAGAGGGGGGGTTTTAAGTGCTGGCTGGGGGATTAATTCCCCCGGTTTAATGCCATCCGGCCGGCCAGTTGGCCGACCGGTTTTCTCCAACGGGACCGGAAATTCCGGTCCCGCCTTCGGCTTCCGACGCCGGCGGCCCGGCCGCCGGTCTTCTCTTCCTCCGCGGCCCGGAACCGGCCGCGGTTTTCGTCATCCGGTGCGGTGCGACGGCACCGCGCCCCTCCGCCGCACCTTGATTTCTTCAACGCGGCGCGACGGCGTCGCGTTCCTGATGTTTCTTCCATAGCGCGGCGCGACGGCGTCGCGCAATAAGGATTGGCGAATATCTGCATGGTGCGACGACACCACGCCACCTTGATTTATCCACCCGCAAGCAATTCAACAAGAACGATGGAGGGGGGTTCGGCCGTGTTCGTGCGGTCCGGCCCCCTCACGTTAAAATAAAACTCAATTTAAAATATTCAAATTCCTCACGTTAGTCATGAGAACCATGAGCAAGAATAGAATAATTAAACAATAAATAACAACCCCTACCTTGGGTATACGTTCGAGGATTTTTCTATGTCCGCGGAAGTTGACGTCGTGGAGATCGGCGTCGCGGTAGTCGTTCGTCAATTCTGTTGACGAAGAGATGCGTCCGATGTGATACGTCGTTGGCGAAACCTCTTATGTCGACGAAGGGAATCCGAGGAGGAAGCGGCGTTCCCTCTCGTTGACACGGAAGACGAAGAAGAGCGGAGCGGCGTTCTTCGTCGGAGCTTGAGCGTTCTTCGTCAAGATGAGCGTTCTTCGTCAAGATGAAGAAGATGGAGGAGGAGCTCTCAAAACGAAATCCACACAAGTTGGCTAACAAAATAAAATAAGGTCCCTCCTTATTTTATTTACCAAGCCAAGGAATTCAAAACTTCAAATTCAAAAACATAACACTTAATTAATTAACATGTCATGTGTAATTAATTAGATGTTAAGTTTACAAACATTTAAGAGGGAGAGAGGGGAGTTTAAGGGGGAAGTTGAGAGGATTAGGTTCGTGTGGGTCCCACCACACTTAATCCTCTCAAGGGAGGTTAAGTGGGTGTGGGTCCCACCCCTAACTCCTTTTGAGAGGAGTTAACCTAAAAAAGTGAAATAAAAAGAATCCACACATTTTTTTTATTCAACTTTTTATAAATCTCCCAAAAACTAACTTTCAACCCGCAACAAACGCAACTTCCGAAAGGGTCTCTTTAAGCGAATATCGGTGCTGCGAGTTCATCGGTGCCCTCAGATTTCAATTCTGAGCACCGGATCAAAAGTTAGGAAAACCCGCTTGTTCGTTCACTGAACGTACCCGAGCCAAACTTCGGAAATTGATTCCGGGCACTCTGGGCCTCGGAATCAGGTGCCTTCAGAAACCGCGCTCTTGTAAAATTCCAAAGAAAATTAAGAAAAAAATTTCCCTTGAATTTTACGGGTCTTTACAATATACATGAAAATGGAACCATGAATCCCTATATTGATTACATTGATAATGGATGATACAATATGGAACCGAAGACCCACATACATAAGATATATTGGATTCCAAGGGCTATTACCTTAGAACCAGCTTTCTCGGACCACCTCAGACACACTCCCTAGGACCCCCCCCCCCAATTCTATTCCAAGATTTATATAGATGGGTTCTTTGGAATCTAAGTGTATTCTTTCTACCATGGTTTCTATATCCGAGAACTTGTAGCTTTATGTTGAACCGATTTTTGTATGGATGAGCTCAGTGGACTCGAAGAGGAAACCTTGATCATTAGGCCTAGGTCCTAGCCCTCATAGGTATGATACATAAATATTCGACATATACTATACTGACTTGACCCTTGAGATGCCTACATAGGCCTCAAATGATTCCTTACTCCCTTATATAGCCATTAAACATTTTATAAACTACTTGTTATAGACTGTGATTATAGATAGGATCATGTAACTTATTTGATAGCTTTATTCATGTTATATCTACACACTATTACAATTTATCTACACCGACTGGATTTGTTAGACACTATTGGTGGTATCCTTTTGAGTATATCTCACATAGTATTCAGGCCACCAATTATAACCCAGACAGTCTTCCTAATTTTAGGTATGGTAAAAGGGAAGGGTCTGGTTCTGGACATCTAAATTCATATTCTATGATGGATTATGAGAATAGAGGATCATTCTTTTTCTCATGATGCTAGTTGAGATAAATTTTGGTTCATTACATGTTTTCGTATAGTATGTTTCATTGTTTCCCAGGTATCACCCCATTTTGTATATCACCATGACATAGTCATCATCTTGTATGTGATGGTGGATATGGTTTCTAGAAGTTATTTATCATGGTTGGATTAATTAATTATTCCACATCCATTTATTTATTCTACTTCTATTGTTTATCTGATTATTATAATGCTTTTATGAACTCTAATCGTGAGGGTATAGTCTCCCTACTATACTATTATACATCCTCATTTCTAGTCAGAATCCTCTAGCATAGAAGGAGTTCTAATTAAGGCTATGTGGGTCTCAGGTTTAGTTAATATTTAGTGAACCGAGCCCATGCTGATATAATTGGAATCAGAGGCACTATTTTCCTTTTGTATTACTATTGGGTTATTACAAAAGAGACTAGGAATGTGCAGAATTTTCTCCCATCATCAGTGTACACCCCCGATAGATATTGAAAAATCTTGCATGGCCTCATAATATTGTGGTAAATGCCAATAGCACGAGAATTCTCTATATAACAAGCCTCAAATCATAGACCATAGCTGATGCAACAAATGAGTGTGAATAATCTTAACAAAATTATTAATAGAGAATGTTAGATAATAAACTAACCATACATTCAATAGTCCACATCCTATATGACTATGTTGCCTCCACTAATGAAACTGACCACACCCAACTCCTTTAACTCACTCTCAATGTACACCTATAAAGGAACACTAAAGAAAAGATACATAAACCTGATAAATATCATGTGGTTATCCTATACCTACTATATCTAATTTTGATGGGTCATAATACGACTAACCTTTCTAGTGAAACTGGCACTGAACCTAACCGCCTCTACAAAACTGAGCTCATATAACCATTGGGAACTAATCTAGATGATGGTCATGAACCCCACAGAAAAATAAAATTTTCCCTACGTCCTTAGAAAAAACATGGAAACCAGTATCCCCAGAAGCCTAAAAAGGAGGCCTATGAGGTCTGATCCTTTCTAGTTAAAACCCTTGAGGCCCTAGTAGCTAGGACCTACCACTAAAAACTCTCCTCCTCAAGGAACCCTATTGGTTCCCCTTTATGGTAGACCTCCATGTGTGTTCATAAGCTTGATCACCTCCAACATCTTCTTATCATCTAAATTTGTTAGTAACATAAAGGGAGTAACTGCATTCTATATAAAAGGATAGAGTTCATCTTTCAAACACCTTTCACGGAACTCCACATCTAGAAAAGGATCTAGGGAAAAGGTAGAAGGTCCATGAACATGATTCCCATCTCCAACATAGTCATACTCCAATGTTAAAGAGATATAATCTCATGCCTCTTCACTACCATCATAGTCGATGAGAATAATTATACCAATAAATCTTTTTGGAAATCAATTGATGAAACCAATTCCTCTTTTGGCTCAATAATATACCACATCCATCACGAACATGTAGCTCCCAACCTTTGACTAACTTCTAAAGGGACCCAATTCTCTGGCAGGGCCCAGATCAAAATAAAAAAAATGTCAAGATACAATAACCAGATCTTTATCACTAGATCTGGAACTCTTACTTCACACATCCCCAAAGTCTATTGATGAAAAGCACATAATTCTCTTTACCAATGATCATACTATTTAACCAGATCAACCCTCTAGGGATCAACGATATCTTCTCTCTGAACATACACTACCTAAACAACATGTGGATGATGACCATAAACCATAGATGAAAGGGAAAAAAATATTTACTAATCCCAATAGATGAGGTCTCCATGTCATAGACCCCACCTACCCATAGGGGATATGATACAATCAAGGATCCACTACTATGATACCCTAAATTAGAAGTATCACAAAAAATGATCCACCTAAGTAACCACACCATAGCCTTCCACCATACACCATAACCACGCCATTATGGAGTATCTTCTAGGATCCACACCACATCCTTGCCAAAATAAGAAGTGGAATACCCATTCTCCATCCAAACACCTCTGAACACCTTAGGATCTCTCCATGATACCCTCTTGACAAAATTAAAGAAATGTAATAGGTCCAAAGGCATTTGACAATATATATTATTTATTAGACATATATGTACTTGGTAAATTTTATGGAGGATTTAAAAGTTTATTGGTTGGTGTTTTATAAATTCCAATCAGAAAATTATAATGAATTCCATCGGATGAATTTTCTCAAAACCTACTAGAAAATGATCTCTTATAGAGGTACACTTGCTTTTTGGATGAACTTTTATAAAGTATACTGGGTGAGGATCTTCAAAAGTCTCACCAGATGAACATTTCTCATTCCATCAACCATAATAAATAAACATTGTAATAGATCATCATGAAAATATCATTGTACATAGATGTTGTGATGTACCTCTTAAGTGAGGAAGGAGTTTTTCCAATGTTGTTTCAACCATATCTAAGATATATGGAATATGAATATTGGGAGTGTGGCCATAAAAAAATTTGAATTCTAGGATAGATGAAGATTTTACATCTATAATGTTCTAATATTTCTATGATGTTTTGGAAACGTCTTGTTACTAGAGAGAACGACAATTGTTACATTTATGGAGTCTTTTTCTTAATGTGTCCATTGTATGGATTATTGAAAATGCCTTAATAAATTTTGATTTTGTAATGGTTTTGATTGATATGGAGTGATCAGTGAATTTTGATCTTTGGAAGGTTATATGTTTAATGATCTTTTTATCAAGGGTTCCCATGTCATGGGAAATGGGGATTGTACCAATATTGGTATAAATGGAAATCTTAGTGTAAGAAAGACTGACATTTATGATTAGTTCAAAACATTGGAAACATAATGTCAAGGTTATTAGATTCATTAAAAATTAATGTTAAATTTTGGATCTTGTTAGAAATGTTTATTTAATTTTTTATTACATAAATTATATAAGTTTTATTTTTCTTGGTTTTACAGGTTCATATTTCTATTATTCACGTATAATAAATGTTTCATGATATTTATTATAATATTTTAAAACACTATTTATAAATTTAATAAGTACGAATACTTGTCTGATATAATTTCATAAGTGGTTAAGGAAAATTATAATCTTTATTTTTTAAAATACAATTCACCCCGTCCCGAGATAGTAATACACATGCTCTCCTGATCCTATATTTGGTATCAGAGAAGTTTTCTACTTGTTATATTTTTCTACACTAACATTGATTTATATAAATGAGTATATTAATATTTATGATCGATTTTTTCCCTTTAGAAAACATGATAAATTAAACCCAAGAACACTACATACATTTGACGGCTCTGATTACGAGTACTGGAGAGATCACAAGAATAACTTCAATATAAATATTAGAGTATACGACTTTTTTATTATGAAAAGAGATTATAAAATTCCTGAGAAGGATGTTACTACATTTAATAAAGATGAAAATTTAGAATACTATCCTAACTATAATGTCAATAATACTTCATTATGTTCTATGACACTAAATTTCTAAAATCTGGTTTATTTTTTGAAATTGTAAATCTTATTTGAAAGTAATAAATTTTGGAACTACCAAAGTGGATGAAAAAATAAGATCTATATTAAGAGAAAATTATAGATCTTTTGAATTTATATCTTTAGAATAAGTTTTACAACTGCATAAATGGTTATGACCATGGTAAATATTCTAAAATATTTGCTAGATAGACATGATTGATGAATGGTTGGTTATGAAAAGTATTAACATTATGCTGAATGAATAGTAATCTAAAATAACAGATCATTATGATAATAATAACCTTATGTATATTACTTAGAATTATTTAATTGGAAATATCATGTATTATGATGTTATATTGAAGAGGAGTGTAATGAATGGGAAAAATAAAATTTTTGTAGATTTTCCCCTACATCTGTAATTGCTAAGAAATAATTATCAATAAAAATAGTTTCCATGTATTTAGAGAAGAAGAAAATGAAATTTGAGATAGAAATCAATTATTTCTAATAGAGTGAGAATGATATTTCTCTTCATTTTAAGAGAATGAATAAGATTTTCAGAACGAAATATTTTTTATATTAGTACAATAAGCATATAAAGGATTGAGATGATAAGAATGTTTCTTCTGAGATGACTTGGAAGGAATATAACAAACTAGGAAAAATAAGGCTATATTTTCCTATAGAAAAGAATAACGATAATAACGATAGAAATTCCATAATTTTCTATAAGTATAAATTCAATAAATGTATAAAATCATTAGACACATAGAGTAAAAATGGTGGAAATATCTCTTCACAAAACTCATTAGATGAAAATATTGATAGTCAAAAGATCATGGGATTATATACTAGAATTAAAATTACTAATATATTATTTATGAATAATATATCTATCAAATCTGCAACCAATTTAACATTAAAGGATAATTATCAATATTCAGATGATGAAAATATATCTACATTCTCTGAATATGAAAATGAAACTATATTTAATGAAGATGATACATTACCATGTTATGAAAAAGTTTCTAGATATTACACTTTACATTAAAAAAAATTAAAATGTTTCAATAAACAATGAAAATGATAAAGAAGAACTTTCCAAATCTAATTCTATAATTTCAGAACATTCACTAATAATCCATTTCTTACTAATTAACTAAATAAAAAATCTTATTCCACCTCATATATTGAAAATGATGATTTAGTTGTAAAATAAAACTCTAAAAAACATAGTAAAAAAAATATCAAATTTTATTTATGGGAAGGAAAATTTTGATATTATGTATAGATAGATGATACCTCATTGAAATACTTTAGGTACGGGTTTTGTAATATCAAAACCTCATTTTACAAATAAATATTTTTATTCAAAAATATCACCCATTTGTCATAACATTCATAGAGGTGGAAACTGGAAGAACAAATATTTGTTGAAAAATTTAAAATATTATTTTTTTCATAGATAATATATTTCTTGTTGAATTAATAGTTTTAAAACACAAAATATTTGGATATATTTGGATTCCAAAGGTCATTTTTTCTAACAATTCTATACCCAAGAATGTTTTGGTACCAAAATTCTAACTTTTTTATTTCATGAAATTAATTTGAGTATCAAAAATAAATATATATTGTACATATATAGTGGATATTCCCAAATTAAGAATATAAACAAAAAAAATATTTCATAAGGTTATCAATATAAAAGGTTAAATATCCACATTCATAGATAATTCCCATGTACAAATATAAAGTATAAGTGATATTTTTCTTCCTAGTAAAATATTTAATTTAAAATGTTTTATTTTTTAATAGGAATTTGGCACAAACTCATTAGTATAATTCAATTATGTGATGAATTTTAGCTTGTGATCTTCAGGAATGAGATATGTATTGTTCGTATATCAGAAGGATAAATAATTCTTTCTATAGATAGGCATGAGAGTGCATACAGACTAATCATATAAGACCTTAGAATTCAAGATCTACCATTACATAGTTCAATAAAAGATCTATCTTGGTTATGGAATAGAATTTTATGATTCTAAAATGTAATAACATTAGAGAAAATTTCTAATAAATGACTTATAATAGGTCTATTAAAGATTTGGTTTAATTTTTTAAAATTTTGTGATATCTATCAATTTTGAAAGAAACTTATGACATGATTTAAATTTATTAGTGAAGTTTCAACTTATCATGATTTATAATTAGTGCACATGGATTTGATTTTTCCAATAAAAATTGGATGTATTTGTGAAAAATACAATGTATTTGTCTTAGTTTATGACTACAGTAGATATACATGGGTCTATTTTCAAGATAAAATGTTATATGGATTTTTTTATTTTAAAATTTATATATCCTGTGTAAGTGAGAAAAATATAAATTTGTTTACTATTTATAGTTTCATGGTGTATCATTTTCAAATTATGATTTTGAAACTTTTTTATTAAAAGTGGAATAATACAAAACTTTTAATCTCCTAGAACACCTCTAAAAAAATGTTAAGTTAAAAGAGTAAATAGAGTTCTTCATAAGATTACTAGAATTTCCTAAACAACATTGGTTGAAGAAGTTTGTGTTTCATTATATACTATATATTTCTTTTTGCATATTAATTTTATTAATAAAACTCCTTATGATTTTTGGACAAAAAGAAGGCCACAAAATTCTTAATTTGGAGTTTTTGGGTGTAGAGTATTTATTCTAAATACTAATGAAAATTTATAATAATTCACTATAAAATATGATGAAGGAATTTTCCTTGGATATTCATTAACTATTAGGGATTATATTGTTTTTAATAAATGAAAAAGTACTATAGAGGAAATAGTGTATAAAAAATTTGATGAAACTTATACTTTTGTTTTTAAATAACCCAAACCACATCTTCATATGATTTTTCTAAAACTGTTTTTCTACCCATGTTGGAAAAATATTATTATTAGAGAAGAACTGAAGAATAATTTTATGATGTTTTACTCCTTGATAATATTCAACATTTTTCTAAATAATTTTTTTTTTCAAACATAGGAATCAGAAAATCTTAAGGAATCATCCCACTGATAATATAATTGGAGGTGTTGGTTAACTATTCAAAACTAGAAGTTCCATATGAAATGAATCTGAACATTTTTCATTTTATCATACTTTTAACCTAAGACTCTCGATGATGCTTCAGGTGATAATGATTAAAAAACAGAAATGTATGGTGAACTCAATGAATTTAAAATGAATCAAGTTTAGGCATTGGTAGAATGTCCTAAATATTTTTCTATAATGGGAATAAAATGGGTTTTTCAAATTAAATGTGATGAAAATGAATTAGTTGCTATGAATAAAGAAATACTTGTTGTAACGTGTTTTAATCCACAAGAATTTATATACTATGATGATTATTTTTCTCTAATATCTAGACTTGGAATTGTTTATATACTTCAAGAATATGTGGTATTCTAAAATTGTACTCCTTTTAAAATTGATGTAAAATTTTCTTTTCTTAATGATTTGTTCATGGGGAATTTCATGTAGAATATCCACATGGTTTTTAAATTCAAAAATACCCAAATCTGTTTTTATACGTACTATGAAACTTTATGGACAGAAAAAATCACCAAGGGCTGAGAGTGATAGATTAACTTGTTTTTTGTTACAATAGAATTTTTTAATGGTTCAATTGATAGAATACATTTTTTTTAAAAAAATGGGATAAACTATCATTGTTTAAATTCATGTCGATGATAGTATTTTTTCTCATCTCAAAAATCATTATTTGATTCCTTTATGAATCTTTTGAAATATGTGTTTAAAACAGCATTGTAATGACCTAGGTATTTATATAATAATAATTTTTTATTTCAATTGAAAATTATATGTATTATATAGATTTTCAGTTAAAGGGGGTTGTTTTCTGATAGTGTACTCAACAGGCCACAACGAGCTTCTCCAAAATCATACATTGCACACAACATTGAGTTATACTAATAAATAATAAAATATTATTATTATTACTTTAAATGGTAGTTAACACCTATGAATTGGAAGGAAAAGAATTAATAATGTCAATTGAATTTTGAAATACGGTTTACACATGATTAAATGATGATTCATTGATTACAATATTTATTAGAAATGGAAATAAAAACCAATTGAATATAATGGATGTGTTTTTATGAAAACCTATTTTAAAGAAAATAATTTTTTATATCACTCTTTATGTATTTTTATTTAATTCAAAATATATGATACATGTTCAATGTAATTTTTTAAATTCATATTATATGTTTTCGAGATATGATATAATAATAAATTCACTTTTTTTGGATAAAAGATGTATTTTTCTAAAAATGCTATTTTTCTACCTTTTCATGGAGAACCCTTTGTAAAATAGTTATTGTTAATTTTATATTCCCCATTTAACAAAATAAACTTCTTCTTTGGAATAGGAGATCAAAATTTACTTTGGGTAAATTTTTTAAATTTCATTAATAAAGTTTATTTTTTATGAATAATAAAAAATACTACATTTTAATTCAAAACTGCCTTTTAATCTAATTTATTTATTTATTTATATTATAATTTTAATTTATTTTAAGTTTAATAATATTTTATTTTTTCCTTTTAATCCAATTTTTTATAATTTATGTAATTTCACTTTGAAATTGGACATAAACACATGTCAATCTTTTGGTAGTTTTTATTTCTAAAAAACATGCTTTTTGTTTTTGACAACGGTAATTAATTTTAAATAAATTTCAGCAACATATGTGTTATGAAATTAAAAATATGGATTCAATAATTGGAATCATGGGGTTCAAATTTTTTAAATAGGTAACTTTTATTTTTATACATTTTGAATAGTAACCTCAGTAAATATTTTATTTACCATGGTAAAAGGAAAAAGATGGTATATAAGGGTAAAAATAATATTATAATTATATTAAATTACTCTAACACATGTCCTAAAACTATTGGATGATACATCTCCGACCATGGTAATCCTTGGGTCAATTTCGATACCCCGTGGTGCCACTTTTACGTGAAAAAAGACATTTTGTAAAAATTAATTTACAGGTAAGGAAAAAATGTAACATAACATATATCTTATAGTAAAACTAATTTTAATGGGGTTATATAGGTGATCTATTAAATGATAAAATTTCATTAAAAAGATATTGAGAATTATTAAGTGATGGAATTTTATTTATCATTTCAAGATATCAAATAAATAAATTTATTTATGAGATAATGATGATGTAGTGAATACCGTATTAATAAATGTTTTAAATAAATGAGAATATAAAAATTAAAATAATTTTATTTTGATACTTTTTATGACAAAAACGAATATTCTGGATAATTGTGACTTGTTAAAATTGAATTTATTTAGATATTTTGAATGAAAAAAGTTGTTATATATTTTTTAAAAGTATTGATATTAATAGTTTTAATATTAACATAAATTAGTTTTTATAATAAATACTATTTTATTAAAGTATATAATAGTCTTAAAAATCTATGATTCAGAAAAATGACATGGATAAAAATTAAAATTTCATTAATTAACCACTTTAGGTTATACTGGAATTTTATATTATCTATATTAACCATATAGTATGAATATACAAGAAGACATGGTAAGAGTCAAATAAGTTAACTAAGTGTTAAAGAAAAATGATAAGGTTAAATTTGAAACAAAATGTTTTCTAAAAATATTGGATGAAGGAATTTAGAACAATATTAACATTTTATTATAATTAAATTGTTTTGGGAACTTTTGAAATTTTTATTCAGTTTATAATAAAATAATCTTTCAATACATTCCTAAAGTGTCCCTCTCCCCTCTTATAAAAGGGAATCACCTCTAACCCTTACTTACACCTAGAAATTCCACTTTTATCATCCAAACTCTACCAAAATAAGTTCCCAACATACCTCCATTCCTCATATGAGCCTTCTCCATGTATTAAGGAAATTCAAGAATGATGTTTAGCTTAAACCAAAAGGATTTACCCGATTTGAGGTAATTTCTTCTCTCAAGATTCTTCCATTTATTTTCCTTCTCCAACCCCCATAAAAACTATTTATTCAATTATTTTATAAAAAAAACCAGTATCATAAATGTACTAGGATTTGTTTTATGATAATTATTCGCACTGCACTAAGACACACCTCCATCTAATGGATTTATAACATGTTGTTTCTATGGATGGAGAACTACTTCCAACTGAAATGATGATTATTCAATTATCTCCTACCACCACTCATGGTTTCCATTATGATGATACTATAATTATATATGATATTTAAGATATTTATTTTATCTATATTATTCTGTAATTATAATTTATAACATACCTTTACTCTTTTCATGTTGTATAAATAACATAATTTCATTTGAGGAAATGTGGATTACCACCTCCTCAAAGTTATATGTCTCGTTAATTCCATACATGAAACATATAAAAGATGAAATTAATAAAATTATTTAACACCTATAAAAAAATATTATACTATAATTATGATATAACTATGTATCATTTAATTTTCCTTTCATTAATATGACAAATAAATGAAAATAGTGTTCATGCGTACGTACGGCATACCATCTCCATGAACAATACATTTCATTTATTGTCTCAAAATGCTGTGGAATATTATCAATACATATATAATGTATATATATGATATATGTGATATCTAGATAAGGAATATCATTCAGTAGATAATGTAATTTTGACATCATGGAAATTTTGTAATTTTGACAACATGGAAAATTTGTAATTTTAACAAGTTCATTTTTGACTCTTGTACGGAATATCGACAAAACAACCGATGTGAGATTGTATAATTATAAGATTGGTATAACAAGGTAATAAGTGATATTAAAGGAATAATAAACTTGAAAAAGTATCTGATGTAAGTAGAAATTTACTTGTGTTTATTATTTTGGGAGACAATGAATGAACATAAAAGTTCGGTGCCAAGGTAAGGGAACTTATTAACCAAATTTCCATTCTTTGGGTTAGTCTTCTACAATTTATTATATCATTCTATGACTATGTAATAAATAAATATTTATGTCTTATATGTCACAAAATTATTCATTACTTATGTCTAATTATAGTGAATACACATATTCAATCTGGTTTATTTACAAAATGATCTTTGTAAGGGACTTCGCCTCAACATCCTTTCAATTAGGCATGTTTTGATAATACACACCTATATCCTTTACACAGTTTATAATAAACCCCTTTGAATTTTACCTTTATTTAAAGTAATTATTTTTCTAATAAGTATTTTAAAAAATGACAAAACGATTTTTTTTAATGTTTGTAGAAAAATGACCTCCCTGCCACTGTAATCATTATTTGGCTTTCCCTATAAGTCATAATGTTTTTTAAAGGAAAAGAAATCCCTTATTACCTTTTTGGGTGTTTTGGTATTGAAAATTGGTTTTTAAATTGATTTACAATTTCAATATCATCAAATGATTTCTTTTTATTACAAATGAAATATTTTCAGTGAATTTTTGATATTTTCAATTTTATGTTTTATGATTATATAATGGTACATGGATATTTAGCGGGTGGTTATGTGATAAACCAAATAACGGGTGGTTTTGTGATAAAACCTAGATGGGTGGTTACGTTATAACATCCAATGCATTGGGTATGGAAGTCAGTTATATGGTTATTCCACTTAATGATGTGTGTTGATGTTGGTCGTATGGTTGTTCCATTTAAGTATGTTTATTTTCCATGTTACCCTTATATGATATATGTTTCTTTCTATGTGTTATATAGAAATCTATTGTTTAAAAAAGAAGGGTAAGAAATTTTATTATATTTAGTGAAGTATTTTTTTCTAATTCCTTAAGGTGAATATTATTACTTTATGATAAGGTATTCATGGTTTACATGTTCTTTTGAAAAGTAATAGTTTTCCTTTTAGGTTTCCATTACTGAGATTTTTATGAACATCCCAAGTTTTTGAAATGTTTTTCACATTACAAAAAGTAAAAGAGTGTCATGGATGGGATCATGGAAAACTCGTGTTGTCTAAAACATGGAACTAAACATGTTTATTTTTTTAAGAGTTTTTATTTTGTGAAAAAAATTGATACTGATTAGAAGTTTCTACATGTAATATTCAAGTTGTTATATATAATTAATGTCCTAATAATCTAATGTTATAATCCTGAAAATATCCTCAATGTGAATATTAACATAAATTAAAATAAAGTAATTTTTAAGGCTGGTACCTAACATTTGGTATCAGAGGTTAGTTTAGATAAATTTAGAGGTTCGGGTGTTATTTAATAATACGTGAAATTACAATAATGGTTAGCTTATTAGAAAGAGTCATAATTATTTTAGATGTATCAAATGAGTCTAAAAGAACTTGAATATGTATATATTAGTGACTAAACTCCTCATAAGATAGTATATGATGGTTTTACTTATATAATCACACTGGAATTTTTGAATTTAGTAAATGGTTGGATCTAGTTGGGGCCAAAGTAACGATGGATGCGAAGAAAAATGTGACAGTTTTCTGAACAAGAACACTAATGAAATAAGAGTTGCAATGAGAACCCATGTTTTCATTCTCAACCAACTATATAGAGTCATGATTGACCACCTGAACCTTGTTGATTTTTATAAGGAATTGTATATGTGAGAAACAAATCCTTACGGAAGTTCATGTAATAATCATAATGGTTTGTATATTCAAAAACCAATGTGTCAAGGATGTGTAAAGAAACATTTATGAAATTTTTTCAAAGGGATGAGAAGATGATATAGATGTGGTAATGATGCTTATAAAGTATTAACCTACCATGGAAAAAGGAAGAGTCTAGTTGACTCCAGAAAAGGAAACAAGTTCTTTCTAAGTAATCAATTTAATGTTTCAAATGTGGTGTTCATATTAATTATACAAATAGATGTCCTTCAATGAAAGTATTGGAATGGGATAAGAAGGACCATGAATATATGTGTTTCCCAATACCTAATTCCATTACAATTTAGGATAAGGAAACTAACAATTACAAATGAAATGTATGGATTTTTTCTTAGCTGATGTTTTGACATTATTGAATCTAAGGATATAAGTCACGATTTTGATTGTAGAAAAGAAGTATTACGAAATAACATGGAAAATAATGTTTAGTGGATCATTAATAATGTTGAATGAGTAAGAAGTCTACATATAAGTTATTCAAGTGTTATGGTCGATTTTAGGAAAATGATTTTCTTAAAATTATTAAGTCTCTTTTGATGGTTGGATTACTTTGGAAGACTTCTTTTAGTATGTGTAACCCAAAATATTGGTATGTAAAATTGTTATTTAGGAATGAATTATCTATTCTCTTATAGACATAATGTATAACCTCAGGGGTTCATATGATCCTTTGATTTTGAGGTGATAAATGGTTTTTACAATTTGGGATAAAAAAATAAATGTATTGGATAACCTTTGAGGATGATATAGGTTATGGTTATTTATGGGGGAACAACATACATGATGGGTGACAACCCATCACATCCGGAAAGATCATGTGAATCAAACCCAGAACAAAAGTGAAAAAATGATTTAACACATACCACCAGACAACGTGGAGTATCTGGTTATTATGACGAATTTTGTTTAGATAAATGCTTTTATGGATCAAGAATAAGTTTATTTTGGAAACTTATGTCGTATCAAATGGATATCCATAGTAAAGGAAAAATATTTGGTGGTTAAGTGATAATGGTTATTTTGGAAGGCATTCTCTCTTTTAGGAACAATATATTTCTAATGAAAATAGAATACGATGAGATTTCATTATTTGAGTAATGGTAAACATTTTATTATGGAAGAATCTAGGATTTTATTGTGGATAAATAAAAATTTGGGTTATTTATGGAAATGATTAACCTATCATAGATAATATTTGATTAGGTTAATTACTTTTATTTATGTGACTTTAAGAGTAGCTGATGTTATTTGGAGATAAATTTTACCATTTTTCTGAAAGACTTGGTGATTATATTCTTCTCAGTTTTGGGATTCAATTATAGTTTGGTTTATTTTGAATAATTTTAATGAAAATTGTGTATTGAATGGTCTTTGATGAACTTTGGGTATTTTTTGTTCAATTTTGTAGATTTAGAGTAGTATATTTTATAAAGGATTATCCTTCTGCTGGATTATCTAATCTCATACAAAACATTTTGGTATTGTATAATGTCTAATGAAAGGGGAAATATATCATTCAATTTTTTTAGATTATGTTATTCTATATAAGTTGATTTTATTTCTTCAGATGTGAACATTATATTTTTAATAATCATCATTTGGAGAAAGAATGTGTTTGTCGATGAAATTTATTAAAGGATGAAACTCTATATTTAATGTAAGTATTTTTCCTCATGTTCTTAGTCTAGATCATTTAAAAATTCCTCAACATTACGATAAAGAACTTAAAACAAAAATGTTGTTCATTTAATTTTCCTAATGGGGAATCAAATATCGTTTAACCAATCACATGTTTATTATTTTAAGATTCTTAACTTTTACCTAATCTTGTTTTCTATCACACCCTATCATAACTTAATGGTTAGTTTCTCTCAATGTCAATTTTTTGAACTGGAGAAGTTGAACCTGAGGAGTAAGTATGCTATGGTTCTGAAGCACTATGAGTGTTCAGTGTGTGAAATGGTGACTGAGGAAGAGTCTGTTTATCATAGAGGTGGTGAGGGGTGTGATTTTTAGGATTTCCAGTGACTGTGTTGGGTCTGCAATTCTTGTTTCCTATTGTTTTATATTATTTTAATAAATGGTCAGTGGTTCTACCTCTGGATACGCTTTCCTAGTATAATATACCTATATATCATTTAGTTTTAATTTAATTAATATGACAATGAAATGAAACTATCATTCATGCATACATACGGATTACCGACTCCATGAATTGTACCTTTTATTTCTTATATCCAAATGTTTTGGAATATTGTAAATACATATATAATGGATAAATATGATATATAGGATATGTAAATCATGAATATAATTTTGGAGATAATTTACTTTTTTCCACATGGAAAATTTGTAATTATAACTAGTTCATGTTTTACTTATGTACTAAAATCGACAAAAAAACCGATATGAACTTGAATAATTATATGATTGTTAAAGCAATGTTATAAGTGACATGAAATTAATAATAAAATTGAAAAAGGTTCTTAATCATGTAAAAAATTAACATAAGTTTATTATTTGTGGAGATAAAGAACGAACAAGAAAAGTCGGGCACAATATAAAGGAACTTCTTAACCCAATTTCCATTATTTGGGTTAATATTCTACTTTTGAGTATGTCGTGCAATTAATATGTTAGAAATAACTTTTTATGTCCTATATATCATGTATTTATAAATTACCTACGTTTACTTATAGTTAATACACTTAATAGATATATATTATTAACAAAATGATCTTTATAAGGGACTTCGTCTCAAAATCAATTCATTGAGGCTTGTTTTGATAATATGAACCTCCTTATTTTTCATGATGTATAATAAACCCCTTTTTCTTTTACTTAATTTGAAAGGGAATATGTTATCTACGAACAATTTTACTAAATGAAAAAAGGAATTTTTTTAATGTTTGCGGTGACAATGACCTCTCCACTATAGTAATAGTTATTTGGGTTCACCTATGTTCCTTAATGTTTTCGAAAGGAAAAGAAATCCCTTATCCCCTTTAAGGGTGTTTTGGGATTGAAAATGGTTTTTTAAATGGATTTATTATTTCAATATCTTGACATTAATTATTTGATTTCAAATGAAATATGATTATTAAAATGTTGATTTTTGCAATATTTATTGTTTTATGATTATATAATGGTACATGAACATTTGACAGGTTGTTACATGATAAACCAAATGATGGGTGGTTTGTGATAAACCAAGTAAGGGTGATTATGTTATAACCTCCAATGCATTGGGTATAAAATTTTACCATATGGTAATTCCATTTACTGATATATGTGGATATCAATGGTATGGTTATTCCATTTATGTATGTTTATGTCCCAAGTTTATATTATATTCAATATATTTATTTCTATGGATTTTAGGGTAGTATTTTGGTTACAAAAGAAGGGTATGAAATTATATTATATTCAGTTAAGTATTTTTTATACTTTTTTGAGGTTTAAAGTATTACTCAAGGATAATGTATTCGTGGTTTAGATGTTTTTTTTAAACAAACATTTTTCCTTCTTTTTGTATCCCTTAATATGCTTTTTTATGCTCATCCCAAGTTTTTAAAATATTTTTCACAGTACATAAGGTGGAATATGGTTATGTATGGGATCAAAGAAAATTCAAGATGTTTAAAAATGGAACTAAAGAAGTTTATTTTTTTATGAGTTTTTATTCTGTGACAAAAATGGATACTGAGTAGTAGTGTCTACATGTAATATTCAAGTTGGTATGTATAACTTAGGAAAAAATTATCTAAATCTATAAACATGAAAATTTCCTCAATGTTAATATTAAATCCATTTACAATTATTTAATGGTTATGGTTGGGGCCTTACAGTTGGTAACATAGGTTGGTTTAGATAACATTAGAGGTTAGGGTGTTATTTAAGAATATGTGACATAACCATAATGGTTATCATATTAAAATGAGTAAATGTTATTTTTGATATATCAAATGAATTTATGAAAACATGAATGAGTCCATATTAGTGTTTACCCTCCTCATAAGATATTATTTGATAATTTTACTAATATACTCACACTGGCCTTTTTGGTTTTAGTAAATGATTAGATCTATCAGGAACCAACATAACAATGGATGTGAAGAAAACAATGATGGTTTTCTGAATAATAACATGAATGAAAAAGAGATGAAATTGTAACTCTTGTGGGTATTCTCAACCTACAGTCTGGAGTCATGATTGACCACCTAATCCTTGGTGTTTTTTATAAAGCATCTTATATGCGAGAAACAAATCCCTATGAATGTTCAAGTAACAATAAAAAATTTAAGTATATTCAAAAACCTTTGTGTTAAGGATGTGGAAATAAAAACAAAGGAAAATTATTCAAATGGATGGGAAGATTCTATAGATGTAGTAGTGAAGGTCATACAGTATGCACCTTCCATGGAAAAAGGAAGCATCAAGTTGACTTCAAGAATGTTGATGATGTTTTTTCTGAGGGATTAATTTAATGTTTTAAATGTGGTGTGCATGGTCATTATACATATAGACGTCCTATAAAGAAGGTTCAAGAATGGGATTAGAAATACCATACAAATATATGTTTTTTAATAACTAATTCCATTACAATTGAAAATGAGGAAACTGCAAATGAACAATGATAGGTTTGGATTTTTTCATTGGTTATGTATTTACATTATTGAATTTTAAGATATGATTCACAATTCTATTTATAGGAAAGAATTATTACTGAAAATGTTGTAAAATAATAGTTAATGGATCCTGAAGAAATTTGAATATGTAAGAAGTCTATATATAAGGAATTCAAGAGTTATGGTAGATTTTTAGAAGATGAAATTTTGTAATGTATTAAGGCTCTTTTGATGATGTGATTAATCTAGAATAATTTTTCTAGTTTGTGTAACCCTAAATATTGATACATGAAAATTTTATCCATGAATGAATTAACTTTTCCTATGTGGACATAATTTCTAACCATAGGGGTTCATATTATCTTTTTTTAGGTGATAAATGGTAATTAAATTTTGGGATGAAAAATTAAAGGTATTAGATAACCTTTAAGGATAAAATATGTTATGGATATTTTTGAAGAAACTATCTTATTTTTGATAATTTTTTAATAATGATATGATTTTGGAAAAATTACAACTCAAAGGATGGGTGACAACCCATCATGTTTGGGAAAGCCATGGTGGTTGAACCCACCACCAATGTATGACCCAGATGTATCGCCTACCATTGGACTACGTTAAGTCCATGGTTAGTATAACTCATTATTTTTTGTTAAATTGTTTTTTGTATCAAGAATAAGTTGATTTTGGAACTTATGTTTTATCAAATTTATATCCTCAGTACAAGAAAATGATTTTTTGATTAAGTGATAATGGTTATTTTGGAAGAAATTCTCTCCATTGGAAACACTATATGCCTGAGGAAAATAGAATACTATGGGATTTCATTATTGGAGTAATGGTCAAAATTCCCTTTTTGAAGAATCTATATTCTTATTTTGTAAAAATGTCGATTTCTTTTATTTATGGAATTGATTAACCTATCATATAGAATATGTGATTAGGTTAATTACTTTCTATAATGAGACATCAAGAGTAAATGATGTTATTTGAAGATAAAAGAGAATAATTTTTTGGTAGATTATGGTATAATATTCCTCCGAGTATAGGATTTCAATCTTAGTTTTGAATATATTGAATTATTTTAAGAACAATTGTGTATTTAATGGTCTTTGTTGATCTTTAGGTATTGTTTGTTAATTTTTTTTATATTAAGAGTAGTAATTTTTTATAAAGGATTAACCTTTTTGGGGATTACCTAATATTATACTAGCCATTTTTGTTTTAGATAATTTATAAAGATAGGGGAAATATATTGTTAACCTTTTTTGGATTATGCGAATCTCTAGAAGTTCATTCTAGTGCTTGAGATGTGATCATGTCATCTTGAATACTCATCGTTTGGAGAAAGAATGAGTTTTTGTAATAAATTTATTAATGTATGAAACTCTATGTGTCATGTAAGTATGTTTCATTGTGTTCTTATTCAAGCTCATAAATATATTCCTCAACTTTAGGAAAAGCATCTTAAATCAAAAATGTTTCCTGTTTATATTTTCTTTTGGGGAATCAAAGACTGTTTAACCACTCACAATTTTTTGGTTTTTATGTTCTTATCTTTTTCCTGATCATGTTTTCTCTCACTCTCCATCAGAACACATTGGTTATTTTCTCTTCTATATTCATTTTTTTCTACATGATGTTTGAGTATGGGTGGTCTCAGGTGACCTTTGTACTTCTATTCGTTATTTTAAAGTGATAGTTTTATTGACTCTTTTTTCCAATGTGGGAAATTCAATGAAGTTCCCAACCCAATTTTAAAATTGCACGGATTAAATTTCCAAAAGGGTTAAAGGATGTAATTATCCTGATATTTATAGAATAATACCTTTTTATTTCAATTAATATTTATGAATAAGATATTTATTTTAAGTTAACGAGGATTCTTTTTCTGATAGCGTATTAAACACACTATGCCTTTCCCTTGGAATGGAGAGAATGAATAGCATCAACTGAATTTTGAATTATGTTTAACAAATTTTTAAATGATGATCCATTTATTACCAAATTTATAATAAATGAAAAGAAAAACCAATTGAATATAATGGGTGTGTTTTTATGAAAACCTATTTTAAAGAGAATAACTTTGTTTTCATATCACTCTTTATGGATTTTTATTTAATGAAAAACATATGATATAAATTTAATATAATATTTTAAATTAATATTATATGTTTTCTGGATATGATAAAATAATAAATTCATTTTTTCATATAAAAGAAGTATTTTTCTAAATATGCAGTTTCAAACCCATTTGATGGAGAACCATTTTTAAATATAAATTTTGTCACTTTTAAATTATACATTTGAAAAAATAGAATTATTTTTTAGAATCGGGACATCGAAATTATTTTCTTGGGTATACATTTGGTATTTTTCTGATAAATTTCATTTTTAATGAATAGTGAAAAATACTATATTTTAATTAAAAACTACATTTTAATATAATTTATTTATATAGTTATATTGTACTTTTAATTGGTTTTAAAGTGTAATTAGATTATATTATGTCCTTATAATCCAAAATAGGTAATTGTAAGTAATTTAAATTTGAAATTGGACAAAAACACATGTCAATCTTCTGGTAGTTTTTTCTTCTTAAATACACACTTTTTGGTTTTCACAATGGGAATTAATTTTAAAATAGTTTCTAAAAATTCTGGGTTATGAATTGGGAAAAATGTATTCAATATTTGTAACCATGAGATCCAAATTGTTTAAATAGGTAACTTTTATTTTTAGGCATTATGAATATTAACTTCAGAAAATATTTTATTTACCATGGTTAAAAGGTAAATATGGAAAATAAGGGTAAAAAAATAATATGATAATAATATTAAATTATCCTAAAACATATCAAAATTATATTTTATGACACATTTCTGACCATGGTAATCCATGGGTCAATTTAGTGACCTCATGAAGCCACTTGTAAGTGAAAATGACATTTCATAAAAATTAATTTAATTTTAAGGAAAAATGTGACACAAACATATATATTTTAGTAAATAAATTTTTATATGGGGTTATATAAGTGATATACTCAAATATAAATATTAATTATAAATATATATATATTTAATTCATCATGATATTTTATTTATAATTTTCAGACATCATATAAAGAAATTTATTTATGACATAATGAGGATGTAGTGATTACAATATTAATGAATGTTTTAAATAAATGAGATTATAAAAATTAAAATAAATTTACTTTGTTTTTTTCCCATCCACAAATTTTATGGATAATTATGACTTGTTATATTTTAATTAATGTAGGTTTTTCTATATAATTAAGTTGTTATATATTTTTTAAAATTCTTGATATGAATAGTTTATAAATTGACATAAATGAGTTTTTAAAATTAATACTATTTTATTAAATGATATAATTTTCATAAAAATATAATATCTGGACAAATGAATTATATAAGGTTCAAAACGTAATTAATGAACCACTTGAGATTCTATAGGCATTTTATAGTAACTATACTAACCATATAGTATGAACATTCAAGGAGACATGGTCAGAGTCAAGTAAGTTAACTAAGGCTTAAAGCTAAATGATAAGAATAAATTTGAAACAAAAATTGTGTAACTCATATTGGATGAGATGATTTATAACAATACTCACCTTATATTATATTTAAATTATTTGGGGATTTTTTAATCGAAATTCAGTTTATAAAAAAATAATCATTCAAGACATTCCAAAAGTGCCCCTCATTCCTTTTATAAAAGGGCATCACCTCTAACCCTTACTCACACCTCTCAATACCCATTGTATCATCTAAAATATACCCAAATAAGCTCTCAATATCACTATATTACTATTATAATCCTTCCCCTATGCATAATTCAATTCAATAAGGCCTTTTAGCTTAAATCAAATAGGTTTACCTTATTTGAGGTAATGTATTCTCTCATGATTCTTCAATTTATTTTACGTCTCCGACCCCCCTAAACTCTCTTTTTTCAATTATTTTATATTAAAACAGTATCATAAATATAATATAATGTTTTTAGGATATTTATTCTACCTAAACTAACACACACCTCCATCTAATGGATTTAGTACATACTGTTTCTGTGGACGGAGAACTACTACCTCATGAAACGATGATTATTCAATTCTCTTCTACCGCCTCTCATGGTAGCCATTATGATGACACTGTAATTATATATTATATTTATGATACTTATTTTATCTCTATGATTATTTAATTTTCATTTATAACAAAACTTAATTCTTTTCAGGTTTAATAAATACGATAATTTCATTTGAAGAAGTGCAGACTACCACCCGATCAAAGTTATATGACTCGTTCATTCCATACATGGAACATATAAAGGATGGAAATAATGAAATTATGTAACATATATAAAAAATTTATATTATACCGAAACTGAAATATACATTTGTATAATTTATTTTTCATTTAATTAATATGACAAATAAATGAAAGTAACATTCATGTGTACATACAGCATACCATCTCCATGATTGGTACCTTTAATTTATTATCTCCAAATGTTTTTGAATATTATAAATACATAAATAATGGATATATATGATATATATGACATCTGATTCATGATTATAATTATGGAGGTAATGTAATTTTGACCACATGTACAATTTTAAATTATAACAAGTTCATTTTTTTACTCTTGTACCGGGCATCAATTAAACGGCTAATATGAACTTGAATAATTATTTGATTGTTATTGAAAGGTATTAAGTGATATAAAAAGAATAATAATATTGAAAAGGGTACAGATAGAAGTATAAATTAATTGATCATTATTATTCATGGATATAAAGAATGAACAAGACAAGTCAGAAACTTGGTAAGGGAACTTCTTAACCCAATCTCCATTCTTTGGGTTAATCTACTACTTTTTGATTATGTAGTGCTATGATTATGTATGAAATAACTTTTTATTTTCTATATATCATATATTTATACATTACTTATGTGTACTTATATTGAATTCAAATAATCGATCTATTTTATTTACAAAATTATCTTTGTAAGGGAATTCATCTCAATCTCCTTTCATCGAGGCATGTTTTGATAATATACATTTCCCTATTTTAAATGGTGTATAATTATGCCCTTTTAATTTTACATTCATTCAAAGGGAATCATTTTTCTATGATGTTATCTACTAAATGACAAAAATAATTTCTTTAAAATTTTCGCTGCCAACAACCTCTTTGCCGCTGTAATAGTTATTTGGATTCTTATATAAGCATTAAAGTTTTTAAAAGGAAATGAAATTCATTATTCCATTTTTGGGTGTTTTGATATTTATAATGGATTTTTAAATGGATTTATCATTTAAATATATTGAAATTATTTATTTTTATTTAAAATGAAATTTTGTTAGTGAAATGTTGATTTTTTCTATATTTTATGTTTTATGATTATATAATGGTACTTGGACATTGGACAAGTGGTTACATGATAAACCAAACGATAGGTGGTTCCGTGATAAACCAAATAAGGGTGGTTACATTATAACCCTCAATTCATTGGGTATGGTAGCCAGCCATATGGCTATTCCATTTAGTGATATGTGTGGTAGTCGAATTTATGGTTATTCAATTTAAGTATGTTTATGTCCCAAGTTACCTTCATAGGCTTTATGTTGCTTTATATGGGTTTTATGGTAATATTTCTGTTAACAAAATAATGGTAAGTAATGATATTATATTAAATTAAGTGTTTTTATACTAATTTAAAGTGAAAAATATTATTTTATGATAAAGTATTCATGGATTACATGTTGTTTTGGAAACTAACAGTCTTCCTTCTTTGTGTATCCCTTACAGATATTTTTATGCCCATTCCAGGATTCAGAAATGTTTTTCACACAACATAAAGTGGAATAGGGTCATGGATGGGATCATGAAAAGTCATACTATTTAAAGTGTGAAGTAAACATGGTTATTTTTTTTGAGAGTTTCTGTATTATGAAAAAAATGTATACTGAGTACAAGTTTCTACAAGTAATATTCAAGTTGTTATGTATATGTTATGAAAAAATTATCTAAATATATAATCTTGAAAATATCCTCAATTTGAATATTAACATAATTCATGGTTATGTAATGATTAAGGTGAGGGCCTTACAAGCATTATGGGTGACATTTTTTTCCTAGATTTAAAATTTATCAAAAACAAAAAAGAACATTTATATCTCAAAAAAGTATACAAAATATCTATTTAAAAATTTTGGATATGATAGTATTAAAAGTATTAGTACTCTTATCATAACCTAAAAATATTTAGATCATGATGAATATAGGAAACCAATTGATCAAAAAAATTGTAGAATTATTACTAGTCTAATATATTATACATCTAGTCAACAAATGGGGGATTATGAATGAATAGAGGTAAGATTTTACAAAGTTTTTCAGATTTAGTTTTTATTTTCAAAAATTAGATGTTCTTTTAAAAAATAATGGGATTTTTTTGTATAATTTTTTCTTTCATCACCTTTTATACTTACTTTTCAATTTCACAATCCAATTGAATATAAATTTTATACTTTACTAAATTTTATACTTCCCGTGTTTGATAATTCTTTTCGTAGAAAATTTTAATGTTTTAATGGATTTTCAAAAATGTTTCCATAATATAAATTTTACTTATTGGATGTAAAAGTAAATTATAAATCGAACGGATGATTTCAATTTTCACTAGGATGATTTTTATAAAGCCCAATAGACAAATTATAATAAAGTCCATAAATAAAAGTTGTTAAAAGTTTAGCAAACAAACTTTATCATGAATTTGAAGACATGCTTTCTAAATAAACCTTTATAAATTGTTCTGGATGAAGAACATCATACATATCATAATAAAATAATTTCTTATTCTTCTAGGATAAATCTACAAGCATTGTAATAGTGATTTATCAAAATTATCATTGGAATGAGACGATGTGTCAAACCTTTCAAGTGAAGGAGTTTATCCAATATCATTATAACCACCTCCAAGATATATAGAATATGACCACTAAGAGTGTGGCTATAAATAAAGATGCATTCAAGCAGGTGAAATATTTTACATCTATTATGATTTAAATTTTATGAGATGTTTTTGTGACATATTTTCACCTGATATATTTTAAATTATAAATATTAGAGATCTATTTTCTTAAGGAAACTATAAAAGGATTATTGTAAATTCCATAGAAACTTTTGATTTTGTAATGTCATTGAATGATATGGTGTGTTCTAGGTACTCTGTGGTTTAAAAAGGTATAGGTTTGCCTATCTTCTGATCTTGGGTTCCTAGGTCTATGGAAATAGTAACTATATCAGACTTTGTATAAATGGATTTATTTGCATAATAAATATAGACCTTTATGTTTTGGCCAAAACCATAGATACATTAGGTTAAGGTTATTGAATTCCTTAACACTTATGTTTTTTATGTCGATCATATTATAAAAGTTTCTATAGTTTCATCTAGCATACTTTTCTTGCATTTTTTTACTAGTTTTCACAAGCTCATATTTACATATTTCATGTATAAGAAAATATTCATATTATTTTTTTGTAAAATTTTATAACTCTAATTATAAGTTGAATCTGTAGAAATATTCATTTGATATAATTTCTTCAAAGGTTAAGGAAAATATAATGTTTTATTTTTAAACTAAAATCCCCCCCCTCTTGTAGTAAACACATTCGTGTTGATCTTACTACATGATTATGAGAATGGTCATGAATGATGATTTAAACACATTGGGGATTGATATACGATTAATTGTTTTCAATAAAATTGGAAATCAGTTGTGTAGGTTACTGTGATGATAATAAATTCAAGAGAAATCCTCAAGTTGAAAATTTATTCATATAATGAAACTTGTGGTGTCCAATGTTTATTTAATTGTAGATATCAGATAAGATCATGCTCATAGTTTGTTAATAATGAATTCCAAAGGTGGGGAGAACACCTTGGGCAGTAGAGAGCATGAAACGCAATTTGATAAGTTTTTAGGATATCTCGAAAGAGACATATTCATGCACCCAATCGATTGAGGTCGAGGGTTGAGATGTATTTTGATTATATGTAACTTAATTGGGTGTGTAACATGAGAGATAACCCTAGTACATGAATTTTTTGATCTAGAATTTTATGAATTTGATATGATTGGTTATTAGAAAACTCAAGGATATAAGATAATAGTTAGGTTGGTTGACCGAGAGTGGTTATCAGGAAGCAATATGGTAAGGAGACTAGGTCTGTAAGACTTCTGTGCTTGGGTGTAACCTAAAAATGTGAATGATGAATAAATTCCTTCTGCTATAAATATTCTTATTAGTGAGGTTGTGGGTTTGGATATAGTGGCTTGGTGGAAAATATACTAGTTTGGATCTGTGGCATCATCCTTCAAGGTGATATGTTGGTGTTTCATAAATTCAAAAATTCCATCGAGTGGGGAATCATGGTAATGTTTGTTGGATTAATAATAACTATGGTTCATGGGAAAGTGAGGGTATGAGTAGTGAATTTGGATTGGGATTAGTGTTATCATTACTTCATCTAGTGAGAGGCATCAATTTTATTTCATGCATCATGCTATGGGATTGTTATTATCGAAGAAAATAGTTCAAATAACAAAGGACATGATGAGAGTTTTCATCCTAAGAATCAATGGATCTTAGGATAACTTCTTGTATTTAGTTGGAGTTTCATATTTTTTTGGAGGTTTGGGAGATTTTATGATAAGGTTGAGTCTCATACAGGAGACATTGAAGTTTTATTACCTGATTATGGAGTTGATGAAAACTGCTCAGAACCGTTCGAGACATGATTAATGGGGTAAACCCTAGTTCATGGTGTGATTCAGTTAGTGAAACCCTATTTTGTGTCTCAGTTCAGAGTGTGAACCTATTTCATGGGCGAAACCCCATTTTATTCTTGATTAAAGGGGTGAATTATGAGACGAATCCTATTGGAAGTGTTTGTTAGGGAATCGATAATCCCCTTAGTGAATGTGTTACTTAAATAATAAGTACTTGAAAAGAAAATCCATTAACTTCGTGGCTTATGAGAATGAACGAGACCTAGTATCTGTGATTATTACTGAGATTGTGATAATTTGGTTACTCTTATTAGAAATTTTAATCAGAGTGACATTTTTCCCAACGATATGATAGTTCCATTGGTGATTATGTTGTGGAATTAATGATGTGTCCATGTGGAGACATTATAGTAGAGTTGGGTATGTGGGATTAGTGGCGGGGGATGTTGGTCGGTGGGTCCAATGTTACCAAAGTGACCAGCTCAAGGATGAACTTCTTTATGGATGGAAAATTATTAAATGTTGACCCTTATCTATGGTAAAAAACCTATTCATTTAGGTAATATTAAATTTATTAAATGTTCTATGATGGGTATGTGGGTTTTGGAGTTGTCTGGAAGGGGTTTTGGGGAAAGAAGGCGTGTTTGAAATTGCTTCATGGTTCGATGCATTACTTCACACTGTGAAACACATGGGTAGAGGGGACGAACCCCTGCCCTAAAAATCACAACATGAATAACTACTTCATTATATGAAACTACCAATTGAATTTTTCTTAATGGTTTAATTTTATTATTTTAAGGGCGATGGTTTTATTAAAAAATGGGGTTCCCCCTTCGGTAGTAGTGGGAATAGATCTCAATCCCCTTGTCACTAATTCCATCCAAGAGGTACCCCTCCCACATTTTTCAATTGGTTTTCCAGCCTCAAGTTTTTTTGGGAAGCTAGTGGTAAAGCTTAAATTTTTCTTCACCTTTTTCTTAGTTTATTTCATCGACTCTTTGTCTTACGTCATTTATGTTCATTTTTTCCTTTTTCTATGGTATCTATCATCTTTTTTTATTTATAAAAGATTGTATTGAATCAGTGTATGACATAGGATGAGTGGGAATCTATGAGTATGAGGTAGGTGTTTAAAAATATATCCTATAAGATTGCACCATTTAATTAATGCATTCATTGTGTGGTCACACATAAATTATGATGTCTTCGACATAAAATTATAAATTAAATATTATTGACCTAATTCATGAAATTCAACCTCTCAATCGACCACTAACATCCCATTGGTGAGTATACCTAGATATTATCCACCCATGGGGTGTGTACGACCTTGATAAATGAAGTAGAAAATTAATGAAGTGGCCCTAGGGGTGCCTTAACCTAAAATGTGGACATATGCGTATGACAAAGACTATAAACACCACTTGAGATGTGATTCAATTAGAAACAATGATTGGGTAATTAAAGAGGTGACCCTCATGGTCCTTTGGACATGAAATCTGCCATTGTTGAGTGATCGATTATTCCTAGGATGTCCTCCAGGTTCATAGTACAATAATATTATGTGAGGATTGATGTTTTACAATTAAATTAAATAAAATTAATTTGATATATGTTTTTTTCGTTGGGCCTAGTTCTGGAATATCCAAATGGGAAACAAATATGGTGATCCATGCGGTGCATGAGGATAGGACCTGATGTATATTGAAATAAATAAAATTATTAATGAATTGTCTATGATTTTTGATTATGATAAATTTTTTGGATTCCACGGGTGATACCCGTTTGGTTCATTAGTGATGTTTTATTACTTTAATTTTTTATCATAATCCCCCAAAGAATCAAAAATAATTCTTGATGACATTCAGAACCAAGGGGGATAGCCCTTGGTTTTGGTGAATACAATTAATACTTAGGAATGATAGGGTGATACCCCTTGGGTTTGGTGATGATTTATAATTCTTGATAACTCCATCGGGTCATTCACCTTGGGTCTCATATTGATGCCTAATTATTTGAAATGCCTTGAAAATTTACCTTATATATGTCATTATTAATTGATGAAATATTATAGACAGAGACATTTATTTTTATCCAAAATGAGTATGGTCAATCCCTGGTGTCACTTGGGATCCTATGGATCAAAGACAGTTTTATTTATTTAGATATTGCCTTTATTTATTACACACATTAGCATGCACTTATTTCTCATACTGGATATGCTTATAGATGACGTTGGTGGTTGACAAGAAAATTGTATCCAGGCCCTTCTTTATTCATTAGTTGTAACCTATGCAACCCTTATTGTTTTTAGGATAGGATATGGTAAAACTCTATGTGTTTGATGCATGTTTGGGTTGCTAGGATAGGGCAGGAGAGTATGGGACCAATCAAGGACTTGAAACCATTTTTAGGACATTCCCAATTTTTTCCTTTGGGTATTTTGGGTATTGATTTGTATGCTCATTGTTGATGTATGACTACAATAAATTTTACATAGTATCATTTTACATGGGATGAGTTATATTGGAAAAAATTTCGGTACATTCTTAGATAGCTATTTATTTCTTATATAGTGAGTTGTTGTATATGATTGTTATTTTTTCGTTGTTAACCTATATTATTTACGTATAGTATCCTTATATTACTATCTCCAAGAACAATCTTATCATAATTCACCCCTCATGGTAATTTAAGGGGATTTGTTTGAAAAGAAGAATGATGGGTGATATCATTGAAAATTTCACTATAGGTAATTTAAAAATAGTTTCCCAAATATTATTTTATTCATTTCTTTAAATGATCTGTATAAAGGTTTTGTACTATGAAAAATAGAAAAAAGGATATTGAATTTGTTTGTCTATCAAGTTTTATTACTTTTAAATAATAACCACTTTAATTAATTATATACATTCATTTATATTTCTTCTCAATACCATTAGTCACCTTATTTTTACATCTTTTTTTTGTTTTGAGAAAATATATCTTGCATTTATAAACAAATTGGGTACATCTGAAATTTTGTAATGTCTAGACCCTAACATATTTAAGAGTTAAACACATAACACTCTAACAATTTAGATACTATTAATTTATCAATTTATACAAATTTAATTATATTTTTTAGGAGAGTCCATGATAAATTTTTATAGATGCAATACATAAAAAATAGATAATTTTAAATGAACTCAAGATCAAATAAAACAAAATATTAAATTTTAGAATTACTAATCCATGAATTTTTTTAAAAATTCGTTTCATAAAAAAATTTTATACAGTTTGTAAATAATTTTATATAACAATAAAATTTGATAACAATAATATTTATTGATAATATAGATGTAAAATTACGCTTTTAATTTATTTTTAAATCTATCAAAAAAACATACATACAAAATCTTCATAGACATAAACAACTATCTAGTCATTTTTTTCAAAATATAATATGTGCTACATTTGGGTGCTTTAAAAATCCAAATAAGTGGAATTTTTAATTTATTGTTAAACCATTATATGATATCTTTACTGAATAATGTAAAATTTGGTATGTATAAATATTCTTTTATAGAATACACATTTTCATATATATTGAAAATACAAAACTATTAGGAAAATGAAATAATTTATTAATGAATTTTTTATGGTATTGGTTGATTTGGAAAATGAGAACCTTTTTAAATAATTTCATTTTTCCCACATCAATGGTGTAATAAATGTGTGCCATTGTATTTGTTTTTAAATGATTTAAAATGTTGTTTATGATTTAAATTTTAAAGTTTTATTTATGAGGGTAATGATTATGTTAATATTTATTATTTACATTAATATATTTAAACATCATAAATTAATTTTAGAAAACACATTATATTGGGATTACTTGGCTAAGGACCGGGTTTGATATAAATTGGAGAAGTTCCACAATTATTTAATAACAAAAAATGGAAATATCTCTGTTGGGAAATATGGAAATAAATGAATGCACAAACAACAGAAAAGTAAACGTGCATTGTAAAAATCATTCCCTCAAACCGTTGATGTGTAGCGACAAAAATATGTGCAGAATATAAATTTAAAAATGGAAATTTTTACATGGAAAACCCAAAAGGGAGAAACCAAGAGACCTAGTCCAGAAATAGAGATCCATAACAATTGATAATTTAATGGTAGTGACTCCACAAAAATGGAAGAGATATCAAAAGTAATACTAAGATAAATAGTCGATCAAAGTCAGAGAACATATATAGTCTGAATGAGACCAGAAATGAAGAATGCAACCTGCTAAATAAACCCCAATAGATCTAACCTTGAAAGCACAAGATTAATGTACGAAAAATAGTATATATGAAAAGGTATAGTGATCAGATCAAAAACCACCACAGATGAATGTTTATCAGATCAAAGTATTTCCACCGATTATAGATCTTAAAACCAATCCTTGAAAAAAAATTATACTCCCTCCAACCACAAAAGAGAGAAGAGTCACACATTGCATATTTAAATGAGATTATCCACATGATATCTCATGTATCTTCACTTTATATATCATATATCCTCTAAATATCTCATATATCATATATATCTCATTTATTTTTTATCTATTATCTTAAAAGATCCATTTGAGGTCCCGATGTGAGGAGGACCCCAACAAAATCCCCCTTTGACTCAACTGGGAATCATCGGCAACCCTGTAATTAGTCCGAATGTCTCAAATTTACCTCTGGGTAAACACCTCATCAACATGTCTGGCCCATTATCATATGTTTGGATCTTCTCATGCTCTAACTTTCTTGAATCATGTATGTTGCAGATCCAATGATACCAGATATCGATATGTTTCGACATACAATTAAAATTTGATTTCATTCCAAAACAAATAGCACTATGAATATCACAAAATAAACCATACATTTCCTAATTAAAATTGTGCTCTTGAATAGATGTTTTCATCCAAAACAGTTCATTTCATGCCTCTGTAGATAAAATAAACTCTAACTCAATCATAGATAAAGCTACACATCAATGAAACCTAAACATCCAAGACACATCACTCCATGAAAATTAATCAAATAGCATGAAGTGGACTTCCATGAATCTTATCCCCTACCATATTTGAATCTATAAAGCCATAAATCATAGGTTCCCCTTCGAAAAAACATAATCTCAAATCAAAAGCAACACAAAGATAACAACATATACACTTCACTACTCTTCAATGTGATCTACCTATATTTGATAGAAAATGACTACCAAAAAAATTGTGTCATCTATATGAGGTCTATTATATACAATATCATACATCAAACAAACAATTGCAGTTGAATAAGGTATGTGATATATCTCATCTCTCTCTTCATCAGTAGAATGTTTCTGACTGGTACTGAGCATAAAACGTAATGATATATGAGCACTGACCACTTCAGATATATCAATAGAAAATATCTAAAGAACCATCTCAATATATCTCTTCTGAGATAACCAAAACTTATTGTCCTTCCTGTCACGAGAGATCAACATGTCATGAAATTTTTAAGCTGGACCCAATTCCTTCATCCCAAATGACTGACAAAGACCATTATTTAATTTGTCAATTCTGGAAGCGTCATGGAAAAAATGAGCTTATCCACAACCTAAAGCAACAATATAAAAAATCATCATTTCTAAATCAATGATCAGAAAAAATGATCATAATATGGATTCTGGAAACCCTGATGGGAAATGACATATTTAAACTACTTATACCACTTTATCAGAGCTTTCTTCAGACCATACAAACTCTTTTTCAGCCTACAGACATGATTATCTTTACATGTTTCAACAAAACCCTCTGTATTCTTCATCTAAATATCCTCCACTAAATCCCCAAGGAGGAAATTTATCTTCATATCCATCTACTAAATCTGTTGATCCAAACTAGAATCCAAATAGAGAACAACCCATATAGAATACATTTTCACAATATGTGAGAAAATATCATCAATTTCAATAACTTTCATCGGATGGATTCCTTTGAAAACTATCATTTCCTTGTATTGTGGTACAAAATTGGATTTTACGATTTTAATCTGATATATCCACCGATTTTGAAAACCACTCTTATATTTCAGCAACTTCCCCAACTCAAAATTTTGGTTTTCATGCAATGATGTCATCTCGTCATCCATTACTGCAACCCATCTATCATTCTACATAATTTTCATCACCTCATTAAATGCTTCTGGTTCTCCCCCTTATGTGAGGAACACATACTCATCATTTGAATACTAAGAAGAAATAGTACGATGTTGAGATAGCCATTAGGGTGGAACTGCAGGTTAATTGATAACACAAGGCCCCAGATCATTAGAAACAAAAAGGGCATTAGAAACATAAACTCCATCCTATTCACCTTGAGAATCATTCTACACCTCAATGTGATCATTAGATTCATAAATATGAGGTAAATGTGAATTAAAACATGGCTCAATACTAAAAAAGCCATCAAAGGTTAGAGAATTTTACTTTTATCCCATGTTAATATCTACAATAGTCTAGTTCTCTTTAAACAATGAATCACATATTCTAACATGTTTTTCCAAATTAAGATAAAGAAACTCATACCCAAACTCATCATGTCCATAGAAAATAAAAATACACAATCGTGACTTACTTCCCACCTTAGATATCTCATCTTTAGGAACATGAGAAAAATCCTGGAAACCAAAAACATTCAAGTGATCGTACCTGATCTTTTTTCCATACCAAAACATATCAGGAGTGTCTATCTACAAAGCAACTAAATGTGATAAAATAATAATATATGAAGACGTAAGTAAAGACTCGCCCCAAAAGTGTCCAAGAAACATTTATTCTGAAATCAAACAATGAACACTTTCCAACAAAGACATGTTCATCCGCATAGCTATACCATTCAGCTGAGTTGTCTTGGGAGGTGTCTTCTGATTCTGAATACCTTCTTGCCAACAATAGTAATCAAACAGACCAAAATAATCTCTCCCATTTTATGTGTAAATACATTTCAATTTATTTCATGCTTCTTTCTCAAAAGAAACACGAAATTGATTAAATACACTGAGCACCTAACTTCTGGAATTCCAAAAATAAACGCAAAGCATCTGTGAGTGGTCATTAATAAAAATCAAAAAACAAAGATTGTGACTAATGGTCATAGATATCAAACGGGAAATAACATTATAATGTTCTAATTTATGTACTTGTGAATTCCTATTTAAATGATGAATGCTAAAACTCACCCTCCACTATTTTCAAGCCGTACAATGATCGCACGTGCCCATCTTGACACTAATCAAATCCAGAAGAAGATTTCTCATAGACAAACAACGAATGACATTTTCACTAATGTGTCTAAGCCTCTTATGCCAAAAATTGGACAAAAAATTCCACTCAATAGCACATGTATTATCACATTAATTAAAATCATTAGTCTTGTAAAAATCTGGTTGCTTCTTCCCTCGAGCCACAATCAAAGATCCCTTGTAAATTTTCTATCTAGAGTCACTAAAAGTACTGATAACCTGTTAATCATCAAGAATGTTGGTATAAATAATATTTAAGAGATCCTCTGGCTCATGTAGAGCCTTCCTACAAATCATTTTTTTCATTTTCAAAAATCCAGTTTATGGGTGGCCGTTACCCATTACAAAAATCACCACTTTCCATTCACCTCTCCACAAGAACCATTTCAAATTCAAATTTCAAACATCAACTTGACAGCTACATACCGTCATGATCAGCCTCGGTTCTTGAGCTCCGTACTCTATGCGTCCTTCTATCACCCCTCAGTCCTTGAGACCCTGTACTCAATGACAATTAAAAAGAAGAATCACCGAAGAAACTCGCTGATGGACAACCTGCTTCGTCACCCACCACCACAGGGAACCACCGACGCCGCCTCCTTCAACGTATCACCATCAACAATCCATCACAGTAGGATTTAATCAAATGTAAACCCCAACATTGAACAACCATCATCAGTAACAAAGCCATCTTCATCTTTACTCTCAGGAAACCTTCATCGAGCATTCTTTAAAATCAACTTACTTCCTATATTGTTCTCTAACCAAACAGTCCTGATACCTACGACATTATCATGACCATCATTACCCATCTTCAAAATCCAAAAATTAACTGGGTTGTAAGATGTAAATATATTTTTCTTTGATGTCACATGAAAACCGGAACCACTATCAACAACCTAGTATGAATGATCAGAAGAAATACTAATTTAGTCATAAATAATAACTAGATCACCCCATGTAGCAGTGCTGACATGAACATCTCCATATCCATTATTCTTTGGATTATTTTCCTTAACTTTTTTTTATCTATTCAGCTGATAAAAAACTTTTTTTCAAACCTGTTCTTAAAAAAATGATTACATTCAAAATCTCTCTACTTTGATCTGGATTTTCATCTTATTTTACTCTTTCCTTGACATCTCTATCTCTGATTCTTTTCAGGGATTCTCCCCCTGTTCTCTATAAAAAAATTCTCTGAAAAATATTTCTCTTGAATACCTCTCCTGACTTCTTCATTCAAAATAGATGTCTTAACAAAACCGAATGTCATAGCACCACTACGAGCAGAACCAGATAGAGTAACATGTAAATCCTCCCAAGAATCTGGTACAATGTTAAGTAATAAAAGATCTAAAACCTTATCTTTGAATTTGATAACCATTCTAGAAAATAATTCAATACATACCATATATTCTCTTAAATAATCATAAATAGATGTAACTTATCTGTACCTCAATTAAATTATTTTCTTGAGAATAAAAAATTTATTTATCCTATCATGGAAGAATAGGAATTCCTGAGCTTCTCCCACATTGTTCTGGCATGATAGATGTTGACAATATCGTTCATCACGTTGTCTTAGAACCATTGGTGAGTGAAACTACAAACCATATCATGATAAAACACAGATTCTTCATCTAGAATCATCTCTGTCTTTTGAGTAATAAACACCAGATGATGCATTCTCTTGAAAAAAAGAAAATACTTCATTTTAAGTCGCCACATATGGTAATTGGTACCATTAAATAAAATCATCTGACTATAATTAGATTCCAAAATGAATATGAAATAAAAAATCAAACCCATATATACTAGATTTTTGGACATATGGAATGTGATGAACATGAAAACAACGGAAAAGAGAACGCATAACGAAAAATGTTTCCCTCAAAAAACAGATGTGTAGTGAATAAAATAACTATAGAATATAATGTTAACACTGGAAATGTTTACAGGGAAAACCCAAAAGATAAAAAACCATCGGGCCTATTCCCGAAATAGGGATGCAATACAATAAATATGTACTCATTATAGACTCTCTAAAAATGGAAGGGATATCAAAAGTAATTCTAAGTAAAATATTGGATCAACGATGGAGAATAGATATTGTTTGAATGATTTTCCAATGATGAATTTTGTCTGCTAATGAAACCCAAATAGATCTGACCTTGAAAGAAGAATATTGATGTGTAAACAAATTTGAATATGAAAAGGAGTATCGATCGGATCAAAAACCACTATAGATGAAAGCCGACCAGATTAGAGTAGTTCTACCAGTAGAATATCTAAAAACTCCTCCTTGAAAATGGAACTTCACTGCCTCCAACAACTACAGAGAGAAGAGTCATGCATCTCATATATAAAGGAGAGTCACCACATAATATCTCATGTATCATCACTTCATATCTCATATCTCATCTACATAACTCATATCTCCTTTATACCACATATTTTATTTTTTTTATTTTTTCTTAAAAGAACCACTTGAGGTCCCCATGTGAGGAGGACCACAAAAATATAAGTCCAATAAATATTCTATAATCAGTGAATAATTATTACAATTCCATTCACATTTATCCCTGAAGATATAAAAATTATCTCATAAATCAATTGTTATGAATCAGATGATGGTTCTCCCATACTCTGATGAATAAGGTCAACATAGATATCTTGTTCAAGAATTTGAATTTGAGTTCATGGTATTTCGTAGTGGTCGCCCCTTCAGCAAGATGACATATTTCTAGTGGGTTCTATTCTGGTTATTTCTAATCAAAATATTTGTACTATTGAAAACTCTATAATGTACAATGGTTTCACTGCAACCGAGACTCTCTCAGTTCTTTTATGTGGGTGTATTTTTGGGGGATGAAGATGGATGTGAGGATCGTGTTTCAATTTATAAGTTTCAACCACCATCAATCTAACCACATTGGAGCCGCTGCATATGGGCATGTAGTAGGGTTTGGGTTCAAGTTAAACATGTTTACCATAGTATGAGAGAACACTCCTCTATTTTGTTCCTGTAGATTGCATTCCGATTCCACTCTAAAGAATATTTGTTATCTACTTTGATATCTGACTATTTTAATTTTCTGTGATTGAATCAAAAATTGTTTAGTTTATTATTAATATTTCTATTACTTTTTTATGAATATTTAATTCCTTACTTCTATGTTATTTTCACAAAAAATTGAGGATTCTTATTTTCAAAATTTTCCTAGGATGTTACAGAAATAACCAAATAAAAAATCTCAAGCACTAAACAATTCCTAATCCAAGATCATGTATGTATAATAATCGATGTCATTGAAATCATAAAACATATTCAAAACCTCAAAGTGCATCTCCCATTGGGGTTATGTATGGCATAGAGGTATTTATATGTGTTGGAATATGTTCATACGTAATCTCACAACGAATATCACTCCCTTAATGTAAAGGCTCATGTAACAACTCATTCTAAAAATATAGGCTCAAGGCTATACCCATAGTCATCGGGGAATAAATTATATTTATGGGGGATCCTGTAGCATTGGTGATATGTGTTTAATTAAGGGGTATCATATACCTATCGTGGTGGATTACACAATGTAGAGCCTAACACTGTGAAATGGATTACCTCAACTCCATGTGTTGATCAGTGGAGGATCACATTGTACCGAGAAAAGTGTATCAACCACTAAAATAATATGAAACTATCACAGGAAAAGGGAAATAAATTCATTCATGATCACTACTATATTCATGGTGAAAAGAATCCACCATGTTAGCTCCAATGATCATTCATCAGTCAATATAACGTTCAAGTACCCATATATCATGCTCTAATTTCACGCATAATTCTGGCCTCATCTTTGGAATTATGAGTAATGTGTCCATTTCAATTTCAAACATCACTATAATCACAGTACCCTCCATGAGTAGTGAATAATAAAAACTCGTCATCAAATAGACATGTAGATTAAAATCACTGATCTTGAGTGATCATCAATGTTCTTTCCCACATAAACCACCATCATCACCGACTGACATTGGACTATAGTCACAAACATTCATATAAAACATCTTATTTTAGTTAGAAAGAAATTTTAGAGTCTCTTAGAAATCCAAATGAAGATATTATTATTTTTAATTGATTAAACAAACCCTGGTACTTTTGAAATTTTTATAGGTTGAGTTATCACCAATTCGATGTCTAAATCTCTAAAATATCCACAAAAATTCTATAAATTCTCTCAAATGGAATTAATATTTTAACAATTATTCCCTATTTGGAAAGATGAATAAAATTAACTATATCATGGAATTAATAAATATCTACGTGGTGGGATAGTGCCACATGGTAAAGGGGAAGCATGTCACCACTTGAGGGTTCTCGGTGTAATGACCTGGAGAGGGGACTGACTATCAACTAGAGCTAGAGCTTCATGTGGACTCAATCATTCCTCCATGGAAACCTATGTTATCTGACAGGCATTGATAGTTGATAACCATCAAGTAGAAAATATACACCTAGTATCACTTCATATAATAAAGGATAAAAAATGGAATCATAATAAATCATCAGAGTAGGCATAATGAATTGTTGTAAAACTGGGTGCCCTAAACCCAACTTGAACAATAACTTTTGTTTACCATATAATGTATACTATAGAGACCATATCCTTTGCCACATATTATTACATGATTTAAAACATAATTAACAATTATATTACAATCCAAGGTTTGTAAAATCAGGTGTCTTTGGCAGACTAGGTACATAAAACTGAAAACATGAGACTAAATAAATCGTTTCTTTATTTATCATCCATTATGATATCCTAACTTCATTTGAGTCCTTGCATACTCATAGGATAACATGGCGATAACATGAACAAATGGATGAGCTTAAAATCCCAGTAAAGGAAGAAACATAAGAAAAAATCATATCACATGGGTTTTTAAGAATAATAAGATGACATAAAAGGAACAAATATACATAGGGAAGGATTAAATATGAAATCATGGTATCATAAAATACGTGGATGAAATATAAAATATTAAATAATAATGATTCAAGTTTCATTTCACACGAAGGATCGCAAGTCAAGGTTAATGACAAAGACTATTGTGCCTGGAGCACGAGTCAAGCCTAACCACCAAGACTACTGCACATGACGTCTCAAGAGACTAAACATTACCAAATTAATTGAAGTGATATATGGATGCACCCATCATAACATTTTCATGAATATTTGTTCCACATGAATAATCATACATAAGAAATCAAACATAGACATAAGGGTTACCCATGGTATGAATTGGGTATTATAATCTTGTTAGAAAGGAAAAACATAAGGGAATATCACAATGTTGTTTATGAATGAAAGGATTTAAAACATACATGGGAATTCATAGGATAAAATAAGCATTGAACATAATATGTTATGTCATATTCAATTGAATACATATAAATATGGAATTTAAGAAACTTTAGAAATAAAACAGTCTTGTGCAGTTTGAGTAAAATATTATAGAGAATTTAAGGACAAAAAGGGAATAGTATTTTATATAAAACCAAAACTGAACCATGAAGGATTTCATTGTAAAATTATTTATTTTATTAAAATAATTTTTTCCAAAAAAATTATGCAAAACACTTGAAAATGGGTAAGAATTTGGGAGGTTCCTTTAAATCGAGCTTGGTTATCAGGATTACTTGACTAGGGAACCTTTTGAAAACATGTATATCCGGAAAAAAGAACAATGAAAGGATCTTGAAACATAATTTTGTAATATATAAAAAACATTTAGAATATGTATATTAAATAAAATAGAATTTCATTTTTGTAAAAATAGAAAAATAATAACCCAGTGGAATAATAGAGGATCGAGTAGAATCCCTTACCTTATTTCTAAAGGTGTTCTTCACATGATCTTAACATCCTGGATAATAAAATTTTATTCATTAATAAATAATTCCAGATCCATTTATACTTTTATTTGATTTATTATAACTTAATTAAGTTCATTTATGTCTTTTTTATGGGTTAATAGTCCCAATTTCATCTTTTAGGATCGTTGGTTTCCTCGGTTTACATGATCGGTTTTCTTGCATACATCTACGAAAGGTCGTGTAATGTTGAGGTAGTTATCCAGAATTGAACATATATGTTATTAATGACCATAAATAGGTTAAATTGGTCTTATAAATCATTTGATTTTATGTAATCATGACAAATAGTTAGGTAAATTGTTAATGATAATCGTTTGGGATTATTATGTTTTCAATCACAACGAACTCATTTTGTTTAATAAATTGATATCATGCGCATACAATGATTCAAAAACAATACATAGGATATAATAAATATATTGAAATCTGTTTCATCCATAAAAATGGTTTCATGGCCTACCTTGAAGACGTTAATGAAAATTTAAATCTTTGTCATCCTTAAATGTGATAAATTAACACATCATGGAAGATATTTTTATTTTTAGTATAAAAGGAGGGGGAAAGAGATATGATGATGAATTATTCTATTAGAATAATTTAATTATAGTCTATTTAAGGTTCTGAAGTTATCATACCACTTGGATATGTGGAGGTGATGAGAGAACAATAAAAGAAAAGAACTTGAAAAGAAAATAAAAGAAAAGGAAGAGGGTTTTACCTCTTCATTCCTTCTTCTTGAGAACCTGCATAAGGGATTGGTTTTGGTATTTTGTTAAGAAAAAAATCTTCTAGATGTGGGGGGGATTGGGAGGATATTTGATCATAATTTGTAGAAGGCTCAAGGCATGTGAAGTTTTTGGAGAAGAGATGGTTAGGGGTAGAATTTATAGTGGAGTAGAGATATGTCTTCTCAATATTTTAATAAATAGTTTATTATTTTAGATCAAGACTATGAATAGTTTGAGAATTATTGTTATTGCAAGATTTCCATGTCTAATCCCACAATAGATATCACTCCCCGAATATCAAGGATCATGCAAAAGCTCATGCTAAATAAATTGTCCCAAGTCTATACCCTTAGTCATTTGTGTAATATTGTTATATTGACGGGTGATCATGTAATATTGGATATACAAGTCATGTTAATGTATTTCAAATACCCATCAGGTGGATTATGAAATTTTGAGCCTAACATTGTGAAATGGAATGACCTTTCTCCATGTGTCGGTCAGTTGAAGATCACATCGCACCGAGAAAAATGTAAGAAGAGAAATTTGATAACTCTAAGATAAATAAATTAGTTATAGATGAACATTAGATATTTTGTTCGAGAGTAAGGATCGTTCTTATAATAAGTCAAAGTAGAATTTAATTTCAATAAAATCACTTAAATAAAATGAAACTACCACCAAAAAAATCGCATCAATGATTTCATGATCAGCACTACCTCCATGGAGAAAAGAATCCACAATGTCTACTCCAATGTTCATTCATCATTCATGATGATGATTAATTACCCACATGTCATACTCTAATTTCACATATAATCTTGTCCTCGACTTTTGAATTCTGAGAGACACCTCCATTTCCATGTCAGACATCACTATAAGAACATTACCCACCATTATTAGATAATAATAAAAATAATCATCAAATATAAATATAGAATGAAATCATCGACCATGAGTGATCATCACTCTGCTTTTTTAACTCATCAGTCCCACTAAGAGATCCTCATGATCCACTATCATCACCAATTGATTTTGGAAGATACTCACACAAATCCAAATAAAAAATATTATTTTAGATATAAGGAAATTTTATGGTCATTAAAAAACCCAAAGGAAGATGTCATTCATTATTACTTAACTAAACAAAAACTTGTACTTTTGAAATTTTTATAGGTTGAGTTATCACCAATACGGTGTCCAAATCTCCAAAATTTCCAAATATCCCATTAAATGATCTCAAATGGAATTAATATATAGACCATTATTCTCTATGTGAATGATTGATTAAAATTAAATATATTTTGAACATAAAAAATATCGACATGACATGACTGTGAAACATGGTAGAGGGGAATAGGATCACCACACAAGGGTGGTAGGTGTAACGATATTGACAGTGAAACAACGATCGAAACAAGCCAGAGCACCACATGGACTCTAGTGTTCCTCCTTGTACACAAGAGTTAGATGACTTGTAGTGAGAGTCCATAACCATCATGGGGAGACTATACTATCATTATCATATCATATAATAACATATAAATAAATTAATCCTCATAAAACATCAATTAAATTAAAGGAATTTTTTTAAAATGGGTTCCTTATACCCAACATGGACATTAATTTTTCATTACCATGCTATGTATATAGTGAGTTATGAATGATGTATTATTACCATAGTGGTGTTGATATTTCTATGTCACTACTTTATATGGTAATTTCCTTGGATTACTTGTCATATCAATAGGTTATATTAGTTCTCATTCTATATTGAGAACCTAAAGACCCCATGACTATAACATCAATCTTATGTCCTACGGCCCATATACATCACATTAAATGTACATAGATGATGTGAAAACATCAAGTGTTGTGGAATCATTATCATTGAGTCTTATCCTCAATAATTTCATATTTGGTGATCTTGTGTGAATGAGATCATGAGGAATGACCATCCAATAGGAAAATCAAATGTTTCAAGTGTCAGGGGCAGTTTGTATATGTGAAAACACATAATGGTCTCCTAAATTGAGAATATTATCACTATATACTATTAAATTATATACTTTTATAAATGATGAAAACAATGGAATTCATGTTGTGTCAAAGTATCATTCATTAGGTGAGTCATTAGTTATGTGACATTGATTGAATAATCAAGATTTAATTTATCGCATACGATAGGAAGTGATATATCATGCCCAGTTGATCCGGATGGTAGTATATTCACTAAATTCATTTTCACAGTAGAAGAAGGTAATTCCATCTGTTAAATTCAATGAATAATAATGCAAAAAAGGTTGATTTAAAGATGTGTACATCCTGCTTTATGAGATATTATGAGAAAAATAAATTATATTTCCCGAAATGTGTTAGTAAAAGGTTGCCATGACCATAAATATTCCTTATATCCTTAGGGTATTTGATGAGTTACTATAATTCACTCATAGTCTATGAGTATTACTCACTACTATCAAGATAAGGGCCTAAAGACTCACACACTGAGAATATTCAATGGTATGGTATATTATAATGAATAAGTGTGCAAGAAATAGTGGGTCCCGTCATGGGTTCTGGGATATGTCCAGGATTGAATGATCTCAATGAGATAAATAAATTCATATTATTTGAGTTCAAAATAATTATTATTTAATTTATTGATTAAAAAGTATTTATAATATTTTAAGTATATACATGGGAAAATAATTATAAAACTAATCTTATTTTAATATTCAAATATTGTTTAATATTTCATGGAATAACATGTTGAGTTAATGAAACATTTTTATCACACAATATATTTATTATATTACAAGTATGTGATAAAAAATAATTACATTTATGGAACAATTAATTTATTTTAACATGTTGTTTACAACGTATTTAGTAGGTAATAAATGTTCAAGGTTTAGTGGTCCATTTTTAGGTATTTCATACTTCAATATATAAGTACGAGGATTATATCATTTAATATACTATTCACTAAATGAATTTGTGTCACGACCCGCCTTCAGAAAGACGAGGGAAGGGGCGGGAAAGGTCCCCGCCCTTCCTTCCTCAAGTCGAAGACGAGATAATGACCCCTGATTCCCGCCTCCAGTAGGCCCCGGAGTGGCGACTAGCACCAAGGGTGTAACATTTTCACAGTATGGGAGGCGTTACCCATTTTAGTTAACCATGATTGGGAGAAAGAATGAGTCAACACCAAACACCACCAAAAAACTCAAAAGAAAAAAATTACATGCATGTTTTAATAATAAAACTTAACAAAGTACAAGAAATACAATGTACAAAACCAAATAGGAAGGGAAAAGGATAAACAAGTACCAAAAAAGACCAATAGAAACTCCAACGTCCAGACTAGTAAGGTCCGCACGGCCTCCAACGTCCTCCTGACAACTTAAAACTAAACGTAGGGTGAGCATACAAAGTATACTCAGTAGGAAAAAACCTATAGCTCTAGTGCACAAGTGGGGATATGTAATAAAGTCCCGTGAGAAGCACGAAAACTTACAGATATCTAGGAATCTATCCATCACACATCACCGGCCACGCTCACTAAATAACACAAGCAGTAAGGTAATAGTAAAGAACAAAACATTTGGGTACCCCACACCACCATTTACCCCACTAGATAGCTGCTCATCCCTAACGACAAAAATCCTGACGCTACCACGCTCTTCCTACCCGCACACACTTGGGCCACACAACCATCCACATCCCTACCCGCACACATCTAGGCGTCACAACCACACATCCCTGCCCGCACACACCTGTGCCTCAAAACCATCCATCCCTGCACACACACACATGGGCCTCTTCTCAAAGACACATGGGAAAACAAACCATAACCAGAACCCCTGTTCGAAAACACCTGGGCCTCAGAACACACCAATTGAACCCTACCTAAAGAATATTGGTTGTAAGGTTGCCTCCAGCAATCAGAGCCGAGGGAAGATGGAGCATGAAGGAGAGTAACTAGGGGAAACACCCTTCCCCATGAAATGGGGTGTCCGACACTAAGTGCCCAACGTGGGTGGGGTGAGATTAAAAAAAATACAGTTACATTTATATATATGCCAACACAAAGCCCAACCTACGTCTCCCCAACCGATACTAGCAGGTGCCCAAGCACTACTGCCTCAGGAAACAAACACACAACAAATAGTTCCCAGTTCCCCTATTCATGTTATTATTTCATAACAGTTCAGTATGAGTTAATCCCTTCACTACTAGGAAACTAACAAGCACATTCATAGATGGAACAACCATAAGGCAGAAAGGAAAACCATCGGGTAACTTAAGCATTCACACCCGGTTCTCTTGTGAAGTCACAATAACTAGGGATCAAGTGATATCCCTCAAGTACTGGAAACAAAACAAACCCCGGGACACAGCCCCATGTCCCCAAAATCCCAGAGCCAACGGTTTCTCAGAAATAGAGGATTCTGCCCATATTTGTGATATAATCAGAGTAACCACACAGCCTCAGATTCACAACCTGCGAAAGTATAACAACAGGGAATCCCATCCCCACCCATATCACCCCAGAAATCTAATCCCACATACAAGAAAACCATAATGTCACCTAAAATTGTCCCGTGAAGGAAAAACAACCAAACCACTACCACTAACATAAGGCTGGTCCATGCAGGTATTTTCATAGTTAAAAGATTTAACACACTCCATGGTTTCAATTCCACTGTGTTTTAACGGGGTTATCACATAATAGGGTTGATCTTGGTGCTTTCAATTTATTTAAACCAGTATGCATAATTAACCAATTCCATGTTACGGTTCTTTAAAAATCCAGTTGCACGAAGGTTAATTAGTTCGCAGAGAAATACCACCAACGACCATGATTTTCAGTGAGCATAGTCTCGTACAATTCACAACACATATCAGCATAAAAGAGCATAGCATAACATCGATCACACCCCCTTTTATTATTTAAAGTTCCATTCATTATCTTCATTAAGTTCGGTTTCATCAATTTCCGTAGAGGAAGAATCATTCCCACCCCGCATGATACACAGAAAAGAGAGACGAAGAGAAAATCACTACCTGATTGATCAAGGATCGACGTGTGGAAACTGGAAAATTGGAGTAGCAGGAACTCCATGGAAAAAGATCAAGGAAAACTTCATGTGGGTACAACTCTTTCAGAGGCGGGGTATTCCGAGAACATGGTGATAGAGAAAAAAAGAAACTTAGGGAGAATAGAAGCCTTTAGGTTATAAAGGAAGAGATACAGCATCCTCGGGACGGTTAAGATATGGAGAAAAACTCAAAACCACAGAAGGAGCTAGATCGTGGGTTGCCCATGCGGCTGGGCCACCCCACACATCCAACTTAAAAGGTCCCCGCCCTCCGGGGCAGTTAAAATCGACACACACCTCCTTAACCAACGACTCCTCACAGGATGCGGTAGAGGCATTTCTGAAAACGAGGATAAAGGCCTGAACAAAACGAATGGGCTTCCATTTAAGGAGGGGACCTCACTAATCATTTAATTAAATACCATTAATGGGCTTTAAAGCGGTCAAAACCAGGTTTAAAACTCAATTTTTTAAAAAAGGAGGCACTACTGGAAGAACCCATGGTGGTCACCAATAAGAGTATTAAGCTTTGCAGAGTTGCTGGGATGGCATTCCAGACTACCCAGAACATCCCAAACATCATATTGTCACTATGTAATGGACCCCAAAACCCAGTTCCATTATATCAGATACTTCACAAACTATTCTCGTCCCCGAGAATATAAGAACACACAAGAAAGGAGAAAAGTGGGGTCCAAACAATCTCCCTCTAAAGATAATTCTCAAGGGAAAACCCCTGAGTTGTTCCAAAGCTGGGACAGAACCTCCCCTACATCCAGGTTTACTCCCCCAAGAGTTAGCAACCACAAATATCCACAACATGAACAAGAACCACACTATCCAACACCTGAGTCAGGGAGTCCCTTCCTACATGTCAGGATATTATTTGCTTTGGGTGGAACTGACTTGCACGCACGGGTTTAATCAAATCCACATTAATGCATCCTGATTAGCAGTCATGTTTTCCCATCATCACACATTCAGACACACAGACACAGAGAGAATAGCTAACAAATCATCTCATAGCTAAGAAAAACAAGCATTTCCTATATTAAATCACATGGTAAAACATCTCAACAAAACTCAGAACAAAAACAACAAGGAATTAAAAATATATCTGGGTACTGAATGCGTAACTGGGCCTCCCGCTCCCATGTGATATCTTCCAGGCCACCATTCCTCCATAACACATGAACTAAGGGGGTGGTTCTCCCATGAAGCACTTTCTCCTTACAATCCTCGATCTTAATCAGTCGTTCTATGAAGTTCACATCATCTTCCACATCTAATTATCCGTAATTGATTATGTGGGAGACATCATGTGGATATCGACAAAGCTGGAATATGTGAAAGACATTGTGAACCTTCTCCAACTAGGTGGCAACGCCAGCTGATACATCACCTCACCAACTCGTCCAAACACCTCAAAAGGTCCAATGAACCCAGGGGAGAGCTCACTCCCCTTACCAAACCTTCGCTGACCACGTCGAGGAGAAACCTTGAAGAACACATGATTCCCAACCTTGGAATCCAAGGGCCTCCTCCTACGATCGACATTAGACTTCTTCTGGTCCTGGGCTTCTTTCATCCTTTCCCGCACGAGCTAAACCTTCTCAGTGGTGCCCTGCACCACTTCTGGCCCAAGAACAGCTGCGTCCCCAATCTCTCTCTAGAAAATGGGTGAACTACATGACCTTCCATACAAGGCCTCAAACAGTTTCATAACAATAGTGGAGTGGAAGCTATTTTTATAAGAAAACTCCACTAGAGGAAAGTGTTGTACCCATGATCCCCCAAAATCTAGAACACATTCCCGCAGCATGTCTTCCAACGTCTAGATCTTTTATTCTGTTTTCCCATTTGTCTGAGGGTGGAATGTAGTGCTAAGGCATATCTGGGAGCCAAAGGAATGCTGTAATCCCCTCCAGACTCGTGACGTAACCCACGTGTCTTGATCGGTGACAATAGATCTCGGAATCCCATGTAACTGCACCACCTCATCGATGTACCTCTGGACTAAGGTTCTCACTAGGCTTGACTCCTTAATCTCCAAGAAGTGTGCTGATTTCCTCAACTGATCCACCACTACCCAGATGGAATCATTTCCTCCCTGAGCCCTGGGTATCCCTATGATGAAGTCCATTGAGATGCCATCCCACTTCCACTCGAGAACATCTAACGGCTGTAACAACCATCTAGGAAAACGGTGTTCATCCTTCACTTGCTGACACACCAGGTACTTAGCCACAAACTATGCCACCACCCGCATTACCCTGGGCCACCTAAACTGTCCCCTCAGGCCTTGGTACATCTTTGAGACCTCATGATGTACCGCTAAAGATGAGAAATGGAACTCATGGAGAACACCTTTATGCATCATCACTGGAACAAAAAGCCTTCCACGGAAAAGCACCGGATGCTGACCGTCCTCTGACCATCCCTCAGGATCAATTACTTGATAAACACGATTTTGCATCACTTCCACCTCCAAGTCCCCCCACTGAGACTCTTCCACATGCACCACTAAGGAGGAAACTACACACATCTGAAATAGACAACCTATTCCACCTTCCACCCTTGCATCCAAATACAAGGCCGCTAACTCTTCAATAGCTCTCTAAGCATCTGTAGATTCCCGAGCTACTTCCTTCTGTGATTTCCTACTCAGGGAATTAGCCACAACATTGCCCTTACCCACAGTATAAGATATCCTGATGTCGGAATCTTGGAGGAACTCAACCCATCTCCACTTCCACAAGTTCAGATCTCACTGGGGAAAGACATAATGCAAGATCTTGTGATCTGAGAAGAAGAAAAAGCACTCTCCGATGAGATAATGCCACCACAACTTCAATGCTTACACCACGGCCGCAAGATCCAGATCGTGTGTGGCATAGTTACGTTCATGAGGACGTAACTGCCTAGACCCATAAGAGATCATTCCTCGCTACTACATCATCACACATCCCAACCCAAGGCCAGAAGCATCACAGAACACTTCAAACAACACCCCTTCCTCTAGTAATCTGTTCATTGAAACACTAACCAGCTTTTCCTTTAGGTAGCCAAAAGATGTCTGGAACTGGTGGCTCCACACAAAGGCCTGGTCCTTCCTAGTCAAAGCTGTCAACGGAGCTGCAACTCAAGAGAAGTCAGGAACAAAACTCAAGTAATAGCCTTCCAAACCTAGGAAACTAAGAACTTCTTCCACATTCTTTGGTTCTTCCCATGAAATGACTGCCTCGACCTTCAACAGGTCTACTTCTATTCCCTTATGTGGCACTACGTGTCCAAGGAAATGTACCTCTCAAGTTATGAACTTGCACTTAGATAGTTTCCCATAAAAATGGTGGTGTCAAAGGACTCCCAAAACTGTCCTAAGATGCTCATCATGCTCTTCCTCTGATCTTGTGTAGATAAGGATGTAGTCGATGAACACCACAACGAACTGGTCCAGAAACTCTAGGAAGAAAGAGTTCATGAGGTTCATGAACGTAGCTGGTGTGTTTGTAATGCCAAACGACATGACCACAAACTCAAAGTGGACATATCTAAACCTGAATGTCATCTTTGAGATATCAATTTCATTCATACTCAACTGGTGGTATCCAGACCGAAGATCGATCTTAGAGAACTATCCTGCTCCCCTAAGTTGTTCGAAAAGATCATCTATCCTCAGGAGGGGGGTAACGATTCTTGATCATCATCGGATTAATCCTCTGGTAGTCTATGCAAAGTCGTAAACTACCATCTTCCTTCTTTATGAAAAAAAACTAGAGCACCCCATGGCGAGACGCTGGGTCAAACACATCCCTTCTCTATCAGATCGTGAATCTGAATCCACAACTTCCGCAACTCAAAAGGTGCCATCCGATAAGGAGCCATCGAGATTAGGCAGGAACCATGTTGTATTTCTATCCCAAACTCAACGTCATGTTGAGGGGGTAGAGTCACAAACACATCAGTAAAGACATCAGGGAATTCTATTATGACCTCTGGGACATCCATCATTCCTGCATCTGCCGACTCCACTGACATGCCATCCAGCATAGGAAGGATTGGCTCCACCTGTCGACTCCCCTCCTGATAACTCTTCTCTCCAACAAATGCCACACACCATCCATACTTGTCGGAGAATTCAATCCTTCTCTGATAGAAGACAATGATGGCATGCATGGAGAATAACCAGTCTATTCCTAGAAGGATATCATATTGTTGCATCTGCAATGAACGAAGGTCTCCACTGGACTGATGCAGTCCCAACATCAGTCTACATCCCTAGAAAAAGAAAGATATGATGGTCTTACCCCAACTAGTGTTCTCAACACTAGGGGTAAAAAACGTTTCTCGGCATCCAGACCTAGATCATGGGCTAATTCGGGCATGATGAAGGAGTGTGAAGCTCCCAAATCAAACAAGGAAGAAACAAGAGTACTGAATAAACAAAACGCACCTTGAACAATCTCTGGTCCCATTGGATCTACTAACTCTATGGCATGCAACTATCCACGCCCAACTCCTCTACCTCGATGTTGTTGACCACCTCCCCAACCACGCCCGAGTCGAGGTCCCTGAGGAGAACCCTGGTGTCGGTCTCCTCCCGCAAAGTCGCCCATTGGTGGGCCAGGGTATTGCTACTTCTGCTGGAAAGGCCTTGCCGGCAACAGATTCTACTGAGGTGGGTGCTGAAACTGCCCACCTCCACCATGTGGATCTCGAGTCAGACACTTGCTCTGGATGTGCCCAAAAACTCTACAAGAGAAAAACTTCCGTCCTAGCCTTGTGGAAAAGGGATGAGGGCCAGAAGCTTAGAACTGGAACTGAAGAGGCCTACTCCCCACAGGTTGAAACCTGGAAGGCCCTGTCGCTGGAGACCTGCTGCTGACCGCCTTCCCCTTTGATAAAACCATATGGATCCCCTCTCATGGTGTTCCTTCCTTCTAATACATCCTCTATACTATATTGGCCTTCTTTATTACTAATAGGTACGTCAGAAGAGTGAAGGGAGTGATAGTGTATTGAAGAGAAGGACAGAGTTCCTCCTCTAACCGTCTTGCCCGAGGATCCTCATCCGGAAAGAGATCTGGGGAAAAGCACAAGGGATATTTGAACATGATCCCTAGCTCCCTAGCTGACATGCTTCCATACTTAAGGGATAGAAACTCATGTCTCCTCTCAGCCTTCGCCATAGAGGAGAGGAACTCCTCAAGAAATTCCTTCTGAAAAGTGGCCCATGAAACCTCTTCCTCTGTCTTCACTCCCAGGAAAAGAATCCACCACGGACGTGCTGCTCCTCTCAGATGACTGACGGCCAACGAAACCCAATACTCACTTCGGAGCACGGATTAAAGAGGAGGTTATGGCTAGCTCATCGAGGCATCCCTCTATGACTTATTCTGAAACGCTTCCCTCGTACTTCTCGAGGGTTTGTTGCTGGAAGGTGCACAAAGTCATCAGCCAGAAGTCGTCCTCCTCATCTCGGTCAAACCTCTTCTAGTCAACTACCTTGATCCGCTGTGCCTCAACCACCCGAGTCACTTGTTGATAACGTCTGGGTGCCATAGCTGCAAGGTAAACAAAGAATTCCTAAGCCCGATTAGCAAGGGAATTATTATTATTATTATTAAATTTTTTTCACCCCAAGGTGCCCCAAATCAATTAAAAACACAATCAGTTTGATGCATGTACCTTCTTTAGGGTCTCTACCCTAAAATAAATATAGTCTCACTTGGTCTTTTGATAGGCTCAGAGTTCTTTCATCAGATCATGGGGGCCCTAAAATCCTGTGTCCTAGCCGGTCCTCCCTGGACTATTTCATGAACTAAGATCGCCTATCTTTATTTCCCTACCATCCCATGTAATCCTCACTATGCCTAACTCCAGAATCCATCCTATCCCTCAACCCCTGCCTCTGATACCTTTCTTCTGCGACCCGCCTTTGGCAAGACAATGGAAGGGGAAGCAATGGTCCCCGCCCTTCCTTCCTCAAGTCGAAGACGAGATAATGACCCCCGAATCCCGCCTCCAGTAGGCCTTGGAGTGGAAACTAGCACAAAGGATGTAACATTTTCACAATATGGGAGGAATTACCCTTTTTAGTTAACCAGGATTGGGATAATGAATGAGTCAAAACCAAACACCACCAGGAAACTCAAAAGATAACAAATTACATGCATGTTTTAATAATAAAACTGAACAATGTAAAAGAACTCCAAAGTACAAAACCAAACATGAAGGAAAAGGGATAAACAACAACCAACAGAGACCAATAGCTACTCCAACGTCTAGACTAGTAAGGTCCCGCACAACCTCCAATGTCCTCCTGGAAACCTGAATGTAATTGTAGGGTGAGTATACAAAGTATAATCAGTATGAAAAACCCTATAGCTCTCGTGCACAAGTGGAGAGACGTACTAAAGCCCCGTGAGAAGCAGAAAAACCAACATCTATAAAAGAATCTATCCATCCCACCTCACTATCCACGCTCACCAAATAACACAAGCAGTAAGGCAATAGTAAAGAACAAAACATTTGGGTACCCCGCACCACCATTTCCCCCACTAACTAGCTGCTCATCCCTAACGACAAATGTCCTGACCCTGCCACGCTCTTCTTTCATGCACACACCTGGGCCTCACAACCATCCGCATCCCTACCTGCACACACCTTGGCCTCACAACCTCACATCCCTGCCCGCACACACCTGGGCCTCACAACTATCAATCCCTGCACACACACACCTGGGCCTCATCCCGAAGACACATTGGAAAACAAATCATAACAATAACCCCATCCTGAAATCACCTGGGCCTCACAACACACCAATCAAAACCTACACCATGAATATTGGGTGTAAGGTCGCCTCTAGCCATCACAGCTGAGGGAAGTGGGAGCAGGAAGGAGAGTAACTAGGGGGAAACACCCTTCCCAATGAAGTGGGGTGTCCGAAACTAAGTTCCCAACGTGGGTGGGGTGCGACTAAACACAAAACAAACAATTACATATATATATATATATGTGTGTGTGTGTGTGTGTGTGTGCCAACACAAAGACCAATCTATGGCTCCCAAACCGATACAATCCATTGCCCAAGAACTGCTGCCTCATAAAACAAACACACAACAATCAGTTCCCAGTTCCCCTATTCATGTTATCATTTCTTAACAGTTCAGTATGAGTTAATCCCTTCACTACTAGGAAACTAATAGGCACATTCACAGATGAAACAACTATAAGGACGAACGGAAAACCATCGGGTAACTTAAGCACTCACACCCGATTCTCCTGTGAAGTCACAAAAACTAGGGATCAAGTAAGATCCCTCAAGTACTGGAAACAAAACAATCCCGAGACACATCCCCCATGTCCCAAAAATCCAGGAGCCAACAGTTTCTCAACAACAGAGAATTCCACCCCAATTCTTGATATAAGCAGAGTAACCAAACATCCTCATATTCACAGCCAGTGAAAGTATAACAATAGGGGATCCCATCCCCACCCATATCACCCCAGCAGTCTAAACCACCATCCATGAAAACCATAAAGTCACCCGCAATAGGCCCGTGAAGGAAAAACAACCAAACCACTACCACCAACACAAGGAGGCCCATGCACGTATTTTTCAGATTTAAAAGATTTATCACACTCCATGGTTTCAATTCCACTATGCTTTAACTGGGGTTATCATAGAAAAGGGTTGATCCCGGTGCTTTCAATTTATTTAACCGAGTATACGTAATTAAAAAATTCCATGTTATGGTTATTTAAATATCTAGGAGCGCAGAGGTTAATTAGTGCATAGAGAAATACCATCAACGACCACAATTTTCAGTGAGCATAGGCCCGTACAATTCACAACACATATCAACATAAAAGAGAACAACTGAACATCAATCACACCCCCTTTCATTCTTTAATGGTCTGTTCATTATCTTCCTTAAGTTCGGTTTCATCAATTTCCCCAGAGATAAATGCATGCCCACACCACATGATACACAGAAAGGAGAGACGAAGGATAAAATCCATACATGATTGATCAAGGATCGACGTGTGGAAACTGGAAAATAGGAGGGTTAGGAACTCCACAAGAAGGTGGTCAAGGAAAACCTCGCGGTGGTACAACTCGTCCGGAGGAAGGGTATTCCGAGTGCTGGGTAATAGAGAAAAAAAAACTTAGGGAGAATAGAGGACTCTAGGTTATAAAGGCTAAGATACAGCATCCCCAGGATAGTAAAGATATGGAGAAAAACTCAAAACCACAGAACGAGCGGGATCGTGGGTTGACCAAACAGCTGGGCCACCCCACACGTCAAACTTAAATGGTCCCCTCCCTTCGGGTTGGTTAAAACAGATGCACACCTCCTTAACCAACAACTCCCCATAGGATGTGGTAGAGGCATTTCTGATAACTCGGTTAAAGGCCAGACCATCATGCATGGTTTTCCATTTAAGGAGGGTACCTCACCAATCATTTAATTAAATACGATTAATGGGATTTAAAGCGGTCAAAACATGGTTTAATAACCAATTTTCACAAAAAGGGGGCACTACTAGAAAAACCTGTGGTGGTCACCAGTAGGCTAGGTCTACTAGTAGACCAAGCTAGAGATTGGCTGAGGCTACCGGTAGGCAGGGGCTACGGGTAGGCTGAGCTACATGTAGGCCGAGCTACCAGTATGCTGAGGCTACCGGTAGGCCACGGCTACCGGTAGGCCGTGGATACCGGTCGACCGAGCTATCGGTAGGCTAAGGCCACCGGTTGGCCGAGCTACCGGTAGGCAGGGCTACCGGTAGGCCGAGCGACCGGTAGGCCGAGCGACCGGTAGGCCGAGCGACCGGTAGGCCAAGCCACCGGTAGGCTAACCCACCCATAGGATGAGTCTACCAGTAGGCCGAGGCAATCGGAAGGACGAGCCACCGGTAGGCCGAGCTACCGGTATTCTAGGCCATCGGTTTTCTGAGCGACCGTTAGGCCGAGCGACCGGTAGGCCGAGCGATGGTTAAGCCGAGCGACGGGTAGGCGGAGCCACTGGTAGGTAGATCGACCGGTAGGCTGGGCGACCGGTTGGTCGGGCGACCAGTAGGCTGGGCCACCGGTGGGCCAGGCCCCAGGTGGGCCGGGCTGCCGGTTGGCCGAGGCGACCGGTAGGCCGAGGCAACCGGTTGGCCGAGTCGATCGGTAAGCCGAGCCACCGGTAGGCCGAGGCCACTGTTAGGAGTCTAAAGCTTCACCGAGAAGTTGGGATGGCTTCCCAGACTACCCAGAACACCCCAAACATCATATTTTCACCATGTAATGGACCCAAAAACCCCAGGCCATTTCAATTTTACAGCCTCTCTCTCATCTCTACTGTATTATAGAGATAGGATTAGTTTATCCAAACCTTCTATTTGCGTTCATCTTCATGAATTGAACGAACGTTGTTGTAGTGATCATCAGAACATCTAAGGATTATTAGAATCTCTAGTCTAGCACTCGGATATCCATGATCGATATTTTCATTAACTTTTAATGTGCATGTGGATAATCAAGATGGATCTGATTTCTATTCCGTCGAGTAATGGTCCCTGGTGGTGAGGTGTTTTAGAACATTCCTTCAAATTGATCAAAGTTGTTGTCCAATTTTATTCTTTTCCTAAATAAATTAACGCAATACACATGTCCTTTTTTACTATGTTCTGCATCATTGGAGGCGACGTAACTACATCAAATCGGTGTTAAATGTTTAACTTCCTGACCCATCTGTTTCCCCTACACAAATTGATACATTAAATTGGAATGAATGAAGTATTCATAATGGTTTTATCCAATTAAAATTAAAATTTCCATTAAATTTGAGTATTTGATGTCACAATGGTTCCACTATAGAAAATTACACTTTGATTCGATCTCAAACGACCATGTTGTAGTCATTCAAAGGTTTAATTCAAATTGAAGTAGGTGTCCTTACAGTCTAAAAAATGAAAAATGTTTATATATGTCTGTGTGTGTGTGTTATTTTATATAGAGTTGAATCACGCGAATTTTTAGGTGAAACCCTGGTTTCTGGTGAACCCTTGAACTCTAGCCAAGTTTTAGGTGGTCAAAATAGTATTTTCCAGATATCTTATTTTAAATGAAATTATGGAATATTATTTATTATTATTATAAATACTAAGATCATATACTTGAGTAAATTGTAAGTTGAAAAGAAAAAAAACTAGAAAATAGAAATGGTAAGGGGTGTTGATTTCAACACATAATGTATTGTGTCAAATTTTATCATGAGGTATAGATCATTTAATTTTCAATTTAAACCATTATACTCAAACAAGATTAAGTTACTAAGGGGTTGAGAAGAGTATGATAGTATCCAAGACATATTCAAATCTTGGTGCCCCAGTTTTTTGAGAAACATCTTGAGGCGCTCGGTTGGCGTATAGTTAGTAGTAAATGTGCAGCTCAGCAATGCAACCCATAAAAAGAAGAGAATAATTTGATAAACTGTGTAAGGGAGGCTACATAGCTATGTGAAATACAATAATGAAATTTTAGAGGGGAACCAAACAGGTTGTACATGGTTTTTCAAACCATGCGCCTATCCTATTAGGTTAGCACAGAGTTTGGCCAAACTGTTCACCCCTTAATAAATGGTTAACATACCAAATTTACCCTTACCCAGTTGGAGAATTAAAACATATTTCCTTAACCCATTTTTCATAGAATCCCACATATTAGAGTTATCATATCCTCATGTCCTATGAATTTTGATATCTCCATCATTTGAACTCATAATAATGTGTCATTTCATGCATTGGATTCATACTATTACGCTCCTAAATCATCTTCCTTCCATTCATCATTTTAATCAACATATAGAATACCAAATATGTGCATGCAAATATTCCCATTTTTTTTGGTGTTTTACATGTTCATGTCTTGGGGTGTAAAAAAACAAATGTTTACTAAGTTAAAAATGTAGTAAAGTGCGTGACATAGGTTGTCTCTAGAGAGGAACAGTCATCAATTATGTTTTAGCTGGAAATTAGAGATATAACTATTATTGTTTTAGAAATTGTTTGTTTTTAAAAAGAAATCATGAATTTAAAATGATTACTAAACCCAACGTGATGAAGGTAGTGATGGGGTTTAGAGAGGATCACCTTATTCAATGTCATAATTGTATTCAAAAGAATACCTTCTCTCATTCTATTGTTTGATAAATAAAAGTCTCCTTGATTGAGTTAGAAATCACCCTTGGTTGAAGGAATTAATAGAACCACTCGTGTTTGAATGAAAATTCATAAACTATTCCCAAACACCTCAGGCATGTAACGATCAAGAATTTTTTATCCTTATAAATATAGTATTTATTCATTCGTTCCACACACATTCCAATGATCTCTAGACACTCACCACCAAACACAGTACGCATGATCGAGAAATATTGCACAAGGCAGAGGGAGTTTAAAGATCTTCAACCAAAGATTTAAATAATGAATGACACAAAAAAACTATAACATGACCACATTAATATATTTGGAAAACAATAAAGTAGATATAATTAAATAAAAAATGTTTTTTACATTAAATTACAAGACTCCAACATTACAAAAGGAAATATCCCAATTCCCCGATCACTTGAAATCTTTACCCCTCTATGTGAATGGTAATAGAGTTGAATGGGGAAGGGAGGAGAATTATAAAACTATGAAAATGGAAAATATAAAATAAAAATCAATTGAATCATCAAATCCTCCAACACATCCCCTCTTTCTCCACCTCCAACACCTTTTACTGGATGTGACCACTCATATTTGTAGGCTTGCAGGGTGGAAAAGTTTCCATCTAGATTCATTCTTTCGAAAGAATTAATTTATTTCGAATTGTAAATTCACGAATATCGAGATGTTTTATTCATAATATTTTTTCCCTATATCGTTTTCTTGCTCCCAAAAAATATCACCTGATTTGGACAAGTTTAATAAACTTTATTCTCTAATTACTGAAAAATACTTTTTCTTCCTAAGGAGACACCTCAAACACACATGAAAAGTAATTAAAATATTAGTTCTATCAGTATTCCTCTATTTATTCAATTTCTCCAATAATATACTGAGTCAAATTCTAAAAAATGGAAAAGGGAGTTTTGCCCATGTAAGGTAGTTGGTATCTACCTTTTACTTTTAAGTCTTGTTGTTTTATATCTTGTGTCATAGTTCCTCATGGTATACTTTTTTAGCATTACTACTTAAATTAACAGGACATTAAATTGGATGTCTAAACCATGATATAAACCAGTTATTACACCCATATGCAAGACTGGAGTTTTTCAATCTCAACTCAAACCACCCTTGAGGTGGGTACATTTTATTCCCTTTTACACCACCCATGGGGTTAGTTAATCTCAAATGGAAAAAATACAAAAATTAAATTAAATTATAAAGGACGAGTATCTTATTTAGAACTTCGTCATTTATACATGAAAGGAGTAATGAAATGGGATAAATGGGAGTTTTGGAATGAAATGGAAAATCCCATGGCTTTTACAAAACTATATAATTGATTAGTGAAGTAGAATGGAAACTAATATAGACCTCTTTAAAATCACATGTATGTTAATATATTAAATAATTGAATTTGATAAAGTCAATTGACAAAAATGTATGGACACTAAAATGGAAACATGAATAATTATATTTATTACATTGATAATGGATGATATGTTATGGAACCGATGACCCACTAACATATGATATATTGGATTCATTGAAATATTTCCTCGAATCTGACTTGTTCAAACCACCATGAACATGATCCTCAGGCACCACCGATGTCTTTATTGAGTTTTACATGGATGAGATCTATGGACTCAAAGAGGGTACATTTTTTGTTGTACATAGTCTTTTCCACTCATAGGTATGATACATGATTATTTGGAGTATTACATACTTTATTGACCCTTGACATTGAATCATAGGTTGTAGTTTATGACCATCTCTGTTTTGTAGCAATTCATCATTTTATAGATATATTATTATATTATGTTCATATAGACTGGAGAACATCACTTATTTTACCACATTATTCCTAATATATATTCACACTATTACATCTTATATGCACTAACTGGATTTTTATAGACACCATTGGTGGTGGCCTACTGAGTATATCACACACCCGATTTGGGACACAAATTGGTACCCAGAAAGACTTCATGATTGTATGTAGGCATAAAGGGAGGGGTCTAGTTCTATATGTATGATCTTTTATTCTAGGATGGATTAAATGAGTTGAGGACTAAGATTATGCTCACGATGCTAGGGGAAATGACTTTTGGTTCTTTGTATTCTTCTTAATAGAATATTGTATATGACTATTTCTATATTTCTCATATACCACTCATTTTTTAATATCACCATGACATGAGAATCACTTTGTATATGATTGTAGATACGGTTTTTACCAATTATTTATCATGGTTAAATGATTTTCTTATTTTATTGTTTTTTATTTATTCTACTTCCACTGTTTATCTTCATATTATACCATTATTCATAACTCTAATCATGAGGGTAGAGTTATCCCACCAAACTATTATAGGTCCTTTTTGATAATCAGATGCTTCTAGAATAATGTAACGTGAACAAGAGGCCATGTGGTTCTCAACATCTATTATTGATTAGTGAAATGAACCTGGGGTGCAACAAGTTATACCAAATATTTTTTTTATTTTTTTCTTAGACATTGGATTATTAGACATTGGACTATGAATGGGAAGAAATTTGGTAATCAGATTGTGCCTAGGAGTAGCTTACCCATGTATTGAGAAATGCCAAATTACATGGTAAGGAAATTTAGTTTTTCGATTATGCGTATTATCGTTGAATTGATTTCACAGTTGGGTGACTGATAGATCCTAATGGTTTTATTATTTCCCTACATGCCTAATCACAATAAAAATTCTATTAAACTCCAAAAAGTGTAATTAATTAATTGAAATTTATTATATGATTGGTTGAGGAAAACCCCAAAAATATCGTTAAATTAGTTTATTTAGGGATTTAAAATAATTTATTTAATTATAATGAATAAAGAGGAAAAGAAGACATGGGTTTGATTGATTTTAATGTAGATGATTAAAGATGAAGAACATTAATTTTTTTTAAAAAAATGTATTTTGAAAGTGGGCAAAGATTTTGTAGTTTTAGGGTTCAGTTGAAATTTTATTATAGAAATTAAATTTATTAATCCATGTATGTCATAAAATTCAAGATGATGTCGATACAATGGTCATGGTATCCTCTCCTCAACTAGACAATTCCAATTTTCACATGGTCAAGAAATTAGGGAATTTTAAAATCATGTTTTTCTTGATACCGTATTTAAACATGGTTTCCTTAATGTTGATAATTGTAATTCCTCAATTTAGGGTAACCAGTTTCACAATTATAATGTTCCATTTATTTTTATTAACCATTTTTTATGATGAAATAAAAATAAAGAGATTGATCTTTGGTAAAAAAAACTATAGGAATCCATATCATGAATAAAAATAAATAAATCCAATAGAGCCCTACCCATTCTACTACATAACCCCAGAACAAGGTAGGATTTACCCCCTCATCCTAGTGATTAGAGAGTAAGGGTAAAGGAATAAAGTGAAAAACATAAAGAAAAGAGTGATGACATCAAACTAGTGAGGAACCTGCACAACACAGCTTCTCACTCCATGGTTTTGTCTGTGAATATATTGGAAAAAGAACATCAAACCTCTATTTATAGAATAACAAAGGTATTTTTCCACCTTAAACGGAATCAAAATGGGTTAAAAAGTAACCATGGGGGGTCTTGGGGTCATAAAAGAGGTTTCCTCCCTTAATTGCACCAAACCATTCCATTTTCTGGGTCGTCCAAACATTTTCCCCAAGTGTAATACTTTCACTGAATATAATTTTTTCAATATGTGCAGTGTTTTAACTATGTATAATGTTTTCAAAAACTAAATTGGTTTTACTACCAAAAATGGTTTTGCATCTTGAAATTTTTTTCACATCCAAAAATCGTCTTTTCTTTACAAATACATCCTTTAATTGTAAATCGTGGTCGTTTTCACTCATTTTAATAATTTCCCATAAATTAATGAATACTATAAGATATTAATGATATAATTAAATATGTGATCAAGAAATAATCATTTAAACCATAAAATTATTATATTTTAATAACAATATCATTCATGAAATGTACATATCAAAATCCCCCCCCCACATGAATCCAAACATGCCCCAAAGGACAGAATCTCAACATACTACAAAGGATTTTCACATTAAAATGATTTAAACTAAATATAAATAAAATCAATTGATAAAATGGATAATTAAATGTTCAAACAATAGAAATAAAAATTCATCAACACATCATTTTTTAAAGATGAAATCAATCATGTTTTTTACTTTTTCTCTTTGAAATAGATAATAATTTCCATTCATATATTTTTATTTTTTAATTAATTATGAATATAAATTCCATTTTGAATTAACCTATATTTGAATTTTTCCTCCCACCATCAGGGTATGATATTATATATACTTCATCACATTCCTTAAGAACATGTCAATTACCATAGGCTTTTAAAGCATCTAATTTCTCAACCACATAGATAAAAATCAAAAATAATCATGAGGGCTTCACCATTTTGGATCAAATGACTCTGGGGCTTAGGTTAGGTAGGTAAATAATGTAAGAGATGTAAATATCTAAAAAGTGTTTTTTATCTAAATTAATTTTCATGATAATAAAAAATATAACAATGAAAGCCTCATGTCACCTTAATATCGAAATGAAGGCTCATAAATAAATGAAATTAAATAAATAAAATACCCACTAATATTATTTAACTCTGTTTTTCTTTTTTCATTATTTTTAATTATAATGTTATGTTTGGTAAAACTCTCATAGACACCAACCAACTCCAAATGATATACTCCAGAGATTATTTTTAATAGTTATAACAATATCACCAATTTGGAAATGGTGTTTTTTTAATTTCTCTAGATAAAAACCATTTGTTGATTCATTTTTTGTAAATTTTTTATAAGATGGTGTTCAATAAATACAATGAATCGACATTATGATAATCCAATGAAATTCACCCAACACTTATATATTTCAAAATTTTTATCCCTCCCACAAATAACCACCCCCCACTCTTATTTTTTATAATCATGAAAAATATTTAGAGGTTGGCTGAAAAGTATAAAATGGTCTTATACTAGGGATATTCGCTAACAATGTTGTGCATAGATTCAATTGGTTAAAAGGGATTAATGTATAATCGGTCTTAGGAAAAAGGATAATAAATTAAATTTAATCAAAAAAATTAAATGTGGTGTTTGTGAAATCATAACTTCCACATGATACAAAGCATGTTCTAGAAGAGAACATGCCCATGTTTCATAGAAAATTATATTGTATAAATAATGGGAAACATTGGGCTTAGAGAATATCTCAATAATGAGAAAGAAGGGTTGGGAAAACTACACATGGAAATGTATTATAATAATTAAATAAAATAATTCAAATATCCAAAATTTAATTCATTGAAAATATTAGAAAAGAATCCATGAAAATGTTCAACTGGTTTCCTTAAATCATGATTTCGAAATCCTAATCTGCAGTCATGTCCTAAATAATTATTTTCACTATCTTCTCATTCATATTTAAGGGAAAAAAACTAAAATCATGGCATGGAATGTTTGCAATAATGTTTATGTCTCCTAGATCATTTGAGTAAAGTAAAAAATTCAAATTTGAGCATGAAATTTGAAGATAAATGCTCTAAAACAATTAAATATTTGGAATATAAATGAAAAAAATACATAATTGAAACACTCACTCCCCCTTCTAATGATTATTCTATGATATCATCACAGGTTCTATCTTCTCTTAATTCATTTCATGTATAGATTTCATGATATGGAGTCTATGGATTCACTAAATGAATTGTGTTCGTGATGTGTATTGGTTTTTTAGCTTCATCTTGTGATTTATTATCCTTCTTTCCTTCTAGGGTCTCTATGGTTATGTAAAATAAGAATAAAATGGTTAAATCCCTACCCATTATTTGTGAGTTTTTAAATATTTTGGGGCTAGTTCATGATCTCCCCTAAAAACAGAAAAATAAAAATACAAAAAACATTGGTTTCATCTTGGAAGGTCTTTTGTTTATTATCATTAGAGAGGCCTTACATTCTTCAAATTCAACCTATGTGATGTATTATTTGAAATATTTTACTACGTTTAGGCACATAAATGATATTAGTTTCAACCATTACATATAGGTCAAACCTTATCTATCTTCTCTAAGTATCTCAATTCTTCTTCTTGATAACACTTGCTTTATTTCCATTGACCTGATCCACCATTTGTTCCTCTGTTTAGATAGACTAAATAGAAGTTCATGTATTATCCATACCTAATGGCCCTTTCCAAACTCGATGGATTCAATCACTCTTATGGTTTCAATGGTCTTACCTTTCATCTTTACTTCTTTTTTCATAGTACTTTTATTTTTAGTATCTGATTTCACAACAATACCTACCTTGTGGAATTTTCAACGTTAGTGATACCCCCAACATCATGTATTTTATCTTCTCTAGACTAATTTTACTACTTAAAATAAAATTTAATTATTTATCAATGGATAATGAAACTTACTTTTTACAGAAAACTAATAGAAAATGTTCTCATCTTTGGATATCGATCAGTGCACACCAAGTAGCTAAAAATGATCTCCTTAGATTGAGCAGAGTTTGATCCTCTTTCATATCCAATACTAAGAAGTTGATAGAGAATTTGAACTTCTCAACATTGATCAGAATAACATTGATGATCTTTATAAGATATATCACTATTGATTCATCCAATAGGAGTCCACCTATGGCGGGCTTTAGTCCTTTGAGTCCCAAAATCTTGAAACTGGTGTATGACATGATATTGACACTCACACATAAGTGACACAAATCTTTTCCCAATTTATTAGCTCTAATAAATATTTGAATCATAAATTTACTTGGATCCCATTTAGTCTTAGGAAGGGCCCTAGATAAGACCATCAAGAACTCATATGTGAGTGAGATAGTGACAATTTTCTTCCATATTTTTCTTATTGGACACTATCTATTTGGTAAACTATACATAAGAAAATATCATCACAAAATCCTCTTTAAAAATAATATTAATAAGTAATTTTTTAAAATATTTGATAAACTTAAATTTTATGTGTTGATGTTTATATGTTCCATTCATTTTAGAGAAGGTAGTATTGACTTGAATAATGGTGGATCTTATTTTTATCTACTTCATCTTCTCATTACACACTATTTTCAAGCTCTACCTTCTTTTATTCTTTTGATTTTCTTAGTTTAGGATAATCTGATTGGACTTTTCCACTTTATAGATCTAGAAATTCAAATCTACATATGTGTGCACTTTAGGGAATCAATGAAGTTTTCTCCTTGGTATGTCTCTAAGTATCTCATTGATTTTTACTACTTGGAATTCAAGGCATCATAATGCCTCCCTTTTTTCACTTCAGTTATCCTTAACATATTTTATTAATGCACTATGATCTTTTGAATATGCCTTAATTTATTTGATAGTAGCCTCGATGGAGGTTATAAATGTAACCCGGGTCTCCTTTATCATGTGAACCTGGAGTGTCAGTGAATGTCTATAGGGTTCTTGGAATCTAAATTCCCATTATTGATATCCTTGCACTTTCAGTTGTTGTTATAAGTATCCCTAAATATTGTTACAAAAATTATAATCAGTATAATTTTAACCCTCTTTAAATGTACCGTGGGGTTACAGTTATTGAGACATCATTGTATCCATTTTTCTCATTGTGGCTTCCATTGGTACCATCATCCAACAATTAGTTTTGATCGTGTGAATACCACTTTATTGAGTGTCACACCCTCCATTTTATAATTTTTTATTTTATTATGTTTTCTGGGCATCAGGTAGTCCGGGTTGAAGCCCTATTTAAAATTTTGAGTTCTTAATTTAAAACCATCATTTTGGCCTTAACTGCATTCAGTACATTGTGGTCGAAGCCACACAGCATTGCTCGGGTCACCGTGCAACTTTGCCCGATCCACCGCACGACCTTTCCGATGTCCTGTTAATTAAAAAAATGATATAATAGTAGATAAATAAAATTAAAATATTAATAAAATAAAAATAAAACAAATGATGGAATGTGTGAAAAAAATTAATTAATTTTTTTAATAATAATAATATTATTATTTTTTGAGGATAATATTAATTTTTATTGAGTATTAATATTATTAATATTAGTGATGATACTTATGTCACTTTATTTTGTATTATCATTATTGTTTTAGTTTATTTTTATTTTCATTATCATCATTATCATTATTATTATTATTATTATTATTTTGGTTGTTAACATTAGAATTCAATTATTATTATTATTATCATCATCAAGAATATGTTATTAATATTATTATTATTGTTATTATTATTATCATTTATATTAAAAGGATATTATTTTTTATTGGATTTTGTTAGGGTTTCAGCCCCCCCCCCCAAACCCTCTGAACTATTGCGCCCTAACCCTTCCTCTAGATCACTCTGCCAGGCAGAACCTTGATCCACACCAGCAAGTCACGTCACCATCTACCTCTCCCCTCCCATCATGCTCATCACAGTGGAATCCTTCCTCTACCCTTACTGGCCTCATTACTAGTCGACCTTTTCCCTAACCGGTGCCACCCCCTTCCGACCTACTCACCTAAGCTACCTCCCTCCAGCTCCCCGGTGCCACTCTCAGCAACTCCCCCAGAAACCAGTCACTCGCACCAAATCCCTTCGCTTTCTATTGAGTCTTCTTCGTATAATTTTTTCCCGTGAGTTCTTGGTTGTTCAGCGGGAGGGGTACTAGTTTTAGGGTTTGACCTTTATTTTTTTTGGTTATAAATCTTTATTTTAAGGTTTAAATTGAGTTGGTTGATGTGCGAGTTGGGTGAAATTGGAGTTCCGCAGCAATTTTTTGGAGTCTTTGACACTGAAGTAGGTGGTTCCATACCCTGTAATCACTTGATCAATTTAATATACTTATTTGGTTTTATAAATTTTATGATCCAATTTTGTGGCATTAAATATATTTTTGGAGTGTTTTGTCATGCATTCATGTAGAAAATTATTATTTTGGCATGTTCGCCTTATTGTGCACCCTTTAAATTATTTTTAATTTTTTTGAAAAATGGAAAAGATGTTTTGATAAGTTTATCTTGAGCATTTAGTTTTAGAGTGATGTTATATATGGAATAAATTGTGTATTTGGTATAAACACATGGGTGATACTTTAATGTGTTTTATGAACTATTTAACATAATTTTTTTTCTTAAATGTGATGTGAGAAAAGGGTTTTTGATAGGGTGAAACTTGTGTTAAATACAAAATTGAAATTTTTATGTGAAAACCTTCAGTGTTCTCTTTAATAATTTTCTTAAAACTATTTAAATAATTTATCAGGTCATCCATGTCATGCATATTAGGGTTTGAAATGGTTCTAGGTGTGTGTTTGATTTAAAAAAAGGGTATTTTATTTATAATTTTGTGTAAAGTCTTCTTGGTTTTTCTTGATATGATCTAAAAAATAGATTAATGATTTTTTGAATTTTCTAGATTTTGAGAAGTGGTATTCTGAAAAAGATGAATACACATTTTTTAAGGTAGTATGTTTATATAAAATAAGACATTTTTTGGTGTAAACCAACTTTGAATCACATGGTGGTGTTTCTTAAATAGTCCAAACAGTTCATTTAATTGTGAAAGTGGTGAGAAACTATTATTAAGAATAATTTGTTATGAAAGTGGTTTGAAATGAATTTACTAGTTGGAATTGGGTATGTTTTGGTGTTGGACATTGTTTTTTTATTTAAAAATGTTTTCTACGTTATGAAAATTGATTATGTTATTCATTGTGTTTTTTCAAATGAGGATTTTTTAAATGATTAAGAAACATAAAATATATTTTCGGAATGGTATTTTGGTGTGCGTGACTTTTTTAAATGGTTTTTGGGTATGCATGTGGTGGATTTTTTGTGTAATGTATTTTTCGATTTATGACATGTGAAGCTGAAATTTTATGTGAATGTGGAACATGATTGAGAACAAGGTAAAACTCTTGGTACTTAGGTCAGGAGATTAGGACTAGTACTCTATATGACGCGTAAGTGGTTCATCCTAGTTTCATCTAAAAGGATTGACGTTACAACACTAACTAAACATTTGTGATGATTAGAGACCACTAGAATATGTAAGGGTTTCCCTACTAGTGGCTCGTGCATGAGTATTTTGAATATTGTGTTTCCTATTCCATGTTTGCACCAAGGTACGATGTCTCTAGCGCCCCTCTCATACTATCAAACTTATTTGATTTACCTGTAGTGCTATACTATTCATGACATGGTGCCTTCCATCAGCATATAGAGAAACACTTCCATATGTTCATGTTCTGTATGAGTTTATCCTTCCATTTTAAAGTCGTATTTGTGAAATGGTTTTTCTTACAATGATCTATTATTTTTTACTTTCAAATCATAATTGATTTCCTTAAATGCATTTTAAAAGTATGGTCTTGAATAAGCATGTTAAATTTTCTTTTTTATGTTTTCGTATGGAACCTTTTTGTTGGGTGGTATCCTACGAAGTTCTTAGATAACACCCTACATACAACATGGGTGTATGTAGACCTTGTTCTTTGCATATACTAGGCTGAGGCATTGTTCTTTGTGATGGTGGTTCAGGTTTTCAATGGCCTTCCCTTGAAAGTTTAATGATGGTGGTTTGAGGAGGCGGATCCTCATGATTCATGAATGTGTGTATAGATGTGTTAGTTTAATTTTCATTGATGTATTCTTAGAGTTTTGTGTGGAGTTTTAAACTATATGATTGGTCTAATGTTAAGGGGTTGTTTGGTTCTTATTTCTAGCTTTTTTTTATTTATCTTGTTAGTTATTTTCAATTTTTTTGTCAAACCATTCACACATATTATTCTTGATACCCAAACACTTGTACAAACTTGTGGGGATCGGGAATGGCCTTCGCGCTATGTTTCGAACCGGGTTGGGTACTAGGTTGGATGTTGATCCATCCTGGTTCGTGAAAAAATGGTATCAAGGTAGGTTTAATCACTTTTTTCGTGTTCCATTGGGATAGAGTCAGGGTTTACTAAGGTTAAGGGTGTCACAAAATTACGTTCCAGCTACGATCAAGGTTCCTAGCCAGCATACCTTGTGGGGGAACTCGAATTACCAGCCTAAGTTGAGGTTTTCCTAAGCTGTTGGTCCTTATAGATAATAATTTCTAGCGAAAATGAAAAGGGAGTGGGGTAAGTGGTCCCAGTGATCTTTTAGGGTGTAACAAGCCATATGTATTTGTGGACATTGTCTTAGAATACTATCCATATTGGTGGAGTGATTGGCGTGTGGCCACCAACCATATGTCGTAGTCACCCTCTGACACCAGTCTCCACATGCATCATTCTTCATCTCATTGTTTTGGAATTAAGGAAATATTGTATTTAAATTAAATTTATTTGGTCGTGAATAATGTTTTGAAATGAAGCTCATTAAAATGAAAATGATGTGTGAGGTTTGAAAAGTGTGGGTTGATTGTTTAGGTTTTGAGAAATGGAATGTTCTGGTTTTGATCCTCGGTGGTCTCATGGGAAACAACATGCATGGTAATATATGGTAGGATAAATGGTTAATGGTATAATCAGATGAGTTCCTAGATTGGAATGAGGTGGGTTCTAGTGCGGCACAAGAACATACATGTGTGAGGCCCATGGGACACCATTACTGTTTGTGCAACCCACCATATTTTTTTATATTCAAAAGGTTTTGTTGAAGGAGTGCTTGATTCATTCATAATCGCTGATTGTGTGGCATGACCTTGTGTATTGGAAATATCGGATGTGAGGGTTTTTGATCCGAGAATCCTTTCTGATGGATTTTTTCCTTTAGTTGGAATTGATATTTGTAAATTGGTGTCCAGGCATGTGGTTAGTGGTTTCTTTTGAAAAGTACTTTGGGAAGCCCTTGTAGTGGTTTCACCTAAACGTTTTGTCTTCCCTTGTGCTATTTTTTCTCCATTGGAATTATTTCATTGGGTCCATGGTCATCTTTATTGACTGATGTATGCGCCCCATAAAGCATTAACATGAGATTGAAGTGTGGCCACAACCAATTCGTTGTTGGTTTCCCCTCTAGTTGATTAATGTAAGGACACTCCCTTTTGAGTGATAGTGCTAAGTCTATCTATTTTTTCTTTTCTGTTATGCGGATCCTCTCACAATGTAAAGACATATGCGAGGGTAATTGAAGGGTGTTTAGGTCTCTTTGGATTGTCTGAGTCATTGGATATGAAGTTTGACACCGTTTTGTCTGAAGGTCCCTATTGAAATGCTTAAAGGAATTCCAGTGAGGGAGGGTGAAGGTGGTTCCTAATTTTCAGTGATGGAGGATGTTTTGAATGGCCTGTAGAAATTTCATTGGTTGTGAGGGTCATGTTTGGTGATGTATTGCACTGTGAGTTCTCATAAAAGTGAAAATTTAGATTTCATAGAACCCTCTGAGAATCCCAGTATTTATAATAGTCTGTCCTCTTATAGAGTTCTAATTTTTTTGTTCAAAGGGGAGTGTTTGTTGTGGGTCTTTTCTTCTTATGTTTCTTGATTAAGTTGAATAGGTGATGCATGTGGATCATCTAAGCCCCTGTTTTAGTGGATATTCCATGATAAATTGTAGGATGTTGAGGTGTGTTGTGTCTGTTGGCATTATCTCAGTTGTGGCATGGTAGCTTATGGATCTAGGAAAAGAAGTCTCATTCAGGGGTTTCTACAGCATGACTGCGAGGTAGGATATGTTTCAAATGTTAGGGCTCTAACCATAGGCCCCATAGTGGAGTTGGTGAGTGGTCATGAAACTAAGAGTGTATGGGACCCTTAAATTATATTTTCGTTGGTATTTAGGTGAATTTGGTTTAAATTATTTATGTGGTTTTTCGGTTTTGAACAATCAGTTTGTGTGCATGAAGTTTACCTTGGCTATGTGGATGTGTGTTCGTGTCATTACCTCAATGTATTACAGGTTACATCCCACCAAATATAATTTCTATTTGTGGTTCATATGGGGTCCGTTTGGTAAATTAGTCTCAAATTTTAATAGTTCTCATCCAAGGATGTGGAGATGCTGGTTTGACTTGGGTCCTGTTTTTTATTCCCTGGTAGTTGTGCCCCTCCCTCACCGCCCCTTGTAGTGGGGTGTTTGATCACTAATAGTAAATTTTTGATGTTCATGTATCTTCTGTCACTTAAAATTGTGGGGAGTCTGCTCGGGCCTCCCCGTGTCAATTTTATAGTATCGCCTCGGGCATTGGTAGGTTTCTAATGGTAAGGAGCCCCATTTGGATTTTCCATGTTGGATTTTAGTTATGTTCTAAGGATGTATTTGTGGAAAGTAATAAGAGTGTTCATTGGATGTGGATTGAACATGTGTGTTCACTCCAGTCTAATGTTGGGGTTCTCGTCAAATGGTTCTTGAGGTGTTTTGGTTTGGGAAGTTGGATTCCATGGGTGCTAGAGTTCTATTCATTGATCAGTCAACTGGTGGTGTTCTAGCTCTTTGGGGTGGGCGAAACATATTATAATGTCTTTTTACGAGTTTGTTGAGGTTGTCATTTAACTCACTTTTTATAAGAATGGTGTTTTTTCCACTTTTCTCTTGTTTTTTTGTAGGGATACTCTTTTAAACTTAAAGAGGTATTGTATTCTACTTTGAGTCTCAACCTTAGTTGTGGCTTTTCAGGGACAAAAAGCTTTATGGTAGGGATAGTTGTCATGCCATCACATTTTAAATTATTTATTTTGTTAATTTTTATCGGCATCAGGTAGTTCAGGTTGAAGCCCGACATAACATTTTGTGTTCTTATTTAAAGACACACATTTTAGTCCTTCACATCATTCACCACACTACGGTCTAAGTCATGTGGCCTTCTCTGGGTCTCCGTGCAACTTCGCCCAGTTCACTGTATGGCATGTTTGATGTCCAGTTAATTAAAAATAATGAGCTAATAAATGAGAAATAAAATTAAAACATTGATGAAATAAATATGAAATAGATGACAGAATGTGTGATATAAAAATAATTAATTAATTTTTTAATAATTATAATATTATTATTATTTGAGGTTATTATTAATTATTATTGAGTATATTTGTTGTTAATATTAGTATTGATACGTATGTTATTTTATTTATTATAATCAATATTGTTTTACATTACTATTATTTTTGTTGTTATTATTATTATTAATATTATTATTATTATTTAGGTTGTTAACATTAGTATTTGATTATTATTATTATTATCATTATTAAGAATATTTTATTAATAATAATATTATTAGTGATATTATTAGGATATTATTTTTTTGATATTTTTAGGGTTTCAACCCCGCCCCCCCCGCCCCCCTTCATGTTCGGAACCTCCCCCCCCCAACCCAACCGGCTCATGCCCCCCTTGAACCCTTGAAACCGTCGAGCCCCAACCCTTCCCCTTGATCCCTCCTCATCGCGCCGCACAACTCAACACCAACCCATCGTGTAGCCACCTACCTTACCACTCTCATCAATACTTCCACAATCGCGGCCTTCCTCCACCCTCACTGGCCTCCTCACCAGGTATCCTTCTCACAAGCCAGCACTGCCCAGCTGAGCTCCTCACCTGTGCCACATCCCTTCGGCTCCCTGTCGCTGCTCTCACACTCTCTCTCCTAGAAACCTTCCACTCGCACCGATGCCCCACCCTTCCAGTTGAGTCTTCCTATTCTTATTTTTCCCTTTCATGAATGATTTATTAGCTGGTGGGGTACTGGTTTTAGTGTTTGACCTTGATTTTATTTGGTTTGACATCTTTATTTTAAGGTTTTAATCTAGTTGGTTACGGTGAAAATTGGGTGTTATTAGAGTTCTGCACCAATGTTTGGGATTCTTTGACTCCGAGGTAAGTGGTTTCATACCCATGCATCAATTTATCAATTTAATGTTTTTATTTGGTTTTATAAATGTGTTTTATGATCCTATTTTTTAGCATGAAATATTTTTTTGGAGTTTTTCACATGCGTTCAAGTGGAAAATTATTATTCTGGGTGTTTTCCTTATTCCTCACCCTTGAAATTAATTTCCAATTTTTATGAATAATGGAAAACATTTTTTGATAAGGATATCTTGTGTATTTGGTTTTAGAGTGACATTCTATATGGAATAAATTGTCTTTTTGGTATAAACTCTTGGGTGCTAATATGATGTGTTTTATGGACTATTTAACTTGATTTATTTACTTACATGTGATGTGGAAAAGTGGTGTTTTATAGTGTGAAACATGAGTTAAATCTTAAAGTGACATTTTTATATGAAAACCATGAGTTCTCTCTTTAATAATGTTCATTAAATTGTTTAAATAATTTATTAGGTCCTTCATGTGATGCGAATTAGGGTGTGAAATGGTTCTTGGTGTGCATTTGGTTTAAAAATATGGATTTTTGGTATATTTTGGTTTAAAGACTTCTTGGTTTTTCTTGAAATGGTCTAATAAATACTTAAATGATTTATTGAATTATTTAGATGGCACGAAAGTGGAATTTTGAAAGAGTTGAATATGCGTTTGTTTTCTTAATGTAGTATGTTTATACAAAATAAGACTTTTTTGGGGAAAACCTATTTGCATCTCATGGTGGTGTTTTATAAATTCAATAAATAGTTCATTTAATTGTGCAAGTGGTAAAAACTAGATTTAAGGATAAAATGGTAAGAATGTAATTTAAAATGACTTTACTTCGTAGAAGTTTGAATGTTTATGGTGTCAACACTTTTATTGATATTTAATAATGTTTTCTAAGTTGTGATAATTGATTATATTCTTCAATGAGTGTTACCAAATGGGTATTATTGAATTGATTAAGTGATGAAAAATGTATTTTTGGAATGTTATTTTGGTGTGCGTGTGTTTTTGAAAGGGTGTTTTTGTATGCAAGTGGTGGATTTTGGGTGTAATGTCTTTTTCGGTTTGTGATATGTGAAGGTGATATATTATGTGAATATGGAACTTGATTGAGCACAAGGGAAATCCCTATGTACTTAGGTGGGAAGATTAAGACTAGCATGCTAAATAAAACGTAAGTGGTTCATCCCGGTTTCATCTTGTAGAATTGATGTTACAAGACTAACAAAAATTTTGTGATGATTGAAGAACACTAGGTAATGTATTTGTTTTCCTAATAGTGGATTGTGCATGATAGCGTTGATTATTTTGGTTCCTACGCCAGACCGAGGTTCGATGTCTCTATCACCCCTTGAATATTAGCTACATTAGGGGATTTACCTGTAGTGATCTACTATTCATGATGTGGTTCCTTCTGTCAGCATATGGAGGACCACTTGAGTATGTGCATGTTCTTTATTAATTTTATCTTCCATTTTAATGAAGTATTTGGGAAATGTTTTTTCTTCCAGTTCCCTTTTATTTTTTACTTCCAACTCTTAAATGTTTTCCTTAAAAGCATTTTAAAATTATGGTTTTAAATAATCATGTTAAATTATATTTTTTATGTTTTGGTATGGAACATTTTTATTTGGTGGTATCCTAAGAAGATCATGGCTTACACCCTACATACATCTTTGGGTGTATGTGGACCTTGTTCTGTGTGTATTCCATGTTGATGCATCATGCTAAGTGATGGTGGTTCTGGTTGATGATGGTCTTCCCTTGCAGGTTTGACGATGGTGGTTGCAGGAGGAGGCTCTTCCTTTTTCATGAAGGTGAAAATATAAGGGTTAATTTGAAAACATTATGTTTGTTCAAATGTTAAGTTCTTGTTTGGTTTTGTTTTCTAGCTTTTCTTTTTTATCTTGTTAGTTGTTTTATGCCATTTATTTTGGGTAAACCATTCCCACATGTCACTCTTGATACCCGAGAACTTTTTCGAGCGCATGGGGATCGGGAACGTTCCTCGGGTAATGTTACTGACCAGGTAGGGTGTTGGGTCAGATGGTGATCTTGCCTAGTTCGTCACATTGTCTTCCTTCACTTTGCCACGGGAAACTATTTATTTCTATTTTATCATTAAAAATAGCTCTCTTCGGGAATCTTCTTAATTAGTGATACTCTAGTAGATTAATGAAGATTCAACATGTTTCCTTATGGAAAAACCCTTATAAAAATTTTGGATTAGTATTCCTAAATATATACTATGATGGGGAATTTATGAGTCATATCTTTGTAACATTCTCATTTTGAGCGGAGTGCTCTATCAACAAATTAAAAAATGTTTATAATGTATACACATATGTCCATCGACATAGAAGTTGGGTTGAGGTGGGGGAGAAACTTTTCTGGCTATCTCATCCCATGTAGTAACGGATTGTGTAGAAAGGCTTTGGATCCAATCATGAGCTTTCTCATTTAATTAAAATCAGAAAATAATTATTATTACCAAATCACTTGAAAAATTTTGTAATTTTAATGTGTCACAGAGAACGAATAAGATTACCATATGTGTGTTCAAATATTTATAAGGTAATCTATTGAATTACATGGTGTTTGAGTTCATTTAAATAATATATGTTTTGATCTTAATGTGGTTTGTAGTAATGGGGGGAACCTGCTACTTGGTTTCAATCCTATATTTTATGGCTTCCCATAGTCTGTGAGCATTCAATGCCTCATATCTCTTTGTAGAACCCCTCCAGAATCTATATGTTTCTTTGTTCCCACCATGGTTGTAGTAACTTTTCTCTTTGTGCGTGATTCAAAATTTGAATTGTGATCGAAGTGATATTTGCCTTATTATTGAGTATTTTAGGTGTGTATTTAATAATTTTATACCCTGATATTTTCATCACCAAATAAGCAGCATAAAATAAATAAAATATAATGAAATAAAAAAAATTAATAACCTATAAAAATAACATGAAACCACCATTGGAAATTACACCAATTTTGACTGTCCCTAAGGGAATCATTGTTTCTCTTTGGGTAAAATCCAAAAAAAAATTATCACACTCAGATTATTCTAAGTAATTATTTAAAATATAGTAAGAAATAGGTCGAGGAAGAACCCGTATATATGGGAAAATTAGTTTTAATCAGGTTTTTAAAAGAATTTATTTAGTTAATATTTAGAAAGTGGTGAATAATAGATAGGTTAGATTAATTTGATGGATGTTGAATGAAGGAAAAGAAAATTGATTTTTTGGAAAATTCAAAATTTTAAACTGTACTTGGATTTTGTAGTTTTAGGGTTCGGGTGCAATTTAATTTTATTAATTAAATTTAATAATCCATGTGTGGTGTTAGATTCAAGAGGAGGTGGATCCAATGTTGATGGTATCCTCTCTTAAACTCAGAAATCCCATTTCCCCATGGTTAAGTAATTATGGAATTATCAAATCGATTTTATCACAATACCATATTTAAACCCGGTTTCCCATAATGTGACAATGGTCATTACTCAATTAAGGTTTGATAATTATGAAATTATAATGTTTCATTCTAATTTATTAACCAATGGTCAAAATTAAACAAAAATAAAGAGGCTAGACTTGGATAAGAAACAAACAACAATCCAGAACATGAATAAAAATAAATAAATCAAACATAAATATCACCCTTAGGATACATAACCCTAGAAAAAATTGATATTTACCCTCTCATACATGTGATTAGGGAGTAATAGGTAAGGAATATAGTCAAATAAAACATATATAAAATATCAGAGTTGTTGAGCTAGTGAGAACCCTACACAACACAACTTCTCGCTCCAGGATTTGATATCCGGATCTTGTTGAAGAAGAAACTCATAACTCTATTTATAGAATCACAATGAGCCCATTCATCCTTCAATGGAATCATAATGTGTCAAAAAGTGATCCAAGGTCCATAAAATAGGTCTCCTACTAAATTTCATTGAATCTTTCCACTTTTGGGTCATCCGGACATTTTTACCAAGTGTAATGTTTTCACCATGTGTAATTTTCTCACCATGTGTGATGTTTACACCATGTGTGATTTTTTCACCATGTCTGATGCTTTCACCATGTTTAATGTTTTCACATCATGAATTGGTTACAAATCCTAAAATGGTTTCATGGATTGAAATTATTTCACTGCATGAAATGTTTTCACTACCTGAAATCATCCTTCACTGTGGGAGGTATCCTTTAAGTGAAAATCCTGGAAATTTTCTCCCCTTTTGATCATTTCACATAAATTAATGCATCCTACTAATTATTAAAGATATAATTAAATAATAGTGAAATAATTGCTCATTCAAAGCCTAAAATTATCTTTTTTTAATATCAAAAAGCATGCTTCAATGGTACATATCAGTGATGTACATGATATGTGGAATTTATTATTATTGATAGGGATTCACTTTTAACCGTGGATCGATATATAAAGGATGTACTAGAATCATGTATAATTTCATAGAAATACATATTCACATTTTATTCATATTCCATACCATGTTGATTACATTGCATGACCTCTTAATTATGTTCCCTGTTTATTTTTATACCATTTTAGATAAATAATTAGCATTCATACTTATATAGCATATTTATATGATTATTTTCATATTTTCTAGTATTATTTCCCTATGATTTATTTAATTATTTTAGTTATGATATAATATTGGTTATTAATGTTTATTCATCAACGTAAATGTTGTTTTCCTATATTGTTTGATAGCGGCACCTAAATTAACTATTTATGAATCCATTGATCCATGGACTATTGTTTTCTTCGGATAAAGAATTTATGGTTTTGATTAAATGGTTTCTAATAACAATTTATAATTTGTATGGATCTTTACAATTTGGAATGGGTAAAATAAATAATAAAACCATCATATACGAACTTGTTATATTCTGATGATAAAGGTAAAAACCGTGTTGTAGTTACATATCAGGTCATGTACAACTTATAAAGAATTTAATTTTAAAAAGTGGTAATGGTGATCCATCTAATTCATCCACTAAAAAGGATGAATTTAGTTATATGACATGATAATTGAAATTTATAAAGTGTATTACTTTATAAATTGTTAATGGGAATGCATATAACTGGACCGTGATGAGTATATATATAAAAATTTACCTATGAACTACTGATTCACTAGAAATTAAATGATATTGTTTCTATAAAATGGGGATTCCAATTGCAACATAAGGTTTTCTTACACCATAAATTCTTATTGATTCTTTGTATGATGGAACCCATGACATATAGTAGAGATCAATGATTTGACTTGAACTTAGTATTGGGAAGTATGGAGTGTCTCTTGTGACCCTTATGATCTTATATACCACCAAAAGCTGGTTATATGAGAAGGTTGTGGGGTTTGTCTCTTATATAGGAAGGTTTTTACTTGTACTATGATTGAATATATTATTTAAATCTATATCGAATATATTATAAGGCATGTTCTTAAAATTTTTACAGCCAATCCATCATGATTTCCTCTAGTTGTACACTAGGAGGGAGGTAATAGCCATGCTCCAGATGTTGTGGGCTCAGAGTCAAAAATATTACCCCAATTGTTTCCACATATGACACCTCCCATTATACCTGGACAAGGCACTGATGCCCAAATTTGAGAGGGATTCTTATAGATCATAAAGAATATATAGGGAGCCCCATGACCTTCCCTTAATATGGTAGAGTTGATGTGAGAGTTTCATTAGAAAAATCCAACCACATTTTTGGGGGATGTAATCCCATAGGCTACTGATTTATGGTCATAGTACATGATATGTGTTTTTGATAATTTAGAGAAGCCTCTTGAGGGGAGGTTTAAGCTCCTCAATTACATGATACATAATTCATCCAGGAGATGGTGGGATGTGTTGACCCAGTATGATCAACATTTGTATTTCTCTAGAGTTATTTATATATATTATTTTGTGATTATTTCATTCCTAGGATGTTGGGGTATGATAGTTCTAGAGTGTTATACACATGGAGTAGGTCGTTTTATTAGTTATAGACTGCTCTTCTCATTTCATAGTGCTCTAGTGTTTCACACAAATCATTCTATGTGATGATTTATCTAGCGTTGGGAGATTTGAATGTTGTATCAAGCATCTCATATGATCACAGATGAACATGGTGTGTTTGACCACTATCACTAAAATAGCACACAGATTCCTGATTATTGACCATAACCTTAGAGAGTATGTGTGTGTGATCTTGATAATTTTATCTCATAAACCCAAAACTACTTTCACCTATTATAGGATGTTTTTCTTTGTGCATTCTTCAAGAGGTAGTAGGAGTCTGATAATTCTCCAAAGCAACCTCGAGATCTATCATCGGTGTAGTAAGAGGGGTTATATAAGTCCTCCATGTGATACATCATTATTTGAGTGTAGATACAACGGTAGGATGGGATATCTATAGTGGTTTTTTGAATATTTCACCCATTACTAGTGGAAGAGGATCTTCATAGGATGCACCTTCTTGCGTAAAATTAGAAGTTCCACGTCATCCAGGTAGTAGGAGAACAATCAGTAGTATTGGTTGAGGAGGGGGTCATGGTTGAGGGAGCTAGACACCAGATTTATAGTACAAGTTGATTAGGTCTGCCTAGTTCAACCAGGACCCATATCAGAGTTGTGAATCAGATTAGATATATGTAGAGAAACTGATCCCTGAGGATCATAGTGACGATCTATCTATGGTCATATATACAATATTAGTATCCTCTACTCTATTTTCTTTTGTATTTGATATTGGAGCTTCCCACTCCATTGTATCTATTTATATTGAAGAGATCCTTGGGTTTTTTGTATAGTATTTCTATGGAGTAATGATACTCAATACCCCATTAGAAATTTGATCAGAGGTTGTACACTAGTGCAAGGTGAACCCCCTTGAGTTAGGTGGGATTTATTTCTTATGTTACTTCTTTGTCCTTGGGATGATGGGTTTCAACATCTTTCAGATGATGGAATGGTTGGTTCTTTACCACGATTTTATTGATTTATATCAATAGAGGGTGTCCTTTACATCACTAAATGGTGATAGTTATATTAACAATAGTGAATGGAATTCCAAAGAAAGTCAAGATGGACCTGAACATCTTGGACAGGGATAGGTCAAAAACCAGATTCCTAGAGTTTATATAGATTGTTAGGGATCATGTCAAGTTGATTTACGAATTGTAGTAGATCATTTCAGGGATGTCTTTTTTGAAAAATGGTCTAGACTACAACCTGAGAGAGATGTAGATTTTACTATTGATCTGGATCTAGTAGAAAAAAAATATCCATTACTCTTTATTAGAAGGCTACTACTGAGTTATTGGATCTCAAGTGGAAACAAGAGGACTTGAAAACAAATGATTTTGTATGGCCCAATACATTCCCCTAGGGTTCATAATTTCTTTTTTCCAAGAAGGCATAAGGTACCCTTATCAATTTTATATTACCATTGATTGAACCATCTTGGGGCCTAGAACTAGTATCCACTTCCATGTATAGATGACATATTCGATTAGATATAAGGATAAAAGGGTTTTCTACAAGAGAGTTTTGAGGTTGGGTTACCATCTGGTGTGTCATACCATTGAATATAACATATAAGATATTCCATTAGATATATTGTTAGTACAAGTAATTGGTGATTACATTTGGTCTTACCAACATGCAGGAAGTTTTCATGTATTTGATGAATCGGGGTTTCCACCCATTTCTAGATTCATTTGTGGTAGTGTTCATGGAATAAATCTTTTTTTGATCACATAATAAACACAAATATTCCCAAAATCTTGATATTGTTTTGATCACACTAGGAGAGAACTAGTTGTATACTAAACTCAACAAATGACACTTTTAGATCAACAAGGTCTACTTATTGGGTCATATAATCTTAAATACAAGAGTATTAGTTAACCCAAAAAAGTTGAGAGCCTTTACTTCCTATGAACAACCTAATAATATCTTTGATATATGGAGTTTTATTGGGATAGAAGAATATTTTAGGTTCCTCAGTCATGTTTTATCATGCCTAGAAGCACCTCTTATGGGCTTGATTAAAAAGGGTGTGAAATATATGAGGTCTGAATCATGTGGAAGATCTGTTATGGGGATGAAAGTGATATTGAATTTTTTTTTGATATTGATTTTACCCAGGCCTATAATAGGATATATAGTTTATTTTGATGCCTCAGGAATTGGGTTGGGAGCTATTCTAATGTAGGGGGTTAGTTTATAACATAGTGGTCTCCCATGTTGAGGCAGTGTGATAAAAATTACTTGAAACATGATCCTGAGCTAGTATTTTTTGTTCATGTATTGTATTGTTGGAGTCACTATTTCTTAGGAGAACATATTTTGACCCCCACAACCCACAAAATTCTCTACTACATATTTACATAGAGTGACTTGAATCATAAGAAATTAAAGATGGGTTGAATGTCTACAATCATTTAAAAAAATTTCAGGCTAATATTCATGGTAAATTAAATATTTTTCTTGATGCTACAAGTTAGAAGAATCAGACACATGTAGTTCACAAGGATGGTAGTAAATGTAATTTGATGGACCTATTTTCTGAGATGAACATAGAGGTCCATGAGAATCAAATGAGGTCTATTCATACATCTTTAACAATTACCTCATCACTTATAGATAGATTGAATATTAGTTTTTTTCTGATCCTATGGGCTTGTTACTACAGGATAGTTCTTTAGGCATGGATCCAATTACTGACAGGATCATTTATGAGGATGAGGTATTACAAATTTATAGAATAATTAGGTTTCTTACAGAAATCCGAGAGGAGTTTATATGGGAGTCACATGCCTCTTCTTGGGAAGTATGTCCTAGACATATGAATTTGTACAATGATTTATTATTTTAATACTTGTGTCTTGGTATGACTTGGGAGATATCTAGATTAGTTTCTCGATGTTACACTTGTTAGTAGGTGATGGTGGAACATAAGTTGCCAGCATGTATTTTATAGTTATTTTCAATTCCAGAGTGGAAATGTGATGTCATCGCTATGGATTTTGTGATGGGATTACCTAGGTATCCTAGAGGATGTTGCATCGTATGACTGAATATATGAATATTTTAAAAGAATTATCATTTCTTAAGTATTAGATACACATTTTTATTAGATGTTCTAAGAATTTTATATGTCATAGAGATTGTATTCTTTTATAGATCTCCATATAATATCGTATATGATATATTTTATTTCTTTAGGTCGTTGTTTTAGAAGGGGTTATAAAGGGAACTAGGTTAACAGTTACTTTTCAGTACAACCTATCACCCACATACCAATGGTAAATTCATGTGAACAATACATGTGTTAGAATACATGCTTCAGGAATGAATCCAAGACTTTGGGGTTTTATGGTAGAAACACCTACCACTCACCAAGTTTGTTTATAATAACAGCTTCTAGCTGACTATAAATATAACTCCTTATGCTTCTTTATACATTTGGTCATTCCATTCACCCCTATATTGGTTATAGGAAGGAGATTAAGAGCTAATGGGACAACAATTCATTTAGGAGACTTCAGAGTAGGTTCAACTTATCAAGAATCATATTGCTACAACATGGTCTAGGTAGGTGTCTTAGGAAGATCATTACCACTGACCTGTATAATTTTAGTTATGTGATTGGGTTTTCTTGTGTCTTTCACCTAGACTAGGGTATAGATGGATTTAGAAACAAGTGAAGATATAGCTGAGTTATCTCAGGTCTTTAGGATTTTTGATAGTCAATCTGGAATCATATCGGTTGTAGTTACCTCATAGGTACCATTTTATTATTATTTTTTTCAAAAGGTTGGGGCCGAAGCCTCATTTTTATTATTAAATCAAATCAAAGACCTCTTTTTAACTGGGTAGAGGGAAACCCATTACATAGCTCGATGGCCCAGTGGGATTGTCGCCCATTACATAGCCCTTAGGCCCAAATTTTATGCCCAATTCACATTCTATGAATAGTAACCTACTGCTACTGTACCTGCACAGTATCGTCGCCGCTACAGTACCCACTGATGAATAGTGGCTCCGCTGCTACAGTACTGCTATAGTACCATGCGCCCCATGGGTTTTTGAACCCCCATTTTATGCATTAAGTCTTCTATTTATATTATCTTCATCTTTATTATTTTTATTGGAATCAATTTATTTTTTATTATGAGGATGAGTTATAGGTAGATTCATCTTTTAAGTAGAATCCAATATGTATCACTGATCAGAGCATGATGGCTATTTGAGGTAGGTTAGATCCACTAGTTCGAGTGATATAGAAGCACACCCACGTAATGGATAAGTCGTGAGAATGAAAGACTAACATATATGATCAGTGGATATAGTTATTCACAGAGTATACCATACCACCATTGGAAAGGAAAACTTGGGGATGAGTTGTTTTAAGTAGGGGAGTTTATTGCATTCCTACATTTCCCATGAGGTAAAAATCCATTAATATAAATTTTAAAAAATTATTTTAAAACTAATAAAGGTTCTTAATGGATTGGGAAATAGTTTGGGGGAATCTAGGGATTTTTCAGGCCATATAGCTCCAGTTTTTTTCAGAAACAACATGAGGCACAAGGATTCTCACATTGTTAGTAGTAACAGTGTGGTTCAACCATGAAACCTATATATATAAGAGAACGGGTTGATAAACCATGTGATGGAGGATTTACAACCCTGAGAAAATATATAGAGGAATTGTATAGGGGACCTATACAGGCTATTCATAGTTCACCAAACCATGTACCTAGCCGACACACATAGTTCCACATAGGCAGTAAGCCCACAATGTTGGAACATGGTATTGAAAAATTATGCAACTAAACCATTTACCCATTTAAAATGAGTAAAATATGGATTTTCCATTCCCCCATTAAGAATTAAACCCTCTTTTCTTCTCGTATTTTCCACAACATCCCAGACATTGGAGCTCCCATCTCCCATCCTTCAAGAAATTATGATTTCTACTTTATTTGAGCTCAGAATCAAGTGTTGTTGGTCACATTAGATTCCCACTAGTAATCTCATTGGTCATCATATTTCCATTCTTTTCTTATATCTTTATATGGAATACCATATCTATTTGAGCTAATATGACATATTGTCATGGAATCCCTTTATTTCATTTATTTCTCCTATTCTAGCCCGAGTCAATGGCCTACAATGGATGAGGAGAGTACTGCCTGTATAAGGTATGTGGTCTATACCTTTTCCTTTTAATTATTAGTGTTTTAAATTTTGATTCATAGTGTCTCATGCCGGAAATTTCTAGAATATCACATTAATTAAATATACCCTTTAATTTTTTTTTCCAACCATGATTTAAACATTTTATTACGCCCATTTGCAAGGTTATAGATTTTGAACTTCAACTAGAAGAAACCTGAAGGTGGTTTCATTTAATTAATCATGTTTATAACACCCAGGGGGTGAGTAAAGCTCAACAATTATTAATGGGAGCCATATATACCCATAATATCCTATATCTATGTGAAGTTGGTCCTAAATATTATTAACTAAAAATTCAATTAAATGGTCAAGCATTCTAAGATGTTTTACACAAAGGGGAGTGGGTCAATAGCCACATATATGCATACACTATTAATTCATAATAATTAGGAACTCTGATATACCACATCATAATCATTTCTATGACCACTTTCTTTAACAAGGAATTTTAAACTAGATTCAGTTCCCTATAGTCATGTGTAAATATTATGTTGATATTCTTAACATGATTAATAAATTCTATCCAATTAGGAAGGATTCTCTAAGGAAAATTTGTGCTTCTCACATTGAGGTATTTAACAATATGTTCAAAGTAATATTAAATCCAATGAGAATTATAATTATATTGGAAAAAATGATTGACAGAATATATCATGGCCCATAAATCATATTCATAAATAATTCCACTTCTGATATAGTGATTAATTAAACCTTTAATAAATTCATGGTGAGTACAAAAGACACCTATCAAACCATGGGTCTTGGAATTCTGAAAGCCATACTATCAACATTAACCATTATAAATGATTAGATCAAAGGGATCCAACAGATATATATATGTACTAGAGGTTTCCTATGCCATCCAAAAATACCCAGCACTCTGAGGATGTTGAAATCATTTGTGCAATAATACATGGTTCCCATATGAATTTTTGAAGTATTGTGGACCTATTTATGTATGGAAAGGATTCCTACATATATAGAATTATATTGGTTTCCAAACAATTTAGAATTTCTTGCATTCCAAATGGATGCAATCATAGATTTTGTTGCTTCCAATAAGATATTTTTGAGTTGTTCACTCTATAAAACCTTTCTTATAAACACTATTAAATCCTCCAGTATTTGTATTGTATATATGTTGATATTAAACTAGGTACATGGATATCTCCATAGCTCCTGGGCATAACAAAAATCCATAAATAACTGTTTTTGGTCTCCTAATCTCTCAATCATAGGTGACATTTTAAACCCATTATTGACCATGATTCTTTATTTGATCATGGGTAGTTAATCTATTTTTCCATATCCTATAAAGTATAATAAATCATGAATTTTTTATAAAAGGAACCTTGAATTTCAAAAACAATAATGGTGGGACAGTGGATCCCTAAAATTCTGTGAGGTAATTCTATTTTCAATTAAACTAGCCATTTCAATTCGGTCGCCAAATCAAAGTATCATCATCCATGAAATATTTTCTCTAAATGTCCAAACCTTCTTGAGAGGGAGAAATGCAATCAAGGATGTTTCTGTGTGTAGTGAGAATATAAATTTTCATATGGATCATGTTTGGAAGTACATTATTAGTATCTTTAAGAGGATAATCCAACCGTATATGGCCCCAACAATTGCTGTTACAATTCCTTCTGACCTTCAATTTAGAATTATACCTGATATCATGAAAACAATGTTTGATTGAAGGCTATATATAAGATTCAAGGTAATGATTATTAAAATGTAGCATCCTTCTTTGAACCTGTTAATTTAGAAATCAATTGAAGACACATTATGTGTTAGGAGGTTCTATGTAAATGTTTTTATTAAGACCATCATTGAAGATATTAAGATCCTTGAAGCCAAGACCCCCATCCCAACGGGTTTAATAAAATACTTCTAAGAAATTGTTTTCATTTTCCTTTCATAGAATGAACTAGTCTATATGATTTTCTTGATTATGCATTGTAGATCACTAATGAGGCTTCCCAACCACCTATAAAGAGATAAGGAGTAAAAAAATTTGGATGTAATCACCACATATAAAAACAAAACCCTTCTATAATGGAACATAACATTACCATTCCACTTATCAAGTTGGTTGATTATTCTAGTGAAAATGACCCCATGGTGTTGGATTCTTATCTTTCCCCAATATAAGGGGACACAAATGTTAGTGAATGGGAGAGATCATTTTCTCAACCTAAGAGTTCCACTTATTAAATTTTTTCCAATGGGAATTTTATAACCAAAGATAATGAAGGATTTTCTCTAACTAATGGGAATTCTAGCATCTCCCTCATAATGTGAAAATAAGGCTTTGAGAGGTTATGTGGTTTCCCTTGAAACCATTCCAAAGAGAAGTATCTCATCAACATATAATAGATATGATATAGTGAATACATCTCTTCAATTATTTATTTTCATAAAAACTAAAATATTAATAAGATCATTAATGAATATACCCATATAATATTTATTAAAATAAAAAAATAGTCATCGGAGTAGGTATCCTTGTCTAAAATTCCTATGGTTTTGAAACAATCCTCTACGGGTACCATTTATGATAATGTACAGCCTTGAAGAGATAAGGGTGGTATTACCTAGCCTGATAAAAGAATTTCAGAATTCATAAATCCTGAGGAGAGGAAGATATAATGCTTTATTTCATTGTATCAAAATCCAATATAAATTTTTTGTGCAAGGTTCCCTTCCTTTCTATTCCTCCTCATTAGGTTAAATTTTTTTGATTTAGTGAATAAGAAGTTCTCATTACTTCTTTTAAAATTAAACCCAAACTGATTTTGGGTAATTTACTCTTTAATTATTCCTCCCATCCTGGTAATAGTGATCTTACGTATGATTTTTGGGTTAGTTTTCACAAGGGAAATAATCTGAAAATATTTATATTCAATTTCATTAAATTTCATAGGGATTGGGGAAATAAAATGTGAGCTGATTACTAAAGGTATGGAATCATGATTGGATAATTCCATGAATGAATTAGTTGTATCATCTAGAAATATATCCTAATGGAACATGAAAAATTTGGTGGTAAATCCATCTGGGCCAACAGAACATTCCATGTTAAGAAAGAAAAGCATTTCTTTAACATCCTCTTTAGAAGGAGGCATGATGAGAGTTTGAATTTATTTCTCTTCAATGCATGGGAATTTGTTAGCAACCACTTCAGGTGTGTTTTAAATCCAATAATCCAAATATAATCCATTAACAGAGTTTACCACTCCACTTTAGATTTGATTTTTAAATGTTTGGAGACATTCGTTGATGTTCATGGAATTATTCCCTACTATTTCCCTCTTAACCTTATGTATCCTATAAAATAACATTGAGTTCTTATACCCCTAATTCATCAATTTAACATTTAATTAGTTTTGTTCCAACATTTATTTCATAGTTAGGAGGTCATCATGCATAGAGAGAGAGCCTTAAATTCTTTTATAGAGGGTTTATTGTGGAATTGATTCCTGAATTTGTAGCGTGAAAGATGTTATTCAGCAACCTTGATTTCAAGATCAATCTTGGAGAAGGAATTTATTCTCTATTAACTTACAATATTTTTTTCATACTTATATTTTCTAGTAGGGACATGATGTGAGCTTCCAAGGGACTCCATCTTCTAAGATTCAAAAATAACTTCCCTTTAAACAAGAGTAACAAGACCCCCATTATTGAATCTAAAAGGGAGAGGAACTAGACTTGTTATCTAAGTGGATAGTTTAACTATAATGGCGTTGGGATCTGAATGGTTTTTGGGGTGGGTGTGACTTGAAAACCCAGTGTTAGTTCTTATATCATCCATTTGGAAAAACAATTTATCCATCTTAATTCTTTGTCTTAAATTCAAGGTGTACCTACTCCATGTGAATACATCTCCTAAAATTGGGAAATCAACAGGACCACAATTATTAATGAAGGGTTCAATAAAATGTGATATGTTGGAGGTTTTTAATGAAATGTAAAATCCATTACATTTCATCCAATTAGATTCATTCCACAACCTTTACAAAATTTGTTGTGGTGTCCTCCTTCGCCGTTGGAACATCACCCAACTCATCAGGATATCCTTGTAAACCCATGTCACTAGAATTCATTCAAAGTAATTGGTTTTACGTAATATGACATTGTTGTTTCATTATTGTACATACATTTACTTTGTACACATGATGGAAAATTTCAAATTTTATCATATGTTATTTTATAAAGTCCACCAGAAAAAGTTTAATGAATTCCATTGGATGAAATTTTACAATGTCTACTAGAAAAAAGTTACCAGATGGGTGAAAACATTATTTATGGATCAAATTATATAAATCCTACTTGACGAATAACTTCATATTTCTCACCTTCTAAACATTTCTCATTCAACAAGATAGAATCTACATGCATTGTAATGATGATTTATCAAAACGATCATCAGATGAAGATGTGGTGCTGATCCTTTTATGTGGGGAATGAGTTCTTTCTATATCATTACAACCACCTATAATATATGAAAAATATATAACCATTTACTGTGAAATTATAAATAAATATACATTCATGTATTGAAAAATATCATTTAAGTCTATAATGGTCAATTTTTTCTGTGAATTATAGTAACAACGTGTTAATTGATAAAGCATAAATTGTAACATTTAGATAGTCATTCTCTTAAAGAATTCATTGTGAGGATTAATAAAAATGCCTTAATAAATTTTCGATTTGGTAATCTCATTGACTAATCTTGTACAATCGATGGCTTCCGAGGTTTAGGAATACAAAGTTTTATAGATCTTCTGATCGAGGGTTCCCAAGTCTAGGGAAACAAAGATTGTACTAATATCTGTATTGAGGGATTTATTGGTGTAAGAAAGGCAAACCATTACAGTTAGGCAACAAATGTAGAATACTAATGTCATGGTTATTTAAATTGTTACTACATAAGGTTAATGTGTGTATATTCTTATAAAATTTAATATATATTATTATTGAATACATTATATAATTTTTTCTTAACATGTTTTTGAATGTTACTATTTATGTTATTCATCCATAACAAAATTTTCATACTATTTTATATAAACTTTTAAAACTCTGATTATAAATTATATTAGTACAAAAATTTCTGTTATTTACATTATAAAGTGGTTTAGGAAAATTATAAGATTTTTTTATAAACTAAAATTCACCCCCTGTAGTAAATTACATACACTTTTGATCATACATTTCATATCAGAGAATATTCTTACTTTTTATATTCGGATACAATAACAGGTTTTTATAGAAAATAGTATATTTTTTTAAGATGGAAGGATTATCCATTGGGATAATTTAGAACATAATCCAAAGAAAATCAGTTATATTTGATGGTGTTGATTATCAGTACTAGAGAGATCGTATAAAGGAGTTCATTAAAAAAACATAAGTAGAGAACTTTATTATGCTGAATCAGGATTATACAATTCCTAGAAATGAAGTTACTACTTTTTGAAGAGAATAAAATTTATATTATCAGCTTTAATATCAGTTTAGAAATAATTTTTTTATGCTCTATGATAATAATTATATATAATTAGAATTATTTCTATGAAACTATAAATAATTTTTGGATGTAACACATTTTGGAACTACCATAGTGTTCTAAAGAAGAATAGCTATGTTAAGATAAGATACTAAAGATTTTGAATTTATACCTATAGAATATTTTACACAAATGAATCAACGTTTTATAGCCATTATTAATATTCTACTACATTTCGGAGATAAATACTTGATATAAGAATAGTTTGTTGAGAAAATTATTCACATTATGATGAATGAATGGGAATAAAAAATGTTCATTAATGATACTAAAAAGCTTACTAATCATCTTTGGGATGATTTAATTGGAACTATAATATAGAATGAGGGTATATTGAAAACAGATTTTGAGGAATAGAAAAAGAAAAATGTTGTAGTTTTTTTCTCTATATCTAAAGCCACTAAGATAAACATATCAGCTGAAAATGTCACTAAATATTCAATGAATAAGAAAGTGAAAGTGGAAATATAAAGTAGTTATTTAAAATATAGTGAGAATGAAATTTATAATATGGTTAATATAATTAATAAAATATTTAGAAATATATATTTTTAACTAAGTGTAATGAAAATTTGAAGGACAAGAGTGATATGAAATATGCTTCTGAGATGATTTTTTATGAATTTAAGAAACCAAGACACATCAAGACAGGGTTTCCTAGGTTAAAGAATAATAATAATAAAGATATAAATCCTAATAAGATTTAAAACTATAATTTCAAGAAAATTTTAAAATATATAGACACATGGAGTGAAAGTGAGGGAACGAACTCTTTAAAAAACTCATTAGATGATTGTAGTGATATTTAAAAGATCATAGGATTATAACCTATAATTACAATGACTAATCAATTCTTTATGTATAAAGAATTCATTGAATCATTAAACAATTTAACATTAAATTATAAATATCCATATTATAATGATGAAAATAGTTATACATTTTTAGAATAAGAAATAGATACTTCATCTCATGAAGATGGTGCTTTACCATGTTATGAGTAAATTTCTAGATATTACACATGACAAGAGAAAAATTACAAATCATCAAAAATCTATGAAAATTATAAGGCATAAAATTAAAATTATAATTCTATAATTTCCAAAGGTTTCATAAGAATTTCAAATATTACTAAAGAATTGTAAAAAAAAATATAGTTCTACCCCAACATAGGATAATAAAAACGTAGTTGAAAGCTAAACTCCGAAAAAAAAATTAAAAAAACTTTTATCAAATATTATTTCTACGAAGGAAATTTTTTATAATATGTGTAGATAGATTATACTTCATTGACATACTATATGGATGAGTTTTAAAATATCTAAAACAAATTTTATAAATAACTATTTTGTTCCTAAAAGTGATCTGATCTATAAGAAATGATAGATATGTAGACAGTGAAAGAAAAAATATTTCGAGATTAGTGTATAATTTTTGGTTTTCACATAGATTATATTTATAAAAAATTATTCATTATATAATATAAAATAGTTGGAAAGATGTCGATTCCAAAAGTACGTTTTTCTAATAACTTTGGACCCATGAAATTTTGGGTCATTAAATCCTATCCTTTTTATTTATTGAAAATAATAAGAGTACCAACAATAAGAATATATAGTACATGGATAGTGGATATTTCCAGAATATGACTCATAAGAAAAAAATCTGTAATAATATTATAAAGATGAATGGTGAAAAAGTCGCTTTTAGAGATAATTCGTAAGGAGAAATATACGATATAGGTGACATTTTTCTTCTTGGTATAGATTTAATTTCAAATGTTTTAATTTTTAGGCCTTAATCGCAACCTCAATAGCATAAGTCAATTATGTGATGAAGATTACCTTAAGAACATTAGGAATAGTAAATTTAATGTTTTATGTTTAGAAGTTAAATTTATTATTTATACTGATAGTCATGAGAATGTATATTTACTAAACATAAAAAACCATAGAATCCAAGATCTACCTCATCATAGTGAAACTGAATATCACTCATGGTTATGGAATTGAATGTTTGGATACTATAATGTTAGAACAATAGAAAAAAATTCTATCATAGGACATATTAGAGATATAATGGATCATAATTTTAATTCTATTAATGTTTGTGATCCTTTATAATTGTTATTGAAACATAAATTTTGATTTAAATCTATTATTGATGGTTCTACATCTGATGCTTTATATTTAGTTCACATAGATTTATTTGTTCCAATACAAAATAGAAGTATATGTGGAAAATACTATGTATATGTCTTAGTTGATGACTACATTATATATACATGGGTCTAATTTCTAGTGAAAAAATAAGAACCAATTTTCTCTATTAAAAATTTTATATCCTATATTAACGATAAAAATACTCCTTTCATTACCATTCATAGTGACCATGGTGAGAAATTTTCAAATTAATATTTTGAAACTTTTTTAGTAAAAGAGGTATAATACACAACTTTTCATCCCATAGAACACCTCATAAAAATTATGTAGTTGGAATAAGGAATAAATATCATCAGGATATTACTATAACCATGATTAGTGAATACTTAATTGATATTTATTGGTTAATGGAGTTAGTAATTATTTATATACAATAAATCAACTTTTACATAGGCCTTTTACTAATAAAACCCCTTATTATTTGTACACATGAAGTAATAGAAAACCTTCATAATTCGTAGTTTTTTAGTGAGATGTATTTATTCTAAATGCTAAAGATAATATAAAAACATTCACTCCAAAATCTGATGAAGGAATTTTATTTGGATATTATACAACTAGTAAGGATTATATTGTGTTAATAAATTAAAAATTTCTAAGGAGAAAATAGTGAATGTATATTTTGATGAAACTAATCATTTTATTTTTTAAACAACCCAAAACAACATCTCCAGAAGAATTTATCTAAAACTATATTTCAACCCATAATTTAAAAAGTTTTTATGAAGTAAAAAATGAATAATCATTTTTTAAAGTTGTACCCCTTGAATAAATTCAACATTTTGTTGAATAATAGTGTTTTACAAACTGAAGAAATTATAAATCATAAATAATCATCCCAATGATAATAGAAATTGATACATAGATCAACCGGTCAAAACCATATGTTTATTAATAAATGAATGTGAAAACTATGGGTTTGGGTCACATTTTGAACCCAAGACTACTGATGATTCTATTTTTGACGAAAATTGGATAAATTAAATATATGATGAACTCAATTAATTTCAAATTAACAAAGTTTATAGATTAGTGGAACTCCATAAATATTTTCCTATGATTTCAGTAAAATGGGTTTTTGAAATAAATGTAATGCAAATGGAGTAATTATATGAAATAAAGAAAGTCTTGTTGAAAAATGATATAATCATCAAGAAGGAATAAATTATGAATAAAATTACTCTTCAATATGTAGAATTAATGCTATATGTATACATATAGCCTATTTAACATTTTTAAATTTTAATCTTTTACAAGTGGATGTGAAATGTGATTTTCTTAATAGATATGTTTATGGGGAAGTATATGTGGAATAAAAAACTATTTTGGAAAATAGAAAATCTCTAGATCAATTTTTTAGACATATTAAGGAACTTTATAGACTTAAAAAAGACCAACTAGTTTGGTATGATAGATTAACTAATTATTTTTTACAAAAAAATTCTTAAGTGATATTTAGATCCAATAATTGTTTCTAAAAAAATCATAGAAAATATCATTGTTAAAATTTATATTGATGAATGTATTTTTGGATCAACTCCAAAATTCATTTCTGATTCCATTGTGAATCAAATGAAATCTATTTTTGAAGTGAACATGATGGGTGAACTATATATTTTTATTGGTATTCAATTTTCTCAAAAACTAGAAGGAAATTTTATATCATATAAAAATTATATAAAATATATACATATGATTTTTGGATATGATAGTAAAAAAAGTATTAGTAATGCTATCAACAGCTCAAAACCATTATACATTTATGAATATGGGACACCAGTTGATCAAAATATTTGAAAAATGATAGGAAGTTTACTATATCTTATATTTAGTTGGGAAAGAAGGGATTATGTATAATAAGGATAATATTTTTCAAAAAACAAACATTATTTTTTCTTTGTAATAGTTATTTTTTTTATTTTCAACAATTGGGAGATTTTTTAGTCGAATGTTTTCTTTCAAAAAAAATTATCCTTAATTTTAAAAATCACAATCCGATAACTCAGAATTTTATAATTTAATAACCTTTATAATTCAAAAGTTTTCTAATTTTTTTTAGAAAAGTTTTATGTTTTACTAGACATAGAGAAACATTTCCAAAATTTTCTATTATTATCAGATATACATGTTCGTTGTACATTGGAAGTATGATTTCAATGTTAATCAGCTGGATAATTTCAAATTTCATCAAATGGAGTTTTATAAAGTTCAGTACACCAAATATAATAATTTCCATGAGATAATGTTTTAAAAAGTATACCTGCTAATCTTTATTAGATGAAGGAAACCTTTATTTCCCGATAAACTTTTAGAAATCCTACCATATGAAGAACATCATATGTCTCATCAAATGAACATTTCTCATTCTATAGATTGGAATATACAAGAATTTTAATTGGGATTTATCAAAATGATAATTATATTGAGATTTTTTGATAAACTTTTATTTTGAACTAGGAGTTCATCCCATGTAGTTTCAACTACCTCCTTGATATATATAATATAACAACTAGGAGTGCACCTATAAATAAAGATACATTCAAGGAGGTGGAAGATTTCACATTTGTGATAATCCAAACTAGTTGTGATTTTTTAGTGACATCTAGTTACATGATACTGATTCAATTGTAAATTTAAGAGTGTCTTTTTATTAAGGCATATGTTTTGAGGATTACTATAAATTAAATAAGAACTTTTGATTTTTTGGTCGCTTTAACCGATCTGGTGTTACCAAGGGATTATGATGTTTAATAAGAAATAGCTTTTCTGATCTTCTATTCTAGGGTTCCTAAGGATAGGGAAATAGTGACTATATTGATCTTTGTATCATGTAATTTCTTGATGTAAGAAATATATAATTTTATGTTTAGGTAAAAACTGTGGATAGAGAGTTATGTGTAGGAATGGGATATTACCTGGGTATAATTATCAGTTGATTTGTAATTTTATGGAGTTGATATTATTAGATGTTGGAAAACTACTTGACATGGGATAAAAGTTAGGTTAGATGAACAGTTGTGGTTATGAGGAAGATGGTTGGTTATTACACTAGGTCTATGAGAAATTGGTGATTGAGCTAAACCTACTAACGTGAATGATTGGTAAGGGCTTGTTTTATAAATAGTGTCATGAGTGAGGATGTGGGTTTGGATATAGTTTTTAGGTAGGAAATAAACTAGGTTATATTAGTAGCATCAACCTTCGAGGTGTGATGTTGGTGTATTAGAACTTAATAAAATCCATTGAGTAGGTAATCCTGGTGGAGTAAGTTGGGATAATCATTGATGATGTGTGAATGGGTCGATGAGGTTTTAATTAGTGAATCTATATTGGGTGTAGTGTTGGAATGACCACAATTGTACCACCCCAAACCTAGAATCCTAGATCTAGTGCATTATTTTAATTCATTGGAATGAATATAAGGAGTCACGTCCCAAAGAACCAATTAGTTTATCATTCATGGAAAATTTTGTTCATACATGTTCCATTAATTATAATTCCAAACATAATATGCAATAGTGTCCATTATTTGAGAACACCATTATTATTATAGATTAACCCAGTATGTCAATAATAAAATACATATTGGAATCCTAGGAAATCAAATCATACAAAAGGGGTGACCTCAGATGCTCAGCAAGGTTAATAAATATAGTGTAAGAAATCATAAATAATTAGAAACATTAATAGAAGTATAAAAAAGAAACACAAGACTTTTAAGCATAAAACTTAACAAAATATGGAATGAATAAATCAAATAATATCATTTATACTTTAAAATGTATATTTTACTAGTCTAATAATCACATCTAATATAAATAACTAATCTCATAGTGAGGGAAGGCTTAATGGTGGACATCTGAAGCAAACCTTCGTGGAATCAGCCAAATATATATATGAAGATAAGTGAGAAAATCATTGGAAAATTCCATATCTAGTTTTTTTCATGAGATCTACGGACGTATCAATGGTCTATGGTGGGCCCATCTCATAAATTACTATGTCCAATACATTCCTCATGTGTAAATGGTGAAACATAACATCAACATTCATAATAAAACTATAATAAAAAATATTAATACATTAACCATAAACCATGAATGGTATTGAAATATCACATCCAATGTCAATCATATCATAAAACGTTCTATACAATATGGATTATTGAATCATAATAAAAAAATTTAAATTAAGCATAAAACCCCACAAAGCATGTTGACATAGATGAATATAATCTAATAAAATCATTAAAACTCTTTGAGATAAATATTTATTTTTTACTTGGACAATATTAATAGTCATACAATTTATAAAAGAATCAATTTAAAATATATTTTTGGATAAAAGTATCCCATACCAGTTTGAAACTTTTTTATGGAATTAGAATTTTAAAACATTCATGTCCATAGTAATATATCCTGAAAAACATTTTGAAAACATGGAAATTAATGGGAATGGTTTAGAAGAATAAATATTTAAAGAATTTAAAATGTAGTTTTATTTTATGATTACATTAAATAAAACGTTAAAAATAATCATTTTTAATTTTTATTAAGAAAATAGTACATGGATGATAAATATGTCCCAAAAAATACATAATTATAAACAATCTCAAATAATAATGGGATTGCAAAATTAACCTTTAACTTGTACTTTCCATTAGTCCAGGGTGTGTTAACCTCATGTATAATGGTTTAAGTTTGTTTTTTAATTATTATAGAACCATATAAATATTTTTTATATTATATATGATCCTATTGTATCATTTTTGTAATACGATTTCAATTGTACCATTATTTAGAGTGTTAACTACTTTGTTTTCCCATTCTTTTATTTCTTTGTAAGTAATATTTATTATGCATAGGATGTATTTTATTCTTTTATAGAATGAAATTAAGTTCATAAATATTATTTTTAATCATCATATAAATTTTATAATCATCATTTAATTGTTAACATGTACAATGAAACTCATCGCGTCATGGACACAGTAGTTCGTACGTACGCAAGAGCGACTGTATCATTCCCATAACAGTTAAATGGTATGAAATTAGATGGTATATTAGTTACACATAATCATTATCATGTTATATTCAAAACCTATATCCATTATACTCATCATTAAATCCATACATTAATGTAATGTTGAATAAAAATTAACACTGTGATTTAGAGATGGTAAGTCGTACGTACGCATCATGGTTATATTGTTATTTTTATGATAGATAAAATGAGGAATATTTATTTCCCATGGTTATAATAAAATCATATAATATTCATGATACTGATATGATATGTAAACAAAATTGAAAGAGGAATTACAAAAAGAAAATAATTGTGTAAGAGGTGAAAAAACAATTAACTTTTTTCATGTATCCCTTTTTAGTTTGCACAAAAGGAACCCTTAGGATAGATTTCTACAAAAAGTGTATACTATAGGATTACGGGGGGGGGGGGAATGGTTATTGGTTATCTGAACCAAAATTCATTATAGGTGTGAACTAATGAAAAGGATAAGTTCCCTTTTATAAGAGAGGGGAGGAGATCTTTATGAGACTCTTAAAATATTAAATTAATATAAATTACTTTTTCAATTAAAATTGAATTAAAAGTGATTTTATTATAGGATAATATATTTACGTGTGGAAATCTCATTAACCAATGAAATTTATCCATGTTTTGATTTTATTTTAGACATTATCTTTTTGATTTATCCTTATTTAATTTATTTAATTGTAATTTTCTAAATATTAAATGATTATAAATATTTGATTATATGGAGTAAATTTCCCATAATTGGACATTTTATGACATTTATACCTTAAAATTTTCAATTTTAAATTGTTAAATATTTCGTGTGATATTTAAATAATTTAATAAAATGTTATTTTTATATAATATCAATAATGTAAATTCTAACACTTTTCGTTTATTTGACTTTGAATAAAAACTACACATAAGTTATCTCAGAAAAAATCATTTAATATATTACTAACATTTCATAGTCACATATAAAATTCGTTTATTTCCTTAATTAATTTAAATTATATTTCTTTTAATATGTTTAAAACCATTTATTTTATATTTGTTTTAGTAAAATAATCTTTGCATCACTATTGTTCCATCATTAATTGTTATTATATAATCTGTAAAAATTATAAATAAATTAATATGATGGTGTAAATTATTTTATATTTCTAGAAACAACCTATAGCCAATTTTATCTTTTTTTTATCCATATATCAAATTAATATACTAATATAACTCGGAGTGTTACATTTTGTCACATTCATTAATTTATATCATATTCATGTCATATTCATGGGAATGTGGCCGTATAGTGAATCCATTTCTAACCATATATGATAAGGGTCATGTTTATTCAAATAATAAGAATTTTACAACTGTTCATGTAAGCTTATAATATTATGTTTACCTTCAATTACCCGATTTACTTTCAACCATTGTAATAAAAATAATTCTTAAAGATAATAATCCTAATGCAAAAAAATAAAAGGAGCATATTAGAAAAATTTTGACCCAGTGATTCCAAATATGGAATCCATTTTTAAAAATAAAAATCACAAAAGTTTCTATAATTTATTTAAAATAAATCCCATTGTCGGAATTAGAATAAGTTTTTAAAAGGTAAAATATTGCAAAAGATTGGCATGTTTTTACATCCGACATCAATTTAAAATTAACAACGATGACCAAAAATATATGAAATGATTAATAAATAGTATAATTTTACTTTAAAACCAAGTAAAAAAATATTATATAATAATAAAAATAAATTATATGAAAAATCACTTTTGAATTAAAGTGTTGTATTTTTCATAATTCAATAAAATATGAATGTTATCTGATAAACACAAAAAATTTGTCCAAACTAAATTTTTTATGTTCCAATTCAAAAGAATAAGTTTATTTTTTCAAATTTAATATATAAATGGGTCAAATATTTGATTTAAAAACGATTCTCCACTAAAAGAAGGTACAATTGTTTTTATGAACAAATAGATGTTTAATGTATTATATTGGATTAATTGTTATCTTATGCATAAAAAATCAAATGGATGGATTCCAAACCATTTTATTAATTATATAACATATAAATTTTAAAATTTGGTTAATATTATTCCTAAAAACTAATTAAATGGCTAGGTTATATATTATATTAAATAATAATATTTATTAATACATTGTTGTTCGATATAACTACATCTTGCATTTAACATATTCCAACTCATTGTTATGTGTAGTATAAGATTAACATGGTGTTGCTTAAAAATAAAGATATTAAAAAATTATATTTATAAATGAAAATATTATATAGTCTGAGGGTGTTATATTCTCCCATCCTTTAATAAATTTTTTCCTCACAATTTAAACATGAGATTGAAAACAACGGGTTTGTAATTTCAAAATATCATTATAGAAATACCATATCTGAAAATAGATTAATGAGACCACCATTATAAAATATTAAAAAAATGATGCATGAATGTCCCCAGATATCACTCAGAATAGTATTCAATGTATGAAAATATGGACATGAATGAAACTATAACTATCATGCTCAGATAGAGAGGGATAGAAAACATGATTACAAAAAAGGTTTACAACCACAAAGTTATAAATTTGTGATGATACTCGGCCATTCTATTTATATAAAAAGAAATTACAAGGAATTTTTCATGGATTTAAGATCCTTCCCCGAGATTTGATGAATTATTTTACTTCATAGATTAATAAAATAAGGAAGCACAGTTTCTGGACAAGTAGAGTTCCATCCTATAATTAATTTCTACTTCAAACTCATCTTTCCCCTCTAAATAAATTGTAATTTAAAGATATTATATTTATCTTAATTGTATAAGTTTACAAAAATGAACATATATTATTTAAATAATTAATTTTATTTTATACTAAACAAGGAATTCACATTGTCCAGTGGTAGACGAGAAATCTTTGTCAGAGTTCAGTTTTGGGTTCGATTCCCATAGCCTTGTCCAACACGATGGGTTGTCGCCCGACCTATGTGTTATCCTTTTTCAAAAGATATATATTTATAAAACTCCTAAAAATATCGTTAATAAATGTTTTATCCTTAAAAAATTATATCCCATATTAAAATTAATTTATTCCAACCATAAGACTCATCCAAAATACTTTCATCCAAAATCACTATCCAAACATGACTCAAAATTTTCAAAATTAATCTTAACATCAAATTCACCAAACAAAGTAATTCAACTCTTATGGTCACATAAAAAATATTTTATCACATTTTAATCAATAATGATAACTCATATGGCTTAAAATCCATAAATAAAGAGTATTTCAGTACCATACTTATATTTATCCTGAATTTTATAACAATAGAATGATTGATGTAAAAATTCTTCAATCCAAATAAAAAATAACATTAATCAATGCAATTCAATCTTTAATAATTAAATATGATTCAAAATATTATTCCCTTATACCTCCTTTATCTCACTTAACATTTTTATTCTCTTCATTATCTATAGTAAAACAATTTCATGTATAACCTTACTAATTCTATCCATTACCCAAAAATCAAAGCACAAACTGAGAAACACAAATCATAGTGATATTATCATGAAGAATAATTTATAGGATCTAAATATTATTCAATATTATTATCAATCCATTTTTTCAAAAGATTAAGCTAGGAAAACAATTACCAAATATAAAGGATGATATCTTATACATAGAAATATCCTCAAAGTCATTCATAGGGTAATGCCTTATAATCTATGTTTTATAAAAATATTTTCCATGATTGTTTCTAAAATTAATCTGATACCAAGTATAAAATCCCGACCTAAGAAGCCTAGAGATGGTGCATTATTTTAAGGCATCTTCATGAATATAAGGAATTAGGGACCAAAGGAACAATCAGTTTATCCATTTTGGAAAATAGATTTCATACATGAATCATTCATTATAATTCAAAACACAATATGCAACATAGTAAATTATTTGAGAATGAAATTATTATTCTATATTAACCATACATATAAAACATAAAACACTTCTAGGAATCCTAAAAAAACATACAAAAGGGGTGAAATCAGATACATAGTAAGGTTAAACAATATAGTGAAATCTGTCATAAATAACCATAAACTTTAAGGAATGTATAAAACTAAATCACAAAACTTTTAAACATAAAATCAAAAATAATATGGCAATAATAAATCAAATAATTCCATTTATACTTTCGCAAAGATATTTTAAAAGTCTAATAATTACACAAAATAAAAATATCTATCTCTTAATGAGGGAATGCATAATGCTAGAAATCTGAAACTTACAGTCGAGGCCTCAACCAAGACATCTAAAAATAAATAGTAAAGTCCTCAACCAAATCCATATCTGAAAATAAATGGGAAATTTCTAGACCAATTACATATCTAGTATGTCTCACAAGACCTATAAATGCATCAAGGGGCTATAGTAGGCCCCTCTCATCACTTACTAAGTCCAATAAATTCCTCATATGAAAAGGGTGAAACATGATATAACTATTTGTATTAAAACTAGAAAAACAATTGTTAATACTTTAACAAAAAACCATGAATGGCATTAAAATGCCACATCTATAGTCAAATAAATCATAAAACATTATGTAAAATATGGAATATTGAACAATAGTAAATCAATATCAATTAAGCATAAAATCCAACAATGGATGTGGACATAGAAGAAAATAATCTAACAAAATCACTAAAACTCTTTGAGAGAAATATCCCTTTTTAAATTGAAAACATAAAAAGTAACACAATAAATAAAATAAGACATTTGAAATAGATTGTTTAATTAATGTTTCTCATACCACTTTGAAAATTGTTTATGGAATTTTTATCTTAAAACATTCATGTCCATATGAATTATTCCTTAAAACCATTTTGAAAACATGGACATTAATGAAAAATGTTTAAAAGAATAAATATTAAAAAAATTAAAATGATGTTTTATTTAATGAGTAATTTAAATAAAAACATAAAAATATCCCTCATTGAATCATTTTAAATAAAACATGGTAAAGGATGATAAATATTTCCTAGTAAATACAAATGCATTAACAGTCGCAGATAATAACGAGATTATGATATTAACCCGTAACTTGTACTTTTTATTTTTCATGGGTGTGTTAAAATCATGTATAATGGTTAAAGTATGTTATTAAATTATAACATAACCATATAAATATATATCATATCATATTTTATCCTATTATATAATTTGATTAATATTTTTTCAATATTATAATTATTTTGGCTTTTAACTTCTTCATTTCCACATTCATGTTTTGCCATGTAAGTCATTTTTGTTATGAATAGGATGTATTTTAATCCTATCTAGAATGAAATTATGTTTTTAATTTTTATTTTTACTCATAATATAAATTTTATAATCATTCTTTAATTATTAACGCGTAGAATGGATCTAATTGTGTCATTGATACGTTATGTCGTACGTACGCACGAGCAATGGTATCATTCCCTTGATGGTTAAATGATATGGAATTGGATGGTATATTAGTTATATAGAATCATTGAAACATTATATTAATTAATTATATCCATTATACCCATTATCGTATCAATCCAATAAAAGTACTGTTGAATAAAAAATTACACCACTGTGTAGAGATGGTAAGACATACCTACACACACATGGGGATATTGTACTTGATATGGTGTATAAAATGAGGAATATGTTTTTCCCATGATTATAATAATATAATAGTATATGGATTATATTTTAGTTATTAATTTTGTATGGAAACAACATAGAAATATGAAGTAGAAGAAGAAAAAAACATTGAAAGAGGTATTAAAACAATTACCTCTTTTTTGAGTACCACTTTTGGGTTTGCACAAAAGGTCTCCATAGGATAGATTTATGCACAATGTGTTCCATCTTGAATGACGTGAGGGATGTAGGGAGAATAAATGGGCAGAGTTTATCCAATACAATTTCATTAGAGGTGTAAATTAAAGATAATGAGAAGTGACAATTTATAAGAGAGGGGAGGGGCACTTTAGGAAACTCTTAAAATATTAAATTAATAAAAATTAATTTTCAATTAAAAATGGATCCAAAGTGTTTAATTGGAGGATAAGATTCCTTTAGGTAAAAATATCACCATCCAATGAAATTTAGACATTTTTTTATTTTATTTTAAACTTTATCATTTTGATTTATTCTTTATTTAATCTATATAATTTTAATAATATAAAAATTAAATGGTTCTAAATATTTAATTTTTTTTGGAAATTTTCCATAATTGGATAATTTATGACATTTTATACCTTATTATTTTCAATTTTAATTTGTTACTGTTTTTTTAATAAATAATTTAATAAAGTGTTATATTTTATAAAATATCAATAGTGTGAATTTTAACACTATTCATATATTTGAATTTTTATAAAAACCACACATAATATAATATATAACCAAAACATTGAATATACTAATGAAATGATTTAGTCACCTAGAATATTTTTTGATCCCCTTAATTAATTGAAATTATATACCTTTTAAAATTTTTATAAACGTTTATTTGATATTACAATTAATAAAGTAATTTCTCCATCATTATTTTGTCATCATTAATGGTAATTATATAATATATAAATATTATAAATAAATTTATATGATGTATGTAATTATTTTACCATTACATAGAATACCTATAGTTATTATTATCTTTTCATTATCCGTATATTAAATTTAATATACTTATATAAAAATCGTGGTGTGATGTTTTGTCACATTCATTAATTTATATCATATTCATGTCATATTCATGGGAAAGTGGACATTAAGTGATTCCATATAAAAAATATACTATAAGGGACTAATTTAGTCATCCAAATGGATTTTTATAGGTTTTAAGGCACTTTTATAATATTATTGTTACCTTTAATTACCCGATTTACCGTTAACAAGGGTAATAAAAAAATTGTTAATGTTACAATTCATAATTCCAAAAAATGAAATTACCCTATTAACAAAACATAGACCCACTGATTCAAATTATGGAATTAATTTTTCAAATTAAAAACACAAAAGCTAAATTTATTAATTTAAAATAAATCTCATTCTTTGAATGAAAAAGGTTTTTAAAAGTTATAACATTTTAAAAGATTGACATTTTTTTAAATATGACGTCAATGTAAAATTAATCCCAATGACCTAAAATATATTAAATGATAAAAAATTAAAATAATTATATTTTAAAACTAATTAAAAGGAATTTATAACAATATAAATAAATTGGATGTTAATGTATTTTTGAATTAATGTGTAGTATTTATCATTATTCATTAAAATATAAAAGTTATTAGAAAAAATCCAAAAAAACATCCAAACTATATTCTTATGTCCCTCTTGTAAATAAGAAGTGTATTTTCTCAAATTTAAAATATAAAAGAGTCAACTATTGAATGTAAAAATAGTTCACCATTAAAAGGTGGTAAAATTGTTTTTATAAACAAATAGCCTTTTAATGTGTAAGATTTGATTAATTATTATCTTATACCTACAAAATAAATTTTATGGATATAAAAACATTTTATTAATTATGTAATATATAAATTTCATAATTTGGTTAATATTATTCATAACGTCTAATTTAATGTCTAGGTCACATAATATATTAAATAATAATATTTTATTAATATATTTTTGTTCAGTAAAACTAGATCATTCTTGTAGCACAATCATGCTCATTACTGTGTGTAAAATAAGATTATCATTTTGTTTTGTAAAAATTATGATAAAAAGAAAATTAAATTTGTTTATAAATGAAAATATTATAAAGTATCATGGTGTTACAACAACCAACGAGAGGCATGCAGTTTGTTTCTTGCATCAGGCTTGATGATTGTGACCGCTCGAGTAGATAGTCAAATCATAGTGGACATTCTAAGAGCTTGTACCCTTAGATTTGGTTGTTCTTGTGAGAACTACTTGGCTTTAGTGTAGTTTCCACTTTGGTGGTTAGAGGTTAGTGAGAAGCAGTGATGGGGCTGAGTCCCATGCATGATACTTTAGTGATTTCTCAGTTGATCTGAGAGTGGATGGAAACTACTTAGAGTAGTTAAGGACATGATAAACGGAGAAAACCACAGTTCATGGAATGATTAAGGGGTGAAAACCTATTTCTTTACATAGTTTAGAGCGTAAACTTGTTTTAGGGGTGAAACCCCATTTTATAGCAGGATTCAGTGGATGAATTATATGATGAAACCCAGTGAAGGTGTAATGTGGTACACCAATTCTTGGGAAGAAAAAATCATTAATGTTGTAGCTCAATGGTATAACTAGAAACAAATATTTGGGTCTGTTAATGAGATTTTGATCTTTTGGATAACATTTCCTTTGAAGAGTTTCTTGTTGGTATGGTTTATTAGTGTGAAAATTAACCCCATGATAATAATGTTTATTTTGTTTTTGTGATTTATCAATAAGGAAATTTCACAATGGAAACTAGAGACCAAGATTTGGGTATGTGGGATCAGTGGTTAGTGTGGTTGGCTAGTAAGGTCAAGTGTTTTCTCAGATAGAATCTTGAAAACTAACTGCTTTAAAGTTTAGAGACTACAAAACTTTTACCCTTCTCTAAGGTATAGAACGTACTAATTTTTTATAGAGCCTATATTAAATGTTTTATGAATGTTATGGGGGTTGGGAGTGGATTGAAAGTGGTTCTGGGTAAATAAAGTAGGTTCAGTGGATTTAGATCATGAAGCATTTCTTCACACAATGAAACCGTGGGGTAGAGGGGAGGAATTCATACCTTTAAAAATCACAGTATGAATAACTATTTTATCCAATGAAACTACATGTGTTATTTTTCGTAATGGTTTAATTGGATTATTTAAAGTGGGATGGTTTTCTAAAAACAAAATGGTAATTCCCCATCAAGTAGTAGTGGGCATGGATCCCCTTCCCTTGTTTTTTTCCATTTAAGAGGGATTACTCCTTCATTTATCAATAGTCTCACCCACCATCAGTTGTGTTGGGAAGCTAATAATAAATCTTATATTATACTTCCTATTTTTCTATATTTATTTTTTTTGTCTCTTATACTTATTCCATATATGTTCTTATTTTCCATTTCACATTCATTCCTGATTTCTACCAATTTTTCCGGAATAAAAGTCTTATATAGGATGAGTAGATGTCTTTGAGTATGAAGTTGGTATTTAATAAGATATCATACAATAATGCATCATTTTATTAATGTATTTTTTTTTGTAACATTGAAATTATCAAGAGTTAGATCTAAAATTTAAAATTAAATATTATGTCCCTAATTCATCCAGTAGAACCTCTCAACGGGCCACTATTAGCCAGTTGGTTAGTAGACCATGATTTTATCCACCCACAGGGTGTTTGTGACCTTTGAAAATGACTTCCAAAATCAAAGAGGTGACACAATGGGTGTATTAGCCTAAAGATATTACCATATATGTGTGGAAAATATTACAGCCACCAATTGATGTGTGCATCACTTGGAAATGAATTTTGGGGTATTAAAGAGGTGACCCTCCTGGTCCCTTGGTTGTGAGTTATGACCCTGTGTGAGTGAATAAGGATGACTAGGATGTGCTATAGGATTTGATTAAATGATTATTATGTGAGTCTTGGTGTTTCGGAAATAAATAAATTTAAATTTAATTGATAAATTCTTTTTTGTTAAGTATTGTTTTGGGATAACTAAATAGGAAATGAATGGAGTGACCCAAGGGGTGATCGAGGAAAGAGCAGATGTATATTTAAATAATGGAACTTCTTGATGAATCACCTATGGTTTTTTGTTATGATAAATGTTTGGAATTGTAAGGGTCACACCACATAGGTTCTGTAAAGATTTATGATTATGAATATTATATGGTTTATTTATTTATAAATTAAATTCATTGGTTATCGATAAAAATATTTTGAATGTAAAATAATTGTTTTCTGAAAAAATGATTTTTTTTTCGCACAATGCTTATTTATTTTAATAAATTTAATAGATAAATTTTGTTTAATGATTTTAATTAAATATACATTCTATATATTCATCCAATTTTTTTAACATTAATCTAGAGATTTTACTAGTCAAAGGATAAAAATAAATTCTATTTTTATTCTTAAAATGATATTTTTCTAAAAAGTAATTTTTATCATGTTTTTCAGACTTATTTTTAAATTAATTTCAGCAATTTATAGATATTTAAATTTTAAAAATGTATTCCAAATTTTTAATTATGAGGTTAAAATTTTCTAAATATTTCCCTGTTGTTTTTTGTCAATATGAATAGTAATTTGGGTAAAATTTATCACCTTAGAAAATGGTCTTTCAGTTAAATATTGGATAAAACTAAATGATAATGTCAATATATTCCATATTAATTATTATATGATGTATGGAATTATTGTTATATAACCCTAGGCCCATAATTAATATGATTAATGGATAATTTTCCATAGTAATAACCAATATAATATTAAAATCAAATAATGTTACAAAATGTCACTCTCTTAGTTTTAAAAATCTATTATATACCAATATAAATAAAAAACAAGTTATTAATGAATACAAATGTAAATTTTGAGCATCAGGAAATTATTGTTTTCCTTATAATTTATTTATAATTTTTAGTAATTACATAATTACCTGAAATGCTTACACAATTCTAATATAGTATTTATTCAATTAATAAAAAATTAAAATAAATGATATTAAAAATATTAAATTTGATATTGTTAGAGTTATATATAATTTTATATGAATTTTGTAAATGAATATGAAATATTGGTGTTTTCAAAGGAATTATATTGAAAATAAAACTTTTTATTGATGTATTTTTGGTCCAATTAAATGAATAGTGTCAAAATTGACATTAATTATAGTTTATCAAAATAATATTTTAATAAATTATTAAAAATAATTTAAATATTAAAAGTGGATACTGGGTAATATATGGTCCATAGTGTTATTACTTTTCCATTTTTTGATTGAATGGTTATCTTATATGTAAAATTATAACTCATTAAGAGTGAAAATTATGGTATCACGTTTAATGTTAAAATTGGTTAACTATGTTTTTAAACAAAAATATAAGGTTTAAAACAACATAAAAACCAATAAAAATATTAATTTATAATTATATTCCAACCATATAATACCTTAGGTTCAAATATATTGCCATTATTATGAATTTTTCTTGAAAATGACTTCATATTAATTTTATCTGGTAAGAAATTTCAAAAGTGCCCCTCAACTCAATTATAAAAGGGAACCTTCAACCTCACTTATTTCATTTAATTTGAACCTTATATCTCAGTCAAAACCTAACATTTCTCACCTAAAATTACTTATATTGTTACAATAGGTTCTATTCATTTCAAAAGGCCCACCCAAAGTCCCATATTAAGATATCTAAAGGAGGTCTTCCAAAGAAGAGGTAATCCTCTATATTGAGTCTTTCATATCTATTTCTACTCATAATTCCTATTAATGTGTTGTAACCATCCTAAGATAATAAATATATCATCATAAATATACTGATATGTTATTATAATTATGGGAAACCCAAATTTCATCTCTTTTCCATCATATAAAAAGGGAAAACATCACTTGTGTGTACATACGACTTACCAACTCTATATTGCAGCGTAATTAATTTTTTATCTCCACATTACATGATTGATTATAAATATGAAACTAATGATAATATATTATATTGATGACACAAATATTATTTTTCAACAATAATATCATATATACCTTCTTACCTTCCAATCCATTAGAAAATTATAATGTCACTCATGCGTACGTGTGGACTTCCACCTCCACGAAGCTAGGTCATCAAGTTTTTTATGTTTTACATGGATTATAATAAGGACATATTTAATGAATATTTATTATATATATGATAATAATAATTTATAAAAAATTATTTATTATTATTCACCTTTATATTATCCCATCCATCAAAAAGTGAAAACGGCGTCCATGAATACATACTACATATCGTCTCCATGAATGATGTAATGGATTTTTCTATCTATATATTATATTGATGAATATAATATATACATATATATTGAATATATATTATATTTTTTCCATTAATTAAATTCTTAAATGATGGAACCATAATAAATATACAATTACCAGAAATACCAGATCAAAATATACATGAAAACAATGCAGCTAACAACCAAAATAATGAGAATAAGTGAAGATTATTAACAAACAGGTGATAAAATGTTATAAATGGATCATATAGGATATCATATATATGTGAATGTTTCTCATATATTATTATAAAACATCTAAATTTATTATACATTTGTTTAAAATCATTTATTTTACCTTTTATTGGATATATGTTTATTCCACATTAATATTTTCTCAAAAATGTTTTCAAAAATAATTTCACTCTTCTTTAATTATTTATACAAAGAAATTATTACCCATGCCTGAATTTTTAAAAAATATATTTGAATTAATATTTTTATAATTTTCCAAATGCGGTTCTTTGTGGATTTACTGGAAAAAAACATGGAAGGAACGTTTTTTACTTATATGACATGGGCGGATTTTTGGATCATCATTTCAAATTTTTTAAAGCTTACATTACAAGTTTATACGGTTATTTTCAAAGACTTTTTTTTATATTATATTTGAACAATTTTTTTTTAAATAATTGATTTCAAAAAAATAGAAAGGTTATTTTCATTAAGAATATACTAATGAACGTTTAATTGAATTTTTATTCATCAATAACAATAACCCATTATTTTACTTATTCTTCATTGGGGATATGTTTTTATATTACCATCCTTTAAAAAGTACACATATTTATGATCATTAGATATTACATTTCTCCTAAATGTCAATATCATTTGTATCATAGATGTGACTTTTACCTAAAGCATAAACCATTTATACATATGGTGCTATATTTGAAAGTATTTGATTTACTATGGAATTGTTGATAAATCTGTAGTATTTATTCAATATAAATATTTTTTAACAAGGCGTATTGTTCATGAATTAATTGAATCATTGAATATATGAGAAATTAATTATACATAAAGTGATGTGTGGGGCCCATAATTATATATACCCTCAATGCATCAATAGGTATCCTGATATAAATCAGTTTTTAAAATAAAATGGGTCATTACCCATAGTTTTAAGCTATAATAGAGAAAGGTCTTGATGGTAGAGATATGATGATGTCTATGATCATGATGTCCAATAATATGTATTTCCTTCATTGATAATTCAGTTATTTTTATCAATGAGATTACTATATTAGAATTATCCATAGATTCATTTAGTGCCCAAATTGTTTATTAAATGGAATGTGTTTTTAGTAATTTACCATGACATATTGATTAGGCCTTCTTTACTCATGATATTATATATTTTATGTAACACTAACTGATCATTTTAGCTCACACTTATTTATTTTCTATTCCCAAGGTTATGAAGAAGAAATATTTGAAAAAATTTCAAGGATTCATAATTTTTACTTTTGTTATATTTATATTTTATAATTCCATTTGAAATGGGAATCATGTATTTATCTAGTCTACCAAGACTGATAAACTGGTCGATATTACATGTTGACATCTCATGAATCTAGTCCAATGTAATAATGTATACACCATCTCTAGGTTACTGGTGTTGGGGTTGTTATAGTGTGTATTAGAGGAAGTATAGTTTTTGAATTTGATTTTAAATAAACCTATCAAATATGGAAACTTATATAATCACTTATAGTATTTTACAATTTTTACCATTAGAGTGATATCATTTTATGGATAAATATTCAGGATTATTTTGTGCTAACTCAGGGTATGAAATTATTTGGTGATGGTTTCTAAAAAAATAATGTGGATAAACATTTGTGGTAAATGTAGGGATTCCCCCACTGATCAAGGGAATATAGTTGGTGTTGTAGCTGATCATATCATGACCATATTAGGGTAAATGAACTAGTTCATTTATAATAACCATGTAAAAATAGAGCAACAAGATGGTCCATGACATGATGCACCTATTTTGGATCGTTTCATGACACATACGCCTCCATCATTTACTGGAACAACTAATCCTATGGTAGCTCAGAAATGGGTCAAGTCACATGAAAAGTTATTTATCACCATGGAATGAAATTAAAGGGAAGATGTTAAAATATTAGTGTATTATATTAGAGTATATTCTGTTAAATGGTGTTCATTGATTCCAAATAATATGTAGGATGAATAAATATAACTTTTAGAGTGGAAATCTTTTAATGTATTATTCACTGATAAATATTTCCTTCAAAAATAGAAAACTCAAATGAAGATAAAGTTTCTTAGATTAAAACAAAACTAGGAAGAATGTTTTATTATGTATAAGGATAAATTTACCATACAATCCAAAGTATGTTATAGAATATATATACTTAATCCATATATAAATATTGATCATTTATTTGAAGACCATAATACAAACCGCTGAAGGGAATTGATTTCTAAAAAAAATAATCACAAGATGACTTAGTATTAAGTGAAATAAAAACAAAGAATGAATATTCTAGATACTATATCTCTAAGATAAATTAATAGAAAATTTTTCTTCTTAAGAACCATGATAAAAGGTACAGCCTCAACGAACAATATTGGAATAAATAAACTCCCATCATGTGAAAATTATGGGAATAAACATCTTAAAAATTACTTTAAGGGCAAGGGAGTTGGTTAAATGTTTGAAGATAAGTGTTATATAGAAAATGAATGAAAGGGGAAGAAAAATTAAATGATTTAATGGTCTTAAACATTATATAAATATGGAATTATTGACATTAATTCCCCAAGATTAAAGAGAACATCCCTCAGAAGAGGATGCGGGGATAAGGCCAAGAATATGTGATCACTATATATGAGGTTGAAATTCCCAATTATGTTTTGGTGGGTAGTTTAATTTTAGCCTCAAATTTATACAATGATTTATTCGATTCTGTATGTTCACATTATTTTATGTTATCCATATTTTCCAATAAAACATTATATTACCCTAAAACTTTTAAAAGGGAGTTTTCATTCAATACTCATTGTAGAATTTTCACCACAACAAGGATGTGTTAGTCCATTCACATTATGACCCACAAATGTGACCAATTTTAAAACTTAGTTATTATAACTATGGTTTATTTTTATATAATCCTTGTTATGGATTGGATTTCAAAATATGATTCAAAAATTTATTACAAAGAGAATGAAGTTACAATTCATGATGAATATGTGTCATTACTTATATTTAGAGGGTATACTTCATAAACTGAATCATATCTGGATCCACCCCCAATATCTCTTTTAAATGATATTCTTTAGGAAGAAGACCAAACACAATATATGAATGGAAAAGGTAATTATCAAATAGAGGATATACTAATTTTACAGGAATATATTGATGTATTTCTTAAATAATTACCTTGACATCCACTAGAGTATAAGGTTGGGATTTCCTTTCATTTAATTCCAAATGAAATACCTATATAAAAAAAACCCCATAT